>CM073440.1:51800000-52122500 GCA_037074515.1 Mimosa bimucronata
TCACTCTTGCTGGACCAACTAAATCCATATGAATTAGTTCTAGGGGTCCAGTAGTGGAACCTTCCTTCTTAGGTTTAAAGGAGGACTTTGCTTATTTCCCTTTTTGACATGCGTCACACAATAAATCAGATTTTACTTTCATATTAGGTATACCAATGACAAGATCATTTTTGATCAGTTTTTCTAGTTGAGCCATGTTTACATGTGCTAATCTTTTATGCCATAGCTAGCAGTTATCAGTATTGCTTATCAAACATTTTTCAGAAAATTGCTGATTCAGATTTACTGTATACAAATTTCCATTTCTGCTAGCTTTCAATCTAAATTTAAGGTTTGATTTATCTATGGCCAATTCTTTCTTATCTACTATGAGACATTCGTTTGAGTCAAAGATTACCCAGTTACCTCTGTCAGTGCTTTGGCTGACACTTAACAGCTTGTGGCAAAGACCTTCCACTAGGTAGATGTCTTTAACTGACCCAATGTCTCCTCTTCTAGCAATTTTTCCAGATTGGTTTCTACCAAAGCTGACTTAGCTCCTTCCTTCATGATCAGATTTTCCAATTTCTCTTTACCTCCTGTCATATGTCTTGAGCATCCACTATCTATATACCATTTGTTATTGTTGGATGCTTTAAGACAAACCTGCCAGACTAAGTAGATTTAGGTACCCAAATTTTCTTGGATCCTTTGTGATTAGTTTGTTGCCTTTTATCCTGATGGACTTTAGGCAGATGTGTCCCTTTAGGAACCCATTTATATAATCCAAATAATCCATGTTTTTTAGGATAGCAGGTTGATTAAGTATGTCCCTTTTTGTTACAGAAATTGCAAAAACTAAATGGTGATGAATATTCTGAAGCTTTTCTGAAAAATTTCCAGTAGGGTTTCTCTTTAGGTGCAAAACTTTTCTTTTTCAAGAGTTTAGAAGTTGGATCATAACCTATCCCAGTTTTATCTTTATAGGCCTTTTGATTCATCAGCATAATGTCAAGTGTTTCAGTGCTCTTAGTGAATTTTTTTTAAAATGCTTGAGATCTTCTCATTTTCTTTCAAAAGTTGTCCACAGTTTCTACACTCAATATTTTCTTTCTTTTGGAAAACTTCTTCTGAGGGTTGTTTACATTTAATGCAGTCAGATTCTTCAATTTTCTTTTCAAGCTCTTTGTTTTTCTTTATCAATGCAAACACTTCTTTTGCCAATTTTACAAACTCAACATGTATATCATTATAAGCATCTTGAAGTTCCTGAAAAGATGAGTTAGTTTGATATACCTCACTATATGACATTCTTCTTGAGCTACCAGGCAAAGGTTGGCTGCTTCTTTAGCATCACTAGCTTCCTCATCTGAGCTATCTCCCCATATAGAGGACACATAGGCTTTCTTTTTGTCCTGGAACTTCTCCTTCTTTTTCTCTTTCTCCTTAAACCTTTGAAGACTTTGACACTCTAACTTGAAGTGTCCAGGCTTCTTGCATTCATAGCATACATGAGCATTTTTCTGGAAGTCACTTCTATTGTTGCTTGAGCTACCCCTTTGGAATCTTCCTCTATTTCTAAAGAACTTCCTGAACTTTCTGACCATAAAGGCCATTTCATCGTCATCCAGTTCTTCCTCATCTTCCTCATCCTCATCATCTTTTGTTGAAGCTGACAGAGCAAGATTCTTTTTCTTTTTGTCTCCATAGAGTTCCTTTTGAACCTTGATGGTTGATTCATACTCTACCAAGCTTCCAAATAGTAATGTGATAGAACTCATGGATTCTCCTCTCATTTCTTGGATTACAGTAGCCTTCATCTGCCATTCAGCAGTTAGAATCTTCAAGATCTTGGAGACTTGTTCTAGCTCAGAAATTCTCCTTCCAAGAGTTGTAAGATTGTTAATCAGATGGGTGAATCTGATTTCTAGTTCCCTGATTCGTTCCCCATCTTCCATTTTGAATAGATGAAAGTCAAAGACCAGTTGCTCAATTCTTCTTGTTTTTACTCCACTAGTTCCCTTATGAGCAATGGCTAGAGCATCCCTCATTTCTTTGGCAGTCTCCAGAGTAAAGTATTCTTTTTGACTTATAGCATTCTGAAGAATCAAGACTGTCCTGCTGTTTAGTTCCAGATCTCCCTTGTCATTATCAGTGAGTTTTTGAGGAAGCTTTGGCACTTAAATTCCATTTTCTGTCTTCATTGGAATGATATTCCCTTCCTCAACTATCCTCCAGAGATCATATCCAGTTGATTTGATAAAATCCTTCATTTTCATCTTCCAAAAAGTGTAGTATTCACCATTGAGCATCCAAGTTTTTCCCTTTTTTCCGAATGAGTGGCAAAGTGAGGACTGTCTTCAGCATTCATCCAAGTGAGCATCCCTGTCAAGCTCACCTCATTTGGTCCGACTCCTTGACACTGTAACTCCCTGAAAAATCCAGAAGCCTCATCAAAATATCCATTTTGAGCAAACCCAACTATCATAGTGCTCCAAGAAACATAATCTTTTGTAACTTGGCAGGAATGCACAAGAAGGGGGTGAATTGTGCCTTTTCAATTTTAAACTGAATGACTCAAGATTTATACTGGTTCAGCCCAATCTTGGCCAACGTCCAGTTCACCAACCTTCAGTTCGGTTCCACTAACTTTTCAAGATTAACTCAGGCTCTTGAATGCCTTTACAAGTGACAGTAAGAGAACACTCTTTTCACTGATCACTCCCCCTTATAATTTGTAAGATTACACCCTCACTCTTAAGATCCCACTATCTTAAGAGTGATCCTCACTTAGTAGTAAATACAGAAGACTTGTTCACTCAATTGAACTGATTATGTTACTCTCTGAAGAATATCAAAGGGATAAGCTTTCTAAAGATTGGTGAGTATTGAATGCAGTAGTTACAACAATTAATTTTTGCAATGAATGAATGTCACCAACTTTCTTCTGAGAGGCTTTTATATTCTCTTCTGAAAATCTATCCGTTGAGAGTTTATAGCCGTTGTGTGACCAGAACTTAATCAATATGTTATGGAGTGTTAGGATTGTGTTCTGAGAAGCATTAACTCCATTGTACTTGTTTTGCTTCAGTTCATCTCTCTTCATTTATCGTTGGAAGTGGTTGGTGTGTCTAACGGATCTATTGAGACAGATTGCGTGCTAAAGTAAACTTCCTTAGTAGGCCTGTGCATATCTGTACTTTGAAAGCTTAAAATAGACGTAGCCATTGGTTTTGAATAAATCATATCGCCACTTCGATTATAGCCTATGATCGATTACAGGGAAAGGTTTCTGATCGATTATGCACAGATTATAACCTGCATCACTGAACATTCAAGTTAGAAAGATATATGCCTAATTGATTACAGGGGAGCCTGATCGATTAGTCATGTCTAATCGATTGTAAACAGATTATACTCAGATTATATGTCCTTCTTTGATCGATTACTCAATGTTCTCTAATCGATTATTGTTCTCTGATCGATTATACTTGGAATATTTCTTAATCGATTGTTGCTCTCTAATCGATTGGGCTAATTCCTCATAATCGATTACAGCTATCTGATCGATTAGACTAATTCTTCCTAATCGATTACATTTATCCTTGATCGATTACAGGGGCCTCTAATCGATTAGGCGGCTGCAAACTTTAATTTCTAATCTGAATCTGATCTGTCTCTAATCGATTGGGCTTTAAGTTCTTATCTTGTAATCTATATCTGATCGATTAGGCACCACTTAAGATTTCTTATCAGATTTTCTCTAAGTTATTTCTGATCCTTACCCAACCTATCTTTATGCCTAAGTTATGTTTAGTTATCATCAAAACATATTATTCTAACATCTTTAAGAGGCATTTCAGAAAATACCCGTCTGGCTAACTCAAGCTCACCTGCTTTGGTCCACCTACGACTCGAGCTCACACCCTGAGAATTGTCTTCGGCGTTTGGCAATTCCTCTCTCTGGTTTGTCACTGCTACTGTGCGCCCAGAAGAAGACGATGAATAGTGATGATGAATGGGCTGTGTGTGTGATGGTGGTGTTAGTACTGGCTATCACCCAAGAGGGGGGTGAATTGGGTGACAGAATAAACCTTTAATTCTTTTAACTAAAATACAAGTGATGTCAATCTTTGAAATCCTTTTAGGTTTATCATAGAGAATATTTCAAAACATGAAATGCACTGAAATTAGTTTTGGTATGCTGGAAACTAAGAGAATTAAAAGAGGAGATAATGCACACAGAGTTTATCCTGGTTCAGTCAACTCAGACCTACATCCAGTCCTCAGGCTCTACCTGAGATTTCCACTATCCTCTTGTTTAATCCTGGCACAAGAGAAGCCTACCACAGGTTTTACGAACACAGGTTCACCTGCCAACCTTTACAGAGTTTTAGAATCACTCTAAACACTCCCCCTTACTACCTGTAAGGTAATATCCCTGTTCTAAAGCACCAAGCTTTCAGAACAACCTAAAACAGTAGAGGATTTCAATAAATACGTTCACTTAATGAACTGATTTTGATACACACTTAAGTACAGATGAATATATGATGAAATTATAAATCTAGAGCTTATCAATTCTGACAATGAGAGTTCTAGCTCTATTTTTCTAACTCAATTAATTCATCATTCCTGGGCTCACTAAAATATATCTAATACTCTGAGCAGAGCCTCTTGTTTTCATCTCGCATCATCTCGTCATGAAAATTGCTTAGTATATTCGAGCGTAATTAATTCTGAAATCTTCAAGTCTTTATATATGGTGATATACTTTTCTATCCGTTGGAGACTTGGAGAACTAACCGTTTCCACTTTTTCTATCTTTTTATGCTTCAACTGATTTTGCAGAGGATAAGATAGGAGAGACAGACACTGTGAGTAACATTATCCTGCTGCTACCTGCCACTGTACTTGCATGTCAGCTTTTTCAGTAGCGCTAGGTTGATTTGCTATCGCTAGCTTCAAAGTGTGAGTTCTGCACTTAAGCTGTTAGCTGAACAAATAATCATTTAAGGTATAGAGAATGCTATCACAAATTTAGTCTATTAGCTCAAATGAGATAAAGACAATATAAGGTATTTCAAAGCATTCTATATTGATAGGCAAGAGTATTATCGATAGCATATTCTTTTAGCTCAATGTTCAGAGTACTAGCTATATCATATCAGCATACATTCTTCTATCGATTGCTAATCCCTTATCGCTAGATATTTGATTGCTTATTAGCTTAAAGGATACTAAGATGATTATCAAAGGGTGTTTCAGGGTATCCTATTATCGATAGCTAAACGAGTTAGCGCTAGCAACTATGTTAACTCATTTGACTCATTTGCTCTCAGGCACTAGCTAGCTGAATGATTATTATCTAAAGCACTTTTGTTATCGATAGCTTAACCTGTTATCGCTAGCTGATTTCATTAGCTCTAGGACTTGGTCTCTTTTTCTGCTAGATGTCTACTTATCAACTTCTAGCGATAGTGAATGACTTAGCGATAGATATTAACTTTGTTATTTCTAAGTCTTCACTTGCTATGGCTCTGACTACTAGCTGTAGTGATACACTTAGCGGTAGAGATATTCATTCTTATTGTTCTGCTAAGTTACCATATGCTATTTTTGAATCTTTCATCTAGCAATATATCTTTTACTCTTGCAATGGTGATCTGTTACCTATCAGATTTTACTTGTTTAATTCAGAGGTAACTTACACTTATGTTTTCTATGAGTCAGTCTTCATCAAAACTTAAGATTCTAACAGGTGGCTGCTGACTAAGGAGAGTGGATGGTGATGACTGTTGATGGTGTGCTTGTGGTAAGGAAGAAAAGAGTGCAGATAGTGAAGGATGATGTTTGGTTGCTGCTTCATGTCCTCTCGCTAAAACCCTTAATTGGCTTTGAATTAGAAAATTCCCAAGTCTCACGCCCCACCAAAACGGCATTACTTCACTTCTTCCCTTGGGTCAATAATATCACATTCTTCAAATATTGCTTCCTCTACCTTCACAGTTCAAACCCGTCAGGTATGATAAAAGAAATGAGACTAAAATAAATAAAATAACACTAATAAAAAGAAAAGAAAGTACTATATTTTTACTACTTTAACCACCTCTGTTATATTTATTATATTGTTTTTTAAAAAGAAAGGAAAACGGGTTCGGGTTAGCCCACAGGTTTAACGGGTTAGCCCGTCATGGGCTCGGATTTTATGGGTTCAGGTCTAAAAGACCAATTTTAATATGGGCACTATTTTTCTGAGTCTATAATCATATTTTTTTTATGGGTTTATGGTTGGCCCACGGGCTCCGGCCAGTATTAACGGCTGTAATTGTCATGTGTCCTTTTTTCAATATGGGTTTATAATTAAATGATGGGAAAATATATTTGTCGGTACCTATACTTTTATTTAGTTTTGATTTTGATACGTATGTTTTTTATCATAATGAAATGCTTTAATTTTGATTTGTAACTACCATTAGCTCCTATAAAAAGGCTAACTATGCTAATAGAACAAAGTTAGAAGAGCTAATAATGATAATTAAGCAAAATTAATGATTAAATTAGGAGATAAAAAGCTACATGTAACCAAAATCAAAACTGAATAAAAGTGTATGTACCAATAAATGGGTTTTCCCTTAAATGACACTCCCTCTGTTTCTAAATATAGAACATAATTAGGGAGGTGAGTTTGTTCTTAAATATAAGATTTCTTGCTATTTTTTCTCAACTTTTCTCTAAATTATCCTTATTGGTGCTCTCCAATAATAAATAAACAGAAGAAGGAGGGTGTGAACAAAGGTGGTAAGGGTGATTTTGTGATATCATGTGATTTTAACTAACTTAACCAACAACCGTAATAAAATCAAATTAGATGAATATACCTTATATTTAGGAATAAAGGGAGTAATAATTGGAAAAATATGGCATATAGTTTCATGTAATGTAATTGAAGAACTTGACAGAATAGATAGAAGGAACTTGATCTAAGTGTTTTGTATGAATATTTAAAGAAACAACATCCACTTCACGTAATCTTGATAGGGGTTTAAATCTATTCAGTACAAATTTGATAAAGCACTTATTCGCTATAACTCTGATAAGATTTAAATCTATATAGTTTTTTAATTCAGTTCTGAATGTTCTCTTCCTCGTAAAAAAAAAAAAAAAAAAAAAAAAAAAAAAAAAAAAAAAAAAAAAATTCAGTAATGCGGACACATTTTTATTTGGGTCGAAGTCAAAAAGAACCACCACCTGAGAGAAGACCATGTCCACTGACTGACCCAACAACCCAAATAAGGAATTCTCAAACCAAACATTTCTTAGGAGTAAAGTCTACATATAAGAGTTTCTCAATGTAAATAACAGTTCAATTTATGATTCAGAACAAATTAAATCTTCACTATTGGTATACTTCAGACATTCATATGGATATGGCTATGGCCCTGTAAATTGCAAAATTGAAGTTTCATATTTATTTTTATCATGTCTTTGTGTGCATTACAAGTATTCATTTTTGCAAATGAACGGTTTGAGATTGAAAATCATATTCAATCAATCAGAAATGACCCTAAGCTTGTTTAAAGTCAAAGTCCATTAGCAAAAGTATTGAAAAGTTTATTGACATTTAGATAAAAACTGCGATTAATTTGATCCGAATTATATCCCTCAAGTCAACGAAGGGAGGAAAATGGAATCTTTTTGTACGTTTGCCTTGTATGTTTCAATTTCATGTAATAATTAACCTAATGATACCACTTAATTTTTCCTTTTAATACGTGAAATCATACCTTCAACTTTTAATCTATTACCTCCTAGTCTTTTACGAAAGAGCTATTTAATCAATCAATTAATTAAAGATAACATAATTTGACCTCCTTAAAAATGCAATATTAGATTATAAATCATTTATATGTTAGGTAAAATAATTTAAAAAAAATAATAAAAATGAGAGAAAATGTATTAAAATATTATATTTTAGACTAACTATCTCTTGTTTTAAGGACTAAAGTGAGTGATTCTCCTTATGATTAAAGTTGCATCCATAAATATAGTAACTGCAAATCTTGCAGTGACGATTTCCCCAGCCATCTATCTAACCAAACAATAAGCAGGGCTTAGAATTCAAGGACTAGGAAAAAGAAAAAAGAAAAAAAAGATCATGACATATATGAACAATATCACTAAGAAAGGGAATGAAAAGTAGCTACCTTTTCAGATATAACTTCTTGAAACAAGGAAAATGGGAAGAGTTACATTTAGCGAAACGTGGATTTTTATTCATCCACTTCTATCAGGAATTGAGCAGAGCAGAACAGGTAGACTCATCTTAACTTTCTTAGATGAAACTTCAGATATGGTTTTCAAGCGTTTGTCATTGAGTTCTCCAATAAAAAACTTGACAATAGACTTTTTTACTTTTTAAATTGGGTGTTTCAAAAGTTTATCCTGTGATGTGTTTATGGAGAGCTCATAACAAACACTTAAAAAAAAACCTTACCAGATGTCCAGTTTTCTCACTTCCAAGCACAAGAAGCAACTAAATCTCTATTCATCCAACCAAGATAGAGAGCCCCATCTCTTTCTTGAAGCGTATATCTATCTGAATAATTCTCAAGCAGTTTCTTAATGGTGCTATTCACCAGTGAGCTCAAAGGGTAAGGTGTGAAACCAGCCATTGCGAATCTGGCCCTCCACTTGCCAAGCACCTCATGCCTTTCCACCCTCTCAATTCCTTCACAAGCTATGATGTTGACAACATCTCTCGCCAAGCAATGCTGCTCCACGTTGATTCTCTCTTTGTGATATCTGGGAAGAGTCACATCAATTGACTCAAACATTGCCTTATAGTAGTCAAGAGTTTCAACAAAACGAGGGAGAAACGGTGCGGTGTTTGTGTTTGATTCTTGCTCAACGAGTGTCACCACCTTCGGAGACAAGCTCTTCACCAAACGCAGCAGTCGATCCCTGTGATTCTCGGTGCTGACACTTTCATCGGGCATGTGATGTAGCATGAACGCGAAATTCACAGCCAGAGCCTCCCCTGGCTGAACACCAATATTATGCATCTGAACATCACAACCAGAGATAGCTGCAGCATGAAATTTAAATGGCACCTTGAATTTCTCAGCCAACTTTGACAGTCTCTTTCCCACTATGTTTAGTCCTCCTCCACGGGCATAAGCCGATGTTGAGTCATCAATACCCGTAATTCGGATATGGGGTGGCCCCCCAGGTCTTGCAGCAAAAGCCTGAATCAAAGTAATCCATTGGCTTCCCTGACCAATTTGGAAATCAATAATATGAACCCTGTCTTCATCTTTCATAGCTTCAGCAATGGCTCCATTTGCAGACATGTAACCGAATTTGAAGTAAGGGCAGACCTCGTAAAGTATGTGCATATACGAGAGAAGCTCGGCACTTGCTGGTTCTTTGCATCTTAAAGCTTTGTAGATTGAACTCCCAGAGGCAGACAACCGAGCCACAAGACCTTCCAAAATATATGCTCCCAACCTCTGAATCGGTTCACCAGAAACTGACACCATTTGGCGTAATACATCCATAAAACATTGAGCCATTAACAAATCATTATCTGCAACTGCTTTTGCACACGCGACTAGAACCTGCATCAAGTCCTTGCTAGAAATTGCTGCCATTGTTTGCCTCCAGCCATCCATTTCAGGCCAAAGAAAGTTAACTCCATCCTTGACGTTGTCGTCATAGCTATCAAGATCATCAGAATCCGGGCCAAACATTACACTTTCTAGCTCTCTCAATTTGAGCTGCAAATCATCAGTTACACAGGATCCACTCATCGGAGAGCTATAAGTATTGTCAGGAGAACGATGTTGATCAGGTGGATATGAGTACGATCTGGAATCTTGCTGCGAGATTGGGCTTCCATTAGGCGAGAAATTCACAGTTGAAGGGGAGTTATAAGCATTCAAAATTTCAGTTGCAGAGGAGGACTCCAATGTGCAATAGAGATCAGAAGAACATGGAGTTGAGAAGCGGGTTCCATGGCTTCTAATGTCATTGCCGTATAGTTGATGATTTAAGGCCTGATACTGTGGTAAGCCGTAGGCATCAGTTTGTTGCATCAGTTGATAGTGCATACTTGAGCTTGTATGATGGTCTGATGCTTGCATTGTGAAAATAGATGCTGGAGTATCCAATCAGTGTCTCTACTATAGCAGAGTGACTGAAGCACCCAAAAAATATTGGTAAATGGTTCTCATGATAACATATCAAGTAGGTTCGAATTTATTTAACTATATCACATAGATCTGCACTGAAGACATTTGGATTATACAGAAACCATAGCAAATTATATGCACCTTATCTGCCAAAAAATATCAAAGTTATCATACCATCAGTTTCAGATTTCCTTTAAAGTAAAGGGAAAGAAAGCTGAAGATGAAGTAAGAAGAGTTGTCATCTTCAAAATTGAAAGATGCAAAATACATTCAGTTTGGCAGGGGCATAAATACAAGGCCAGAGTATTGTCATGGCATTGTAGAAATTAGTCTAATTTTCTCTTTCTTCTTCCGTGTATTATCAGCAATTTGACTCACATACCAAACTTAGAAGCTTCTTCTTCTTGTTTATTTTTCGAACGAGAAAGAAGACAGAAAACTTAAGTCAAGTCAAAAAGTAAAAAGTCTAAGAAAATTCAGAAAATGACCAATTCTACATATTTTTTCTCAGCGAAAGTGACATAGAAAAATAGAGAAGAAAAGAAAAGAAAATTGTTAGAAAATTGGAATAAGCTGAACGTGCAAGTCTACTGTAAAAAAAAAAAACAATTAAATTCAAATATCAGACATCCATTTATTATCTTTCAACAGCACAGCACTGACTAATGAAAAAGTTAATGAAGATTTGAAGATACTATAAAATCTACCAATTGATTGGAGAGAAAACTATCACTCAAAAAAAAAAAAAAACCAGATTCACATTCATTTCTGAAGCAGAGAGACATGCAGAAAGATTCTCAGCAAAATATGTCGCCGAATTCAATTAAGACATCAAATCGATACATGCATCACAAGTTATCAGAGTACTAAGCTAAAGAATTTACTCATTTCAAATTGATTAAGCGGAAAGGAGAAGGCAAAAGATGCGCAGACCATAAAATTGAGTGCTTTTATCTCAATTTCCTGAAGAAACCAAAAATATTCCTAGCCGAAGCCAGCTTTATAAGAACAAGAATCCCATTTTAACAAAATACAAATTTTATAACAAGCAAAAAGGTTCACTGCAAATCATCCTCAAAAAAAAAAGAAATACTTTTTTTCTCTTTAATTTAAGCAAAAATCGATCTGTTGATGACAAGAACGGGTACTACAATGTCGCATTCATTACAAAAATGGGTCATTAAACACAATTACAGAACTCTCATTTCACCCAAGAATCATTAGGGGAAAGAAGTTACACGTTTTCTCACACCACAGAAACAGAGACACTGAGAAATAATCCAAAGAACTAACCAGAATTGCCAACCCATTTGATAGAATGGGAATCTGAATCAGAAGAAGGATTTTTGAAGCAATTTTTCCAGAAAAAAACCCGATCAAGCTAAAATTAAAACTCTTCCACATCAATAGAAATCAAGAGATAGAAAAACTTCAGGGGGATATCTTGAAACTATGACATGGGTTTGGGATGAAGAGTATGTATGCATTTGAGAATCAATCAGTTTCTTACCATTGTCTAGAGGGATTCAAAGCTTGGAAATCCCCATGGAACAAGATTCTGTGTGTGCGCGTGTAGTACTGGAGTCTCAGAGAGAGAGAGAGAGAGAGAGAGAGAGAGGATGGCAAGTTGAGGATTACATTTATGATTTATCACTGTGAAGAAAGGAAGCAGAAAATACAATAAAATAAAATAAAATAAGACATGCGTCATACAATCGTAATAAAATAGAATATTAGAAATTGCCCTTCTTGTTTTGAAAGAATTACAATGCAACCACTAGCCACTAGGCAGGCAAATTAAATCTCCTTAATTAATTTGCTTTACAATCAAATACTCCCTCTGGTCCTTATTATAAGGCACCAACTACCAATTCTCACAAACCAATGAATGGTAGTTGAGTCCTTAAATCTAGGCTTAATTGACCATGTTTTCCAACTTCACCCTTCATTAAATGATACAACTTAACATTTTAAACTATGAACATTCATTAATGACAAGGGTAAAGTAGGAAAAATGTAATTAATGTGGCGGTTGGTGCCTTATAATAAGGACAAAAAATTTTGTTAGTTTGTCCCTTATAATAAGGACCAGAGGGAGTAAACTATAATATTTTCAATTTTTGTGGGTATTTGGTTAAATTCAGTTTTATTTTGGAAAATGTGGCGTGCAACACCAAACGCCCGTTTTGCTAACACTTTCTTTTTTAAATAAAGGGTCTCTAGTTACAAGTTAGATATAATCAAGGATTTCCTCTAAAAACCCTCATACCACTTCGGCTTTAAAGTTATTGGCGCTTTGTGTTAATTTTGACGTTAACTCTCATGCTCTCTCTTCAAATGTCAGTATGTCACTTTTACAGTTTACTGACCACTCACCCTCTTTTCTGCATCTTTATATACGAAGTATTAAGTTTAAAGAAGTATATCTCTAATCCTTTTTCTTTCAAAAGGTAAGAAGCTCAGGATAAAATTTTTCTTGTATGTATATTCTAATCAGACTAATTTAGGAAACACATTACACATTACCTCTGTAATTAAACCCGGCCCGGCCCGGCCAACCCGGATCGGAACCCGCCCACCCGGGTGCCAGACCGGGCCGGGTTGGGTGCTAACCCGGGGGCAGAACGGCCGGTCAAAACCCGGGAAAACCGTTCTGACCCGGTCGACCCGGCGGGTTAGGAGGGTCGACCCGGTCCTCTTTTTTTTTTTTTTTTTTTTAAATTTTTTTTTGTTTAATATTATTATAATGATGAAAGGTTGAAGGTGAAAATATTTTGTTATCATATATCTATTTTGATATGATAAATAGTTAATACTAGGTACTAATTGGTTGCTAACCATTTTGTGTCATTGGATAGTAGTATAATATGATATGATGATGTCATTTTGTCAAAGAATTTTTTAAACAATGTTGATACTTGGATTATTTTTTGGTTAATGATTCAAAATGGTAAGTGAAGTTATTGTTTGGATTTTTGGAAATTATTGTTAGTTGGATAATTTTTTGGTTAATTTTTTATTCTTCATCGGGTTGACTCACGGGTTAGTTACGTACTGACCCTCTGACCCTCTGTCTCGACCGGGCTAGTTGCCGGTCCGGGTTTAATTACCTTGCACATTACATTTGTAACTAACAATTAGCTGTCTAATATACAAGGATCTAATTACTAAATATGTCATGATTAAATGATATGAAATGGATTCATGTAAAATATAAATTGGTCTATGTGTTCTAGGTTGAAACAATTACAATGTAATTAACCAGTGAGCATGTAAATTGAACCTCTTTGGTTACTCTGCTCTTTACTTATGAAAGAATTAGAGAGAGTTAGGAAAGAATTAGGTTAACCATCTCTATAAGATTTTATATTGATAAATTGTGAGAATCACTTTCATTTGAAACATATTTAAAGTATTCATGTTTTTAATGTGACAAGTGTGACTGACAATCCAGGTATGTAATGCATAAGTAATAAACTTTTCAACCCAATCACTTACATGGCATCAAACGAATCACTATGCATACAATGCAAAATAAATCTCCAAAATTAATTTACTCAGAGTTAGGAAAAAATGGAAGGAATTGGGTTCACCATCTCTATAAGATTTTATATTGATCAAGCATGAGAATCACTTTCGCTTGAATCCTTATTTAAGAGTATTTATGGTTTTAATGTTACACGTGTAACTAACAATCCATGTGTCTAATGCATAAGCATTTAACTTTCATTTGGATAAATTACATGGTGCGAAACAAACTACTATTCATACAACGTAAAATGTATCTCCTAAATTACTTTTGTGAGAGTTAGGAAACAATGGATATAATTAGGTTTACCATCTCCATAAGATTTTATATTTGGTCAAGCGTGAGAATCACTTCACTTGAATCCTTATTTAAGAATATTTATGGTTTTAATGTGACACGTGTAACTTACAATCCAAGTGTCTGATACATAAGTATTTAACTTTTCGTTTGGAACACTTATGTGTCATCAAATGAACTGCTATGCATACAATACAAGATGTATCTACTAAATTACTTTTGGCAGAGTTAGGAAACAAAGGAGATGATTAGGTTCCCCATCTCTATCAATTTTATATTGATCAAGCGTGTGAGTCACTTTCACCTGAATCCTTATCTAAGAGTATTTATAGTGTTAATGTGACACGTGTAACTAATAATCCAGGTGTAAGATATGCACAAGTATTTAACTTTCCAATTGGATCACTTATGTGGCGTCAAACAAACCATTCGCATACAATGCAAAGTAAATCTCCAAAATTACTATTTTCAAAGTTAGGAAAGAATGGAAGGAATCAAGTTCACCGTATCCATAAGATTTTATATTGATCAAGTGTGAAAATTACTTTCACTTGAATACTTAATTAATAGTATTTATGGTTTTGATGTTGCAAGTATAATTGACTATCCAGGTGTCTGATGCATAAGCATTTAACTTTCTAATTGGATCACTTACGTGGTGCCAAATGAACCACTATGCATACAATGCAAAATGAAGCTCCTAAATCAATTTTGTAAGGGTTTGGAAACAATGGAACGAATTAGGTTCACCATCTCCATAAGATTTTATATTGATCAAGCGTGAGAATCATTTTCTTTGAATCCTTATTTAAGAGTATTTGTGGTATCAATGTTACACATGTAATTGACAATCCAGATTTCCGGTGCATAAGTATTTAACTTTCCGATTGGATCACTTACATGGTGCCAAACGTACCACAATGCATACAATGCAAAATGAATATGCTGAATTGCTTTTGTTTGAGTTAGGAAACAATCGAAATAATTAGGTTCATCATCTCCATAAGATTTTATATTGATCAAGTGTGAGAATTATTTTCACTTGAATCCTTATTTGAGAGTATTTGTGATTTTAATGTGACACGTGTAACTAACAACCAAGATGTCTGATGTATAAGAATTTAAATTTTTAATTGAAGCACTTACGTGGCATCAAACAAACCACTACAAATACTAATACAAAATGAATCTTCTAAATTGCTTTTAGCAGAGTTAGTAAACAATGGAAAGAACCAGGTTCACCATCATTATAAATTTTTATATTGATCAAGCATGAGAATCAGTTTCACTTGAATCCTTATCTATAAATACTTATGGTTTAAATGTAACACGTGTAACTAACAATCCAGTTGTCTGATGCATAGGTTTTTAACTTGCTAATTGGATAGCCTATGTGGAGTCAAATGAACCACTATGCATACAATGCAAAGTAAATCTCCTAAATCACTTTAGTTAGAGTTAGGAAATAATGAAAGAATTTTGGTTTGCCATCTCGATAAGATTTTATTGATGACGTGTGGAGAATCACTTTCACTTGAATCCTTATTTAAGAGTATTTATGTTACACATATAATTGACAATCCAGATGTCTGATGCATAAGTTTATGGTTTTCCAATTGGATTATTTACTTACATGGTACCAAACAAACCTCTGTGTATACAATGTAAAATACATCTCCTAAATTACCTTTGTCAAAGTTAGGAGCTAATGGAAAGAATTAGATTCACCATCTCCATAAGATTTTATATTGATCAAGTGTGAGAATCATCTTCACTTGATTCATTATTTAAGAGTATTTATTGTATCAATGTTACACGTGTAACTAACACAATCCAGGTGCCTATGTATAAGTATTTAACTTTCCACTTGGATCGCTTAAGTGGCATCAAAAGAACCACTATGCATACAATGCAAAATGAATTTCCTAAATTACTTTAGTCAGGGTTAGGAAACAATGGAAAGAATTATGTTCATCATCTCCATAATTAAGTTAATCTATTTGTGGAACACGTAAGTATCTAACATTCCAATTACATCGGTTACGTGGAGTGAAATGAACTGGGTGCATAAAAGAAAATTGAATCTCTTTAATTACTTTATTATTTACTCATGAAAAAATTAGAACAAATAGGAAAGAATGAATGTAATTAGGGTCATCTCTATAATATTTTATTATGATCAAGAGTAAGAATAATTTCTCATTGTCTCTCATTTGAATTCTTATTTAAGAGTATTCATGTTTCTAATGTGACAAGTATAGCTGACAATCCTATTGATTAACACACACACACACACATATATATATATATCTTTCCAATTAGATTACTTATGTGGCATGAAATGGTTTAGTTGTGCATGCTTGAATCTCCTTAGTTACTTTAGCCTTTACTCATGAAAGTATTAAAGGTTAGGAAAGAATAAAAAGCATTAGGCTCATCTCTATAAGATTTGATATTGATCAAGAGTGAGAATTATTTCTTGTACTTTGTCATTTGAATCCTTGTTTAAAAGTATTCATGTTGTTATAAAAAAAAAAAAAAAAAGTATTCATGTTTATAACGTGAATACTTGAATAGTCTAATTGACAACCATTTGTCCAATATGTAAATATTTAACTTTTATAATTTGATTATTTCGATGGTCTGAAGCAAACTACTGTGAATGTGTGCAAATTGAATATCCTCAAATTGATATGCATTTAAGTCACAAAATGTCTCCAATATATAAAAAAACAAAACACAACGCACTGACTAAAAAGCTTCATTATTTTTGCTATATTGTCTTGTATTAAAATCGTATGTGATTAGGCTCGAAATTGCTAGTGTTTGTGATGTTCATAATAGTAAATAACTCATTGAAAAATATTGTAATAGAAACTAAATTAAATTGTTTAAATTTTGAAACTTAACTATTCATTTTAAAATTGTTAAGTTACACAGATTTTTAATGATTGACATAGATTTTAATGATTGAGAAATACATTTTATAATTGAAGTTGTTTAAAATCTAAATTATAGCAGTGTTTTACCATTTTTGTTCAACAATAATAATAATAATACTATAATAGTGTGCTACCATTAAAAATTTAAATTGGTGGCCCACAAAGTTGGGTTTAGACCAAAGTGACCCTGACATAAAAGGCACGATATGGGAAGTAGTACCTTACAATTCAACTCGCATGCATTTGGATTCCTTTCCAAACCTTTTTATTATTGGGGTTAAGTTATAAAACTATCCATTTAAAAATTTGTCAAATATGTAACTAGTATCATATTAAAATTTTCGGTGTAAAAATATTCATATACATTTGAAAATGGAGTAAAGAAGGCTATATCATTAAATTTGTCAACATTAACCATTAAGTTGATCAGATATACTGATATGACATAAAAATGTCAAACACCAATAAGTTAATATGCAACAATACTCACATACAAGTTTCAAATGTGTACTTGACACCATACAATTATTTGAGGTACAAAAATATCTATAAAATCTTCTAAATTAGTGGGACCCATGTTTCCTCCCTCCCTCCCCTTTTACCTCATACACCAATCCCTCCATTTCCCAGTTCAGCCATAGATTAACCAAAGGATCCACAAGTCGACAATTAACCTACTAAATAGCCTCAATGAGCATAAAATCCTCCAATTAAGCAATACTACATAGCCATATAAATCAATCCTTTCAATTCCAACCATAATTGCAATTCAAATCATTTCAAATTCAACTATTTTAATCATAACCTTTCTAAACCAACAGATTTCTCATTAAATATAAAAATCTCAATCAATTGCTATTATATTATCATTAATTCTTATATTAAAATCCAGGATATTACAGTAGTAACATCAAGTATTTGAAAAGAAAGAGTTGTTAATAGAAATTAAGAGAGGGAGTGGTAGGCAGACAAAGGAATGTGGGGGGGAATTAAAGGAAAAAAAGGATGACTTTTTTCATTAAATTTTTTTCCTTGATCTCAATAATTAGGTTAATTTTGAAAATACTTTGAGCTGTACTAGAATCCATTGGTTCAATATAATTGGATCCATAATTATAATTTTTTACATATATACCTTGAAAAAAAAATCATAATTGAACTACAAGCAAATGATAAATGATAAACATCCCATGTTTTAAAAAACTAAAGGAAAGAAAGAAAGAGGCGGAGGGCAAATGACTCAATCAGAAAGAGTAGCCCATTGGTAACCAAATTTGTTTCTCAGAGCTTTTTGCCCATGACACAGTGAATATGAATTTGCATATAAAATATGATATTTTCTATTAAATTTTCAGAACGTCCAGTTCATTGTCCACCAATCTGCTTGAATATATATGGAGAATATCGCATTAAATACATGCATAAAATATCATCTCAGCATTATAAGGTCTAAAATATTGGTCTCATTCATACTGCTTTGCTGCATTATAACATAATATTGTTTGATTTTTTTATACATTAATGTTGTTTTATTTTTATTTTATTTTTTTTTGATATCAAAGAGAAACCACCAAACTATCCTATGGTGTTACATCGCTTGTTGCAGTCCACCCGCACAGCTTCAACAACCTCAGGTGGCGCATGCACAAATTTGTAATAGCCATTAAAAACTGTAAGGCCCAACTTCGCAAGACAATCAGCTGCCTTATTAGACTCCCTATGAACAAAGTTAATCTGCAAATCCCAATCCCTCAACATCATCAATTTAGCTTCCTTCAGCAAGCCATAGTCACGGTGATTCTTGTGGGCCTCTTCTTTTAATAGGTTCACAGTAATTAAAGAGTCAAACTCCATAATCACTTTCCTATACCCCTGTTCCCAAGCAAGTCTTAACCCAAGCACACATGCCCATAATTCTGCAGCAGTTGCATCTCCTTCCTCCAGACGATAAATAAATCCCTTCACAAAATCACCATACATATTTCTAATTAGACCTCCACACGCCGCTGCCATCGTGACACTTGAAAATGCTCCATCAACATTAATTTTAATCCAATCAGCTTCAGGAGGGGTCCACGCAGAGGAATCAAACCTGCTAATAGGCGCACCCTCAACTCTTGTTCCTGCAAAAGTTCTTTTCACAATCTTCATGTCCCCCGCCATCGCTCTCGTGCTCGCAATAATGGTATCCTCCGAAATAATTTTCCGTTCAAAAATCAGCAAGTTCCTACGTCGCCAGATCCACCAGCAAATTATCGTGAACAACGTTGCCCACTCCTTTCCTTCCTCGGTTCTTTCCTTAATATTCTGCCATACCCATTCATGAAGTTTCCCTTTCCAGAAGCATCTTCTTCTAGGAAAAGGAATAATTTTTCGCCAGAGCGATTTAACACAATAACAATCTCTAAAGACATGAATAGTATCTTCCTCTGCCACCCCACACATTGGACATGTAGAATTATCCGTAAGCTTCCATTTAAACCTTGAGACATTAGTGAGGAGACTTCTACGCATCATCAACCATAATAAATTCTTGCACCGATGTGGAGCATGAATTTTCCAGAGTTTCTCCCAACATGGATGATGATCATTCTCATCTCCAGCAAGCGCCCTATATGCTGACCTCACTGAAAAATTACCATGCCTCTCTAGTTTCCATTTAACCATATTCAAACCATCAATTTTCACTGTATTCATTTCAACATTCTTCCACGTCTTCTTTATGCCTGCCCATACATTAGAACCTTGTCTCTCTATGTCAATTCGGGGCATAAGGTCATTTCCACACCTATATTTGTCCCTGATTACTCTAACCCATAAATCATCCTTCTTCGTCACCATGTTCCACCCCAACTTCATAAGGAGTGACTGATTTTGTAACCGAGCATGTTTCAAACCCAAACCTCCTCTCTTCTTCTCCTTACATACATCATCCCAAGCAACTAAAGAAACTTTTCTTTTCTCTTCAGTGGAACCCCATAGAAACTTTCTATTCATCATATCCAAATCATCACAAACATTACTAGTAAAAAGAGCAGTCTGCATATTATACCCAGGGATAGCTGATGAGATGGAGGATATAAGAGTAGCTCTTCCAGCCATAGACAGAGCATTACATTTCCAGGAAGACAGTCTTGATTTCACCTTATCTAGAACATCATTAAAAGAGACTCGACCAACTCGTTCATGAAAGAGAGGAACTCCCAAATACTTCCCCAAATCACCTGTTTGAATAAAGCCAAGCTCATCACTAATTTCCTTGCATCTAGTATGGTTCACATTCTTTGAAAAGAAAATACGAGTCTTCGATGCATTTACCTTCAATCCTGAACATTTTGAAAAATACTCCAAACAGTCCTTAATCAAATCCGCCTGATTCAGAGATGCCTTCGCAAATAAGATGATATCATCTGCAAAAAATAAATGTGAAATAGGGGGACCTGTTTTTGATAGCCGAATAGGGCACCAACTGTCTTGGCTACATTTCTCTTGTATTAAATGAGCAAGTTTTTCCATGCAAATAACAAAGAGGTATGGCGACATAGGATCTCCTTGGCGAAGTCCTCTTGAGCTATGAAAACCTTCTGCTTTATTACCATTCCAAAGCAATTGAAGTCTCGCTGATTGAATGCAATTCTTTATAACTTGGATCAAATTATTCGGCATATGTAGCTCTTGCAAGCAATTCAGTAAGAAGGTCCAATTTACCCTATCATAAGCCTTCTCAAGGTCAATCTTAGTTGCCATAAAGCTCTTCTTTCCTGTCATATTTCTCATTGAATGAATAACCTCTTGAGCCACAATAATATTATCAGAACTATGCCTTCCTGGAACAAAACTACATTGGTTGGGGGAGATTACATGATCCATAAAACACTTCATTCTATTGGCCACAATCTTTGTAATAGCCTTGTAAATAACATTACAAAGGCTAATAGGTCTTAAATCCCGGAACGTTTCTGGTGGATTCTTTTTAGGAATTAGAATAATCAAGGTATCATTTACCTCTCTAATACCTTGAGGATTATCAAAAAACTCCTTTATCATCTTAATCACTGTTTTTCCCACTGCACTCCACTGGGATTGATAAAATAGAGCATTAAAACCATCTGGCCTTGGTGACTTAAGAGCTCCCATACTAAAAACTGCATCCTTTATCTCCTCATCCTCAATCTGTCGGCCACACACTCGTTTATGAAAATCAGTAAGTTTTGGGTATGACAGACTACAGCACAAATTTTCTCTGGATACCTCGTCTTCCTTAAATAAGGTAGCAAAGTAATCTGTAGCTAGAGATTTAACTAGATTTTCATCGAAACACCAATTCCCATCATCAAGCTTCAAAGCCTCAATCCGATTCATCTTTCTTCTACAATCCACTTGAGCATGAAACAAACGAGTATTCTGATCTCCTTCAATATTCCAACTCCTTCTAGCCTTTTGAGCCCACAATAGAGCTTCTTGATTGAGAGTCTGTTCCAATTGTTCCCTTAAAAATTCTGAAGCTCTTCTAAATATTGAGAACTTCCTCCTCTTCCCATTTCGTTGCTAATACCTTCCAGCCGACTCAAAAGATTCTTCTTCCTTTTACCAATATGCCCGAACACCTCTTTATTCCAATTTTGACATGCTTGAGTAAATTGGTTCATATTTGACGTCCAATCCACCTGCTCATCCCAATTCTCCCTCACAAATTCTTCAAATTTTTCGTGAAGAACCCATGAGGCTATAAGACGAAATGGCCGCTTACACTACCCTTACTCTTATCAGAATTCAACTTCAATAAAATAGGACAATGATCATATTTATAAGGAGAAAGATGGAAAACTCTAGCATTCAAAAATTTCCCACACCAAGCTTCATTAGCTAGAAATCTATCCAGCCTTGCCTCAGATGTTCCTCTCTTCCATGTAAACTTGTGGCCAACAAAACTTAAATCTTGTAATTTCATATCGTCGACCCATCTACAAAACTCCTTATCAATAGTCAAACCATTAGGGGCCAGAGATTTTCTTTCAGAATTAAGTAAAGTACTATTAAAATCACCTCCTAGAACCCATGGTTCATTAATAAATTCACCGATTCTAAACATCACAGACCACAAGGTATGTCGATTCAAACTTTGAGGACTAGCATATATTATTGTAAGAAACCATCTCCCATGCAAAGAAATATCATTAGATTTTAGTGTACAAAGAATACGCAAAACTGAACTCCTTCTCATACACGCGTATCCTATTTAAATAAATTCTATTGCTTATAATTTATGAGTAGTATGATTTCTTGTACGATTTATATTAATATCTTGTTAACTCCTACTCCCTTCGGTCCTAAATATAATACCCATTACCTAATTTGATTAGATGAATGATGTTAATTAAATAGTTGAAATTACATTTTATTACCATGCACCCTATTTTTCTTAAAAAAAAAAACCAGTGTGAGTGTGTAACACCTCTTTTTGCTAATCCAGAAACTGGTAGTTCAAAGTATATTGTTTGATATTATTTGGCGAAGAAAAAGTAGAAGGTTTTCTAGGATGAGGATTGGTTTTGATGTACAAGTTAATGATTATGGTTCACTTAATATATCATTTTTTCTTATTGGAATTTGATAAGGCATGACGTAGAGATTGTCTAAATGGTTATTTAAATAATATTTTAAACAAATTTTTTAATTACATTAACAAAAGCAACTTGATGGGTTTTTATACTTATTCATTCGTTTGGTGCAGATGTAACTGATCCCTTGGGACCATTTATTATATTATATGAAACAGGAGGAATAATTTGACTAAGAAGTTGTGCGGCATATAAATATAAACATTTTCTAACTTTTAGAAGGACTTGATTTTATAAACATTAATTCATGGCAATCTAATTGTATTATTCGTTGAAGTTATAATAAATATTTAATTCGGTCCACCAAATCTATTTCACTTTATGCGCATGCTCTTATAGGATACATTGATCGATCATGTTATTCTTGAAATATTGTTGACAGATCATTAAAAAACAAAATTCACCTAATTCTTTTTTTTTTCTAGAGCCATATGCGTGTGATCAAGTGTGACAGTGATCTTTTTTTCTTTCTTTTGGTTTTTGTGTGTTTTTATTTGCTAATGTCTGTCCAATTAAGGTTATCTGTGTGAAGTTTCCTAATTAGATAATTAGAGAAAAAATTTATTTTATATACATTTCAAATTTCCATTAGTTTTTATAGTTCATAATTTTGTAATTGAATGCGACAAACTTCTTGATTTGATCGGTACTATTGATACAACTTGGTGAATAAGTATTAAATTTTAATAATATAACTAGTCAGATATGCTCCTAAAGTTCTAAGTATGGATACTTTATAAAACTTAATTACTCTATTGTTTAAGGTTATGGCACACAGAAAGATATTCAGTATGTTTGGATGAACTTATTTTCAGGAAATAAGTGTTTATTTTTCCCAAAAAAGCTTAAAATGGGAAAAACATTCAAATGAGATGTTTGGTTTAACTTATAAAAATAAAAGCTTTTGGCTTATAAGTAGAGATAAGTAGAAGCTGAATTTAAAAGCTTATAAAAAAAAATAAGTGCTCATTTCATTGGGTTCCGTGTAAGATTGTTTTGAATTGACTTATAAGTCATTTTTTTTTACAGTTAATCCAAACATGTTCAAAGTTCAATTGATCAATAATTCATTTTTTTTTCACAACTAATCCAAACATAAAGTCATTACACAATCTAATTTATTTTTAATCTGACTTATATATAAGTCACTTTTCCGATCGTTAATCCAAACACACCCAATAGACAGGATTTCACAATTAATACCTACTGAAATATAATTAAAAAATCTTATTTATTTAAATTTTAGGGATAAATATTTTATTTAAACACAGATATTTTAAAAGTAAGGAAGTGAAATGATAATAGCATAGACAACGAAATGAAGTTATGTTACTTAAATGAAAAAGATACATACTAACAAAATATAATAATTAGTATTGATCTGAAATTATCACATTTAATAAAAGAGATCGTTAATCGAAATTGGTTAGAAAATACTCTTGATGAAATAAAAAAAAACGATAACTAAAATTACTGGACTTTTTGTATGATAAAAATTTTTAATAATGAGTGGTATTATTCTTTTTTTTTATTTATCAAATTCAGGGTATTCACTGCCGATAGCAATGATTAATCCCTTCACCGCAGGTAAACAGTTAGCCACGAAATACTCTCCATACTCAAAGATGGGATTATTCATGAATTAACATGAAGCATATTATTGGAAAGGATTAAGAGTAAAGTAGGAATATTAATTTTATACGTTAAAAGCGATGACAAAGTAGTGATGTAATGTGACAAGTTGATGATACTCCTGGGAGGGGAATGAATTTTGTCTTTATGAAATTAATCAAATATAATGAATTAATTAAATTAAGAAAGGGAATCACATCATGTTGCTGCTTTGTCAGCATCAAATTTAAGGGTATTTCTGGGCCCACGCAGTCTTATCTTCAATCTCTTTCTTTTTTGTTCTGAGTTTTGCCTGGGTTTAATTTTTATTCATGTTAGAGAGAGAAAGAGAGAAGACAGATTCGATGCCTTGCTTTGCTTGCCGTTAAATTTATCCCTTTGTATAAGAAAATGGTAGCTAAATACGCTGTCTATATCAAATTGTTGATTCTTAAATATTACTCATTAACATCACTTAGGCATGTTTGGTTTGGTTTGGTTTGGTTGTAGGGTGTTAGTTTATTTGGTTTGGTTGAAGGGAAGGAGAGATTAAATATTTATAATGATCCATTGTTTAGTTTAAGAGGGAAGGAGAGGGGAAAGATGATAACAATTTATCATTATATCCTCACACATTAGTTTATTTTTTTATTTATACGTTATTAAAATTAATTTACATCTTAATTATAATTTATATATCAATATTTATTTAAAATTAATATAAGATTTTTATTTTTAATAACATTAGTTTTATTTGAAATAATATATTATATAATATTTTATTTTTATGTAAAAAATAATTTTTTTATTTGTAATGTTTTATTTGATACTTTAATTTTAATTTACATAATACTATTTTTTTATTTATAATTAATATAATAATATATTTTCAAAATGGAATAATATTTTCCATCTTTTGATAATACATTTTTATTTTAAAATAATTTATCAAAGTAGATTTTTAATTATATTTTTTATTATCAATAATATAATTTTATTTTATATTATTATCATAATAAATTAATAATATATTTTTATAATATTTTTATTTCAAATAATATTATTTTTTATTTGAAATAATATTTTTTAGATTAATTTATTTTAATTTGAAATTAACATAGTAATATATATTATAGTACTATTTTTATTTATAATAATACATTTTTATAATTGTTTTCCAACAATATTATTTTCTAATAGTATTATATAATTATAATAATGCTTTTTTACTACCGGTGTTGATAAAATAAAATAAAAGTTAAGAGAGCAAATGTGTTAAAAATTTGGCTTTCCTAAAAAACCCTTCCAATTTGGAAGGAGCTCAAACAGGGATATAAAAAGGGAGGGAAGGAATAATTTGGGGTGCCTTTCCCTTCAAAATTTTAAACCAAACTAGGGAAGAAAAGCATCTCTCGTCCCCTCCAACCAAACACACTTATGTGCGATTGAATGCCATTTATTTTCAAAATAATTTATGTTGGTTTGAGCTTAACAAGTGAAAATGATTGGGATATTTGTGATACCCCTCCCTCTGTTTTTCATATTGTTACCAACATTGTTAAATATAATTAGGTTATAATTAGCTTTCTCAAAAGATTTTTCCGTCCAAAAGTAAGCCAAAATAATTTTCACTATTTCAATGTGTCTTGATAATGCATTTTTCTTTATTCCAAAATAATTCCCAAAAGGCATGAATGAGCAATTTGGATGTAATTAAGTTTTGTAGTTGGATGGAAAAGTGGCCATTGTGATGGAAAGGGACATTTGCTACTTTCACTATACTCTCGTCTCATTCTATTTTTATTTTTCTTCATTCAATGATTTGAGACCAATTGTTGCGTACCTTAATCAATTAACCAAAACTATAATCATTGAGTCAGAGGCCGTTTATATATCTCCTACATTTTGTTTCGCCTACAAATGCCACCCTACTTCTACCGTGCCAATTGTATGCAAGTTCACTTTTAAACAATTTACTAACATATAGTTGATTTAGTAGTAGAAGGCCCTGCTAAATTCATTTAGGGTTTTGAGTTCAAATCCTGGAAAAGATGCTTGTGTTGGGAGGGGAAGTCACGAAACCAGAAATTAGAGTAGTCGATTGCTTAGAGACCTAATAATAGAATCCGGAAAAGCCACTTATTGCTAGTTGATATATAAAAAAAAAAAATTTAAACGATTGTATCTACTTTGGATGATTAAATTGGAAACATGTGGAACTCACGATTAAAAAAAAAAAGAAATAGGTGAATTTTTTATCAATAAACCTTTATTTTCGTTAGCAAATAATAAACTAAAACCATTGACTCATAAAGAAGGCCAACTTTTATACTTTACCGGGACGCATGCACCAAGGCACAAATAAACATATAAGGTCTGACGTTGAATTTTTAAACTAATTTGTCACCCTAAAAAAATTAACTAACACATAAAAAAAAATTAAATCTCATGTTTTCAATGTTTTTTTTATTTTACAAGTTGAAAAAAATATTTTTATTAGTTGGTTAATTTTTTTAGGATGCGGAGTCAGATTAAGAATTTCACGTCACACCTAATGTGCTTTATTGTGATTGGTTGAACCACAAATAACGTGTTATATTGGGTTCAAGCAAGAATTCCTCACTATTATATTATAGTTATTATGTTAAAAATATTAGTCGCCATCCTTAAAAGAAGGGAAAATACCAATAAAAGACTCTTGAAATATATAAAAGAAGTTGAATGCAGCGAATTTAAAAAATGACAGCTATATGCTATGGACTTTTTTGTCCTTTTGCAAATTTAATAGAAATGACAAAAATGCCCCTAAACAATTTTTTTAAACAAGACCCCTCCACATGCCGCAGGGACCCACTGGCACTGGAGCTTTGGTCAATGGGAGCTATTTAATTAATTCTTTTATTTTTGTGGGGGGTTGATGCAAAAATGAATGAAATGTGAGGAGATGTGATTCGAACCCACCCCCATGCAATGAGGGTTTAGTACCCATCTAGTCTGAGCATCGAGCCCTCTAATTATATATATTGCAAAAATAAAATAAATAACATCTTTCATTCTTTCCCAATAGTTTCCCAAATTTAACTTGTGTTTTACTAATAGTTTCTTTTGTTTTACCAATTTAGTCATATGTTTTACAAACAACATTTTTGTGTCCTCTATCTATCTGCTTCTACCAACTTGTTCCATAGTTTTACCAACTCCTTGTTTTGTTTTACTAAATTTGTCTTTACCATCCCCAAATTTATATTTCACTTTACCAACTACTTGTTTGAATACACCACTTATCTATATCGTTTCAAACAGTTTGCCCCTGAAGTTTCAACAATATTAAAAAAATTAAATCAATTTTGATTATCAATACCCATGAAGTTAAATATATGCCATGGCAAACTCTATCAATATAGTATGGAATCATACTCATCAATCTTCAAGATGCATTGTATATTGCCCATTTTCACAAGCAAGGGCAATGTAATTTACTCATAACAAAGTCTCAATACTATACCCAAAATTCCATAACAAAGTCAACAAAGATTTCCATTATAAATTACTATGTGTTTGTTTGGATCAAAGAATTCAATGGAATGAAAATGAATGGAATGGAAGATATTTTTTTATGAGGATGTTTGATATGTACATGATTAGAAAATGGGTTAATAAGAAAATTTATGTTTGTTAGAATTAAAATGGTGGGAAGATATGTAGGATAATTATATTGATGACTATTTTGCCTTTTTATTAAAAGATATAAATTGTTAAAAGAGATGCATGGTTCATATTTTTTCAGCAATTTCTTGCTTATTCAACAATACTATTATAACCATGAGGCATCCAACACATACATATGGTCAGATTTAATAGTTAAATGTGTCCCAGTCAAGTGATCCTTCAAAAAAGCAATTTGTAATCATATAGTTAAATTGTTAAAAGAGATGCATGGTTCATATTTTTTCAGCAATTTCTTGCTTATTCAACAATACTATTATAACCATGAGGCATCCAACACATACATATGGTCAGATTTAATAGTTAAATGTGTCCCAGTCAAGTGATCCTTCAAAAAAGCAATTTGTAATCATGAGGTAACCATCACCTGAATATAGTCAAATATGAAAATAGTCTACATGTTTAACTAGATGATGTATCACATGGTTAACCCCAACACACTTTCTTCCAAAATATAGTCAATTGGTTAACCAAATAGATATAGAGATCGTACACATCACTTAGTTACTACTCCGCACAGACAAGATAATTAAAATAAAATGCACATGAAGAAAATAAGAAGCAAAATCAATAAATTTTGCCAGTAGAACTCATAAATCCACCTCTTGATACAGTTGTCATTGTTGGTCGTAATCGAGAGGCTCTGATTTCTTTCTTCCACACTAGAATTTTGCAGCTTTCAACTCACAAGTTGTAGCTTGTGGGGCGTTATTTTTATTGAAATAGAAGGAGTAAATGTGTCTTTGACAGTTTCCTTTCATCGATTGAATTTCAATTCCCACCAAAATCAGTGTGTAGCGAAATTCTTTTATGTAAGTGAAAATTGGTTCCCACTTGAAATTGAATTCTACCCCTAGTTGCCCGCCAAACGGCCGCCGCCACAGGAAAATATGGATTTTCCATTTCCATTGCTTTATTTTCAGCAATCCAAATCGGCCCTAATAAATTCTAGACCAAAGTGCCCAAATTATTCCTAAACATATAACTAAACTAATTTCTGCAGCTCAACCCATTTAAAGTCGTTAGATAAGTCTAATTGAGTAGAAAAAGCCACGGCAAAGTCTAGCTAACAACCGAGCAGCAGAGGGTTATGTGAGAGTGGACGTCGATGCAGCTCAAAGTTTCAACCGAGCAGCAGCATGTGCAGGGCTACTCAGAGACAGCGCTGGTACGTGGGTTTGCGGGTTTCAGCGGAACCTGGGATTCTCATTAGGTGCAACAGCAGCGGAATTACAGGCCATCAGAGACGGCTTACGGGTCTGCATAAACAAAGGATATAAGAAAATTAAATTGTATTCAGACTCGTTTGAAGCCCTCAACCTTCTTTTGATAGACTATGGAGTGCAACACCCCCTTGAAGCCGAAATCCAGGAAATCCGTTCCATGATTTACAGAGATTGGGATCTTGAAACCTTACATACTTACAGAGAAGCTTTGAGTTGTGCTGATTACCTAGCAAAGGAAGCATTCAGATCAAACAATGAGCTATCAATAGTTCAATCTCCCCCAGCCTTTTGTTTGAACCAAATGTTAGTCGATCTAGGCTAAGATTTGGTGAAGTAACATATGTCTTGTAAGCTCTTTGAGCTCCAGGAGTAAATCCTGTCATTTTAAATTCAAAAAAAAAAAAAAAAAGTCTAGCTAACAACCAATAATTTAGAGAGATTTTTAAGTACATTCAAATTACCCGTAACCAAACCCAATCCTTATAAAGTTTTGATTTAATTTACATTCCTATTATCTAATAACAATGAAAGCTTCTCAGCCAAATGATCAAAAGATGTCAAAATGTACCAATTCATATCTAAATACCGCTCATTTAAGTATAATCTAATGATCAAAAGAAACAAAAACAATATTTAGGAATTTGGGGCAATTTAAATAGCTTGAGAGAGACACATCATTAGCCTCAATCTCACAATCTAGTCCTTCATAAGAGGGCGAAATACATTGAAATTGTTTGGTACTATGTGATGTAAAAAGTGCAACAATCCTATAATTAAGTTTAGAGCACTTAAGGACGTACATCTATGACCTATCTGTTTGGCCAAAAAAGAACATACATCTAATCAAGAGGCAGGCATTTTGACCACAGTGCTCGCAAAATACATAGCAGATTAGTGTTTAACATGTGTATATATATGTCACTACAATTTAAACACGTAACTAAGGTTATGTTTGATTGTTAATAATGTTTGCGCATGCTCAAGTCTCGAAATACGTACAAGGCAAAAGTGATCGAGTTTATTATGTTTATAGGCATGCATTTACTATTTATATGAATTGAATTCAATGTTTACCTGATTGAGGTAATGTAGGGTTGCCTTTGTTCCCCACTCCTAAAAGCTCTCAAATGCATCATTTTTAAACTCTTAGAAATGCGGATCCTTATGTTGCTTCCACACGTGTTCTGTATAATTACATTTCTTTTTCCTTTGGTTAAAAAAAGTGTTTATACTAAGAAAAAAAAAAGTGTACTTGAAGTTTAAATTTTGTGAATGCTAGCTTAGTTATGAAGATGGGAAAAAGGTGGAAGCTTAATATGATCATAGCATAGGAATGATGGCGAGAGAGAAATTAATAGAGAATAGAAAGAGATATATATGAGGTGTTCTTGCATGATTTTGGTTTTTTAGCATGACACATATATTAATGAGCCAAAGGAGATTAATCTAATCATTAGGGTTCTTCTCTTAATGATGTGGCCCAATATGATATGATTCCATCATCATTCCATTATTTTAATTTGTAGATAGATGGTGTGTTTGGGATGGCTGACTTATTTTTTATTTTTATATGTTTGGGTTGGCTTATTTTGTGATGGGTTTCTGGCTCCAACTGGGTTTATGGGAGAAGCAAGAATTTGAAGCTTCTGACTTATGGCTTTTGACTTCTGGGATAAAGTGGGTAGGAAAATTAGACTATTAGACCACTAAAATTTTCAAATAAGATATTTTCTTTTAATATAAAATTTCCTTTTTATCTTCAAAAATTTACCATAATAATCTCTAACTATTTTCTCCCACAATATCCTCATTTAAGCTAAAAATATAATTTTCCTAAATTATTTTCCTTAAAATAAAGGAGAAACTAAACCTTTAAAATCCTAAAAAAAACCCAAATTTCACTTTTTCTTTCTATACTTTAAGAATATATGCATATTATATATGTATTATTTAATAATAATAATAATAATGTCATTTTTAGTAATTTTTCATCTAAACTTGCTTTTCAAAATAATCATTCAAACATGTTCCTAAAAACCAAATTAAAAAAAAGTCACTTCTATCATTACAAATTCAAACATAAATCATTTCACACAATTGACTTTTATCCGATCTTACTTTTAAAAAAACCATATTGAAAAAAAGTTACTTATCAGAAACCAATCCAAACATACTCAAATTCCATATAAATATATATATATATATATATATATATATTTATATATATAAATGAGGAGTTTATAAGAATATCTATGTGAAGACTTTACATTGCACGCCTTGTAATATTTCCTTGTCTTGCTTTTTTATCATTGGTAATTTTGCTTTTATTTATATACAATTATAATTTAATTTTACTTTTGATTGAAGTGCCCATTCACTTTCACTTTTTAATTCCAAGAAAATCAATAAATCCCTATAATTTTAAATTAGTTTTAAAGCCACTAAACTTTAACTTATAACTCAATATTTATAGGTTTAACTCCATGAAACTCAATTGTTGAACTTTGACTTAATACAGCTTAATGCTTATAGTTTTAACCATTTAATTAAAATGTTGGTCTCTAAATTTTAAATAATAAAATTATAAGTGCAAAAGTTATTTTTAGAACTTTGGGATTAATGTTATATAAGGTTAAAATTATAGGGGTTCAGTTACTTCAAATCAAAATTATAAAGATTGAGTTTAAGTTAAAGTTTAATGGATTAATTACAATTGAATCAAAACTATAAAATCCAAATAATTAGTTTTTCCTTTTGCTTTTTAGTAACAGAGCATCTAGCATTCAATATTACTAAATACTTATCACTGAATTCAAGTTCAAGTTTGTCAAGTCGTAAGCAAGAGAAACATCTTAATATACCTTTTTCACTTGCAAAATTTCTAATGTAAAGACCTTATTTAAGAAATATTAGTCTTTTATCAAAGCACTTAAACCAAACCATTGTTGATTTTGTAATATAAGTGAGAAGGATTTGCATATAAGTGGGTGGTGATTAAAGCAGAGTTGTGATATGTATATGGAAAAGCATTGTGTCTGTAAAATTGCAAAGACAGACATGATAGAAGGCTGCAGAAAGGGTGTTTTTGTTCCCCACTCTCAATTCAACTCTATTACACTCTTTCACTTTCTTTCAATATCTCTCACTAAATTGCATACACAGACGCGGATATATGTACATGATAGCTACACTAAATTAGGGACTGTGGTCCACTCCCTTCAGATCTCAACTTTTTACCCAAGCCACATTACTATGAATGATAATTTCAGCTATTTTTTTTTTAATAGAAACTGATATTCTTAGTTTTTTTTTAAAAAAAGTAAATAAAAAATACATACTAAATAAATACAAAGCTGATATTCATAACTTTAATCTCTGCTTCATGATAGAGGGGCAGAGGTTGACCAGAGATACAAAAATTATCCTTCATATATGTATGAGACAACTTAACTAAATAATTAGCAAACATTCGGCCAGAGGCCTCTCCACCACATTTTCCCTCCACTTCCTTTCCGCTTAGTATTTTCACCATTGAATTTGTTTTCAATAATCAAGATATATTACAATTGAAAAATATCATTATCTATTTATTAATAATTGTAAAATATTTTTCTAATTGTAATAGACATTGACCATTAAAAGCAAATCCAATGAATGATAGGGCCCTAACTGCAAAATATTGTATACAAATTGTCAAATATTTTCAGTTGAAGTTCTTACCTTAAATATCATCAAGGCCTTTGAGTATTATTTCACACAAGAACACCTAATTCACTTTTCTGTGTCCAATTTCCCTGTCATCACACCGACTATGTTAAGGCTTTTGGGTGATTCATTACAGCTATGGCTTTAATTTGTTGCCCTTTTTTCTTCTGCACAATTTGTCCTCTTCTTTACCCATCACCAAATTGAACTCCACTTCTTTTGGAAATCAATGACAAAATAGTCCTTAACTTAAAAAAATAACAGCGAACACAAATTATAAGGACAAGTTTTTATTTGTACGTTGGAAAATCACAACTCATTCTATAAATGTCATTTTCCATTATAAATTATAACGTTTTGTTTTGTTGGGAAAAAGTAAATTGTGACCTTGAAAGCCTGTTGTGCTCTACATTCAACGATAACTTCTGTTCTGTATTTTTTGTCACATGTGGACCCTACATGTTCTTTGAATTCTTTGCCCAATTTCATTATTTTTCTTTTCTCTGGACTCAAGTCGGGATGTGTGCAGCAACTCGTCTACAAGTTCCAACCATGGCAGGTTTCGAGATTAACTTTAAGCTTTTTCTTAATATTTGTAGTTGTAAACTTTAAAAAATAAGATCATATATGCACATGGTAAAGTGATTAAGGTTAAACTTGCATGCGTGCAAAAAGATTAAAGATTATCATAATGTAATGTTTTTGTTGAAGGAGAAAGATCCTTTAATGCCTGACATAATTGAGGCTGCAGCTTTCAGAATTAAGTGCGTGATTGTTTTTTTTTTTTTTTTACATAGAATTAAGGTATATTCATAATGTTGTTTTTGTTGAAGGAGAAAGATCCTTTAATGCCTGACATAATTGAGGCTGCAGTTTTCAGAATTAAGTGCATGATTTTTTTTTATTTTTTTTTTACATAGAATCAAGGTATATTCCTAATTCAGGCTTGAACCTAATTTTTTTTTCAGGCTTAGAATGTATAGGATTTTTGTCCCTCCCTACAAGTGCATTTCCCAAAATTTGAACTTGTATTCTTCTTCTTAGAGAGGTTGCTTACCAACTAAACCAACAACTTGTTATTGGTTAAATGCACGATGTTAATTATATGAAGATAAACTGATTTTGGAGAGTAGCGATCCAATCCATAAACCTTAAAGTCTTCATAAGATTGGATTGTTGGGCTAAAAGGGGCACTATAAACCATTGGGCCATCTTCAAACTTGAACTTCTTCCTTGTGCATGATTACATGAATCTCATTTCCTTGGTACACGGAACAACTTAACACACAAACAATGGCGAACTGAGGTAAAATTACTTAACTACATTTGCTGCTAAACCACTTCTCATCTTGAGTTTTTACTGCATCTCGCTACGTCCGCACAAAAATTATGCAAGTATGTCAAACATTCTCATTTTTGTTATCAAAATAACATGTACATTACAAGAGATAAGAATCCCATTATGGTTATGCTAATCAAAGGGATTTTTCTAGGAGAGTTACACAAGTCCAAAGAAAAGAAAAATAATAACTAGGTCCCTTGAGATCATCAATCTGCATTAATGTCCCTAGAAACTAAAATGAGATTAAATCAAATTGCATCGACAATTGTTAATACTGCTATTGAGTTGTTAATAACTAAATCCCTGAAAAGTTGTTAATAAAAACTTGGGTTACTATAACTTTTGGTCCCTGAACTTTCACTCAATTTTGGTTTTGGTCCCTGAACTTTAAAACTTTTGGTTTTGGTCCCTGAACTTTCGGTCAATTTTGGTTTTGGTCCCTGAACTTTGAAAATTTTGGTTTTGGTCCCTGAACTTTGGGTCAATTTTGGTCTTGGTCCCTGAACTTTCAGTAATTTTGGTTTTGGTCCCTCAACTTTAATTTTTTTTTTTTGAATTTTTTTTTGAACTGAGGGACCAAAACCAAAATTATTGAAAGTTCAGGGACCAAGACCAAAATTGACCCAAAGTTCAGGGACCAAAACCAAAATTTTCAAAGTTCAAGGACCAAAACCAAAATTGACCGAAAGTTCAGGGACCATAACCAAAAATTTTAAAATTCAAGGACTAAAACCAAAATTGAGTGAAAGTTCAGGGACCAAAAGTTATATTAACCCTAAAAACTTAATAACATCAACAACTACTTATGCAATTTGATTTAATCCCACCCAAATCTTTAGAAATTTCAATGTAATTTAATGACTTCAATAGGCATTTCACTTTTCAGTATATTCTTTCCCTTTCTCTTTATCACTTTATCTTTTACATTCACCAAATCCTACAATCTTCTTTAGTCTGCATTATCCACTTCAATAAATCACGAGCTCAAATGGCTAACCCTTAAATAACAAGTCCCTTTTATTTTATGTTCAAAGATCTAGCAATACATGTTTTCCTGAATTTATAGGGTTCCAGGATTGGACCATTACTTCAAATTTATATTTTCTTTAGGGCAAGCCAAACAAGTGATGTATTCCCTCCAGTCCTAATTATAAGATTAAATTGACTCTTTTTTTTTTTTTTTTTTTTTTGTGGATGTTAAGGCCAGAAGGAGTAGTTAGCTAATAGGCTTGAACCTGTTAGCAAGAATAAGCTCCATATCACAAAGCAATAACGCCATCGGCCATTACTTACAGTCATCATAATATATACCCATCTTCTAGGGTTCTTCAAAGAAGAGCTTTTGTAGAATTTAAAGGAAGACACTAAGATCAGAAGTATAAATACAATCCGCTTTCTTTCCTACTCTTATTTTCTTCTATTTTCAACTCAATAATAACTTTACAACATACAACAAAATACCCAAAACCATGACACCATATCCTATCCTGCTTCCTTCAATTGAATATAAATATAATATACACAATAAATAAATGAGAAAAGTGGGAACAAAACTGTGTTATGTACATACATACATGCAAAATTTCCGTTTTATTTCCTGTTGACTGCTTTCTCGTCCTTTGAATATCGATAATACTCTCATTCAGCATCCTGAGCAAAAAAAAAAAATAATAATAATAAAATAAAATTGTAAGTTACCAGCCAGCAATATAAAGTAAACATTCATCAATGAGTCTGGATCATTCTACTATAACATGGCAAAATACTTTTTTGATCCTTGAAGATTAATTCCAATTGTGATATGTAGAGGGCAAAATCAAATTGAACCAAATTTTATCTGAATTTCAATTATCAAGGATAGAATGAATCAGATGGTTCCTCAAGTTTTCTATCTTTCTTGGTTCATTAGCCTCCAGATAGGGTTCAAACCTGGATCCTTCGTCCTATATCAGTTGAGTCAAAGCTCATTAATGCCTGGTTGCTTCTTTTATTATGTGTATAAAGCACAAGTAAATTGAAAGAATCTAGATGATGAATGCAGCACTTACTGCAACAATGAACAAGGCCACACATTTAATGCCAGCATGACATGTCTTGTTCTGAAGCTGCTTGCAACCATTACCACTTCTGGAGAGAACTTTTAGCTGGGAAGTATTCACCAGCTACCTGTCTGTTGCTGGATGTCGTATTCTTGATTGAAGACATGCCAGGTAGGAAGAATGGTTAGCCATTGCAAGCAGGATGCCTTCATGACTCAGTCAAGATTATAAACACGGTAAAACCAACTCATCAACCGGACCCCAAGCATCGTACCACTGCCTTGTAGAGCTGTTCTTCTTCAAATGGCTTTGACACATAGTCATCCATCCCACACCCATTGCACTCTTCGATAGAAGCTTGAGTTACATCAGCTGTCATAGCCAATATCGGCATGTGCCAACGAACCACACTAGTAAGCATCTCTCTCGATGCTTCACCACGAGCAATATTTTCATTAAACTCTTTCTCCAGAAGTCGGATCTGTCTGGTCACCTCAAATCTGTCATTCAAAAAGACAATATTTGTAAAATTGAAGCTTAGTCAGGAATCCTGCTCTCTGAGGTCCTTTCTAGAAAAGAGTGTAGAGTCTATCATATTTCCGACATCTTCTAAGTGGCCTCCCAACATACTGAACAATCTTAGAAATATTAGGAATCAATATAAAGTTGTCCATCAATCTAAGGCAGTGATAGCTTTAAAAGAATCTTGCTTGATGTGAGTATATGAAGAAAAGCGTGCAGAAGTATCATCTTCCCTAACCAAAGAAGGGTATCTAACAAAACTAGACAAATATACTATCAACATGAAGTTAGTTTCACACTAAAAGTCACTTCTATCATTTGCCAAAAAAGTGGTTATATAGAGTCCTCGCATACAAAGTTAGAGCAAAATTACAGAATATTTTCAACTGAGTTATGGATTATGTAGATAGCTTCACAGATCCGTAATGCAGCAGTCAGGTTCAGCAGAAATAAGTCCCAGTTCAGATATAGCTAGCAGCAGGTTATTTGCAAAAAAGAGAAAAAAATATATATTATGTAAATGCTGATTTCTTGCATAAAGCTGATTAAACTAGTATGCTCTAATATGCAAGCATGTTTTCTTCAGGACTAAATACAACTACAGTGTCTCACATTCTGGATTAAGAAAAGACAGATCAATTACCCGTCCATTTCTGGCATTTGGAGATCCATGAAACAAGCATCAAAATTATGCGGTGGCTTAAGCATCTTTAGGGCAGCCCTGCCACCCTCCACACAGGTTACTTTTGCCCCATATCTTCGTAGTACACCTTCTGCTACTTTTCTGTTCACTGCATTATCGTCAACCACCAAAATATGTTTTTGTCTCAGCAAGTTCCCAAGGTTTGGTTCTCTCTTTCTAATTATTTCCTTCTTCTCACTTCCAAGGGCTTCTCTGTAGGAGCGAATCAAAGCACTAAACCAAAGAGGCTTCATTAGTATATCGTCTACAACACCAACAGATTTTAGCTCACCACGTTCATCAGGACTGAGGTTGTTTGCCAAGAGAAAAATCTTGGGGAAACTTTTCGGGTCTCTTTTGATGTCGTTCTGCCTCTGTTTCTTGATGACATACAATAGACTACTTTCTTTATCCAAAACATCCTTGTCTATCACAATTATTTCCAACTGTTGACAAATGCTGGGAAAATAGAAAAGAAAAGTAATATTAGCATAATATTTCACGGGAACTAACTTACCAGTACAAAAATTTTTAATATTGACTTATAATGCATGTGTCCAGAAATTAAAATCTTTCATGTTTACTTTATGGAGAAACAAAGTTAACCATATCACCTCCTCTACTTAAAAAATCCCACTTATCAAAACAATCAATTGTTTTTATGAGACTACCAAAAAAAAAAAAAATACACTAATATACCATCTTCACTTCCCATCCAAAACATGCAGCAGTTTGAACATGGTATCTTAATTTGATTTGCAAATTACTCATTTTGCTCTTTCTCCACTCCAAACATCACATGATACAGAAAATCTATATTCTACAATTATGTTTAGTGAAATTGCTCATACACAAAATTCTCTAATGGTAACTTTAGAATAATCATACTCATACATGTGCTTTTGTCATGCTCTAATGTCAATTCAGATTACCTTAATATGAATTTAAGTGACAAATGAAAAATTACCTCTTGTTGGAAGAACCAGATAGATAAGAGTATGCTGAGTTAAGACTAAAATCAATATCCACAGACATCCCCATCCTCTGCAGGTAATATCTTGTAACTTCAGCATGGATTTTTCCTCTATCCACTACAAGTGCTCTCAATCCTTGAAACTCTGAGACAAAAGGGTTGCACTGCTGCCACTGTGTATCCAGAGATAAGGCTTTTGATAGCCTGAAAGTTGCACTAAAAGAAAAAGTACTGCCAGTTCCAGGTTCGCTTACAAATCCAATTTCTCCTCTCATTAGGTCAACTAAACATTTACTAATGCTCAGTCCTATTCCAGTCCCACCATAAGTTCGTGAGGTGGAACTATCAGCTTGCATAAAAGGGGTGAATATGCGGTTTTGTGCATCCAAAGGAATTCCTATACCTGTATCCTCAACTGTCACTAATAATTGAATCAAACCAGACTCATCCATCAGATTCATACTGCTTAAATTTTTGAAATTTGCCCAGCTTTTCCATCTATTGACAACAGGAAACCCACTCAATGTATCATAAATTCTGCCTGACATGTCCCGAAATCCTTGACTCAGAACTACATCCATAGTGGGAAGTGGGCTCTTCACTTCATTCGCATGATGAACCGATACAAATACATGTCCTTTAACATGAGTGAACTGAAATACAATAAACAAATGACAAGAGATCAGGAAACAATAATTATGGAATTTTAAGGGCATCAGGAAAATCTGCTGGTAGAAGTAAATGTCCTATATCATGAGTGAGCTAAAATACAACAGATAAATAATTGACTAGAGATAATGAACCAATAAAAGAAGTGAGATTTAGTGGGTATCATGAAAATCTGCTCATGTAATACAAAATATATGAATAGTGAGGGTAATGAGAGGAAGAGTGGGAAAGGTTATATAAAATATCCTCAAAAGCCCATACCAAATAACAATGGATCAACAAGTCACTAACAAACACGGAAAATGGCATCCCTAGGACAATGAAAGATGCAACATTTCTTCATTTACTTGACTTTCTCTCAAGATGCAAACTCATCTTCAAGATAACAATTTTTCAATGAGAAACCATTAATTGAAGTAATTCATACAAGACATTTCTTATGTAGGCCAGAGTGAATAGATAATATACTTGTAAAAAGAAAGTGTGAGAAAATTGTCATCCATATCTGGGAGGTATTCATGGCATCCAAAATTTGTATCGTAAGCATGAAAGTCCAAAAAAGTAAAACAATGCAGCAAGAAACATAAAATACCTTGAGTGAATTCCCAACGAGATTAGTTATTATTTGCCGGAACCGTTTAGGATCACCAATGACGACATCCGGCACCATTTTAGATACATAAGCAGCCAACTATACTCAATCAAAAGAATGCAAAAGCATGTTTAAGTATGAGTTAATATCGAACTTACCTAACAAACAAAAATAAGGTAGGAAAAAACATGAATTTCACCTCAATTCCTATTTCGTTAGATTTTCCAGAGAAAAGTGATAGGACCTCATCTAGAATTGAACGTGGATCAAATTCTACAGCTTCAAGTTCTAGCTTTCCTGCCTCAATCTTAGCCTGATCAAGAACCTCATTTATCACTGATATAAGATCTTTACCACTCTTGTGAGCAGTCTGAGCAAAATCCATCTGGCTTTCATCTAGTTCTGTATCCATCAACATTTGCAGCATACCTAGAAAATGAAAAGGAAAGTTGATTTTCACTTACCATCAATGAATTGAAAAGTAATAAAGATAAGACCGAGTTCTTTATTTTTTTATATTACCTAAAACACCATTCATTGGAGTCCTAATCTCATGTGAAACTGTTGCCAGAAACTGCAGAAAAGGGAAATTAAAATACACAAGTCATTGCAGGAATTGCAATCATATTTAAGATATATAAAAAAAGGTTACATTGTCATGAGTACTGGTACTAATGGGCAATAATGACAATCAAGTTAAGTTCTGCATATGTGACTCTTATTTTTTGAGAAAATAAAATCACAGAACATCTTGTTGTCAGCCTCAATTATTTTCCAAAAGGAAGCCAACTGCAGCAGAAGTACAACAAACCTGAGATTTTGCTACATCTGCAGCTTCAGCTCGAACCTTGAGCTCCCTCATTTCACGATAGTCATCCTCCACTTTTGCTATTCGACTAATTGCCGCATAAAAAATATGACCAAGAAGCAAAGTAATAACAAGTACCCCAACTGATGCATTGATTGCTGTCCAAGGTGGTGGAGGCTTGTGCTTGAACCTGGAAAAAATATCGTGAAATAAATGAACAAAATTCAGTTTATATGAAGCTCCAGGACTTAACAATTTTCCATTGAGTAGGGATAAAGCAAACCTGCAATGCATCTCGTGTTTTCGTGTAGGATCCCCAAAATCCAGGTTGCTTATACGTAGTGACCCAGTATCAACAACATTAGTACCATACATTTTGATAGGTGCAGAAGCATTAGTTGTATCATAAACATTTACAACAATGGTTTGCTTGCTGGCAAGTTGGTGGAGGAGCTTGTCCACCAGGGATGGAACGTCATAGGAAGCACCCAAGTACCTAGAAGCAGACTAGCATGTGAATTAACCCGCTTATGAACGCAGTTGTGAATGTTAGCTTATAACAATTAGGTGAAAAATCTCATATAAAATACCCAACAGTAGCTTCAATGCGTTGCTCTGGTGTAGCATTCGGAGGAAAATTAGCATTGTAGACAGCAAATGTAAGGACAACACCTAGGTGATTGGACTTCAGTAGTTTAAAAGGAGATGTTAATACTCCCTTTCCGGTTGCTCTTGCTCGCAAGATATTCTCACGGTCCTCCTGTATGACAGAAACAAACTAAGCAGTCAGACAACCACACAATCAAATGATTTAATTCACAATTCTATGCATAATCACTCCATATTTTCTCATTTCAATCTGTCACATGCATGAATTTGTATCGACCAAGACGACCTGATAAATCATACTCAATATAAATACACATATAAAAGTTTAATATTTTTACTGTTATTTTACAGTGTTTATTTAAATCTGTGTTCAGCAACAAACTTTTAAACTGTCCATGCTGTGTGTGTGACTATCCACATCCAGGGTAATTCCTGTGCTTATAGTCATCCTATTTCTGCCATGATTTTATCCCAATACTTAACTTTGAGGCATAATTTATTTTGGGGTTAAGGGTCAAACATACAAGTGATTTTGTCAAAGGTTCATCCAGCACCAAATTTTTTTTTTTTACCAAAAATACACATGAACTTTCAAATTGGATAAAAAATACACATTTACAGTTAAATTAAGGTAAAAAATACATATGTGATTTTGTAAAAAGATTCATCCAACACCAAGCGCTTCCTTTTGGATGTGTATTTTTAGTCAAAAAAAAATATTTGATGCTGGATGAACTTTTGACAAAATCACATGTGTATTTTTGACCCTTAACCCTTTATTTTGTGTGTTCAACACCAAATAATAAAAACATGTTTAATACTAATAGTAATAGCAATAGTAAATGATTAAAAAGTCTAAAGCTTCTAAATTTGAATAAAGAAAAATTAGAGATAAAAGAGTAAAAGGTCCGTTTGCAAGATAACTAAACACAAGCTTTATTCCTCTAATATGCAATTAAAATTATAAGAACACTCATAGAAACGTGAAATTGACCATTTCAGATGGTGCCCCAAGTTGTGATTGAAATAAGGAAATTAAACAAGGGTGGTTGTCAATAAGGTAAGAACGCCAAACCTTTCCAGACATCATATCGATAGATACAATATGGGAAACTGTTTCTTGAGCAAATATCACTGGTGCATATTCATCTTGAATGGGTGCAGGATTGAGATTTTCAGGAATACAATCTTGAACAAGTGTTTCATTCTCAGCCTCCATTTTCTTAATTGTCCACCCATGCTTCTTTTCAAAATGCTCCCTGTCAGAGTGGAGAACTTTCAGAGCATAAGCAACACCACTAGTGAGTGGTCTTTCAAATGATGTTCTCTCTGTATATTCTCCAAACGTTTTCTGCAGAAAAACATAAGAGGCTTCAAGATTAGTTTTCCTTCTCTTCGTATTTTGTCTTATTTTTAATATCCTGTCAAGACTACAACAAGAAAAGTAATTAAGATGTGGAGAGAAGAAACAAAATTAACTATGTCCAGGTGACCTGGTCTTGTGGACTAACAAGACCGGGGTCAGCATATCTTTTAGGCAACTAGGAATGAGCTTGACCAAATAAATCCATAATTCTACTTGTTCACTAATGCTTGAACATCAAGTGCCAACTATTTTCCTGACTTAACAAATAAATAATCTCCATATGCCTTTTTCTTATGTGTTCATAATGTTGAGCCAACATACACTCTAATCTCCAGTTGCTGTATTGATTAGAGGAATGGTAATAAAGGATCCTTAAGCATTAGAGGCATTACAATTGAACCAATTGGTCGACTCTTACCTCCTTTTTAAAGCTTTTTGACTGGCTTCATCTCCACCACCACTCTCCAAAGAAAAGCCCTATATATATCGTTACATTGAACTAAAATTATTTATTTTATTAACTATTAGTTTATTCATGAATATTCTCTTCAGTTATTAACATTAACTTAGTTTCTTATTGTTAATTAATTTTGTAAAATTACCAATGGCTAATATTTTTATTTTTCCAACAATTTTTATATCATTATACACAATTTAATATTTAATTTCCTTTCCCATTATAAATTTAATTTGGGTTAAGATGCAAATTTGCCCCAGAAGTTTTCGCTCAAGAGCTATTTTGCCCCAAAAGTTTCAAAACATAGCAATTTTGCCATTTACAGTTAAAATATCAACGTTGACCGTTAAAAAAATGACATTGACCATCACTATTTTAACAGTAAAGGGCAAAATTGTTACATTTTGAAACTTCCATTGCAATTTTGATCTCGAAAAAACTTCCAGGGCCAAATAGTTCCTGAGAGAAAACTTCCAGGGCAAATTTGCACCTTAACCCATTTATTTTTAATATAGCGTAAATAGATATATTTCCTCCCAAAAAAAAGCACCTACATGATTTTTCATTTTGGATCGGTACCCATCTATGACAAAACCAGAATCCTCCCCATTTTGTTTTATTGTTCAATATTTCATGCTCAAGTTCATGCTTTTCACCTTCCTTCTTTTTACTTCCTGTCACAATCCCTCAATTATAATTTTACGTTGAATTTCCTCGAAAAGGGAGGGATATCCAATGCCACCCCATAAATTATACAGACAATTGAGAATCACTTTTCCCTCCTTTCCATATATCGTTTGTTGTTTAAGACCGCAATGGCACATACATCCACTGTGACTACATGGGGAGAAGTACACTACCTGGTCAATAGCAGATGGATGTTTACTGTGGTGAAATGTGGAAACAAGAATAGCCAGAGCATGAACGTGGTTCATGCTCACATTGAACTGATCCTGCAGCATGCGAGCTCGCTCATCACACATATTGGTAAGCATTTCTTCTCTCTTCAGCATAATATCATTATTCAGGTGCCAGAATAACCAAACGGATGCAACTATTCCAAGTAACACAAATGTAACTAAAAGCTTTTTCCTCCAACTGCCAGCACCCTTTGGATTTTGCCCAGCAGAATGTTGCAATTGTTCGGGCTGTGAAACCAGCTTCTGATTCCATAATAAGGGAAAGCCAGCCAATCTGTAACAAATTGTAATTACAACAAGAATCCACCACCATCCTATAGACAAAGTCAGATAACCCTGAATTGCAACTAATTCCGATACCCATGTCTGCACAATGTTCTGCAAAGCCAGAAGCATGTTTGTTATATTACAGAATGTAGATGCATTTGTTTCAAAATGAACAAGAAAGAACTGCTTAATCCGTTGGAGCGAAAAATGAGAACGTGATATCTGATGTATATATACAAAGTGTACCATGGTGTAACCACATTTAACAGGGAAATACACTGTTTGAAACATCTAAAACAAAATGCAGACCTGATAAAACCCATACAAATGTGTTTCCTTAGAAATGAGATTTATTTAGGTTGAATCCAAATGAAATGCCAGTAGTTTTTGTGATATTACTCAGCCTTTTATCATTCTTCAAATTCTTCCACTTATTCTACCAATCAAGCCGATAACACAAGAATGTATTATACCACTTGCTGGGATAGAAAGAATCTCACATTGCTTGCCAGGCAATTTTATAGATTCGTCTGAACTTTTGTGTATAAAAAGTTATCAATAGATTTATATACTGCATGATTTACAATATCATGTCCAACCTTGAGTCAGCAAGCTAGGTACAATAAATAACAAGCAACAGTGCCAGATTTGATAGCTATTCTTTTGAAACTTCATCTAGTAACCAATGATACACATTCTTCAATGGGTTTAGTGATGGGATATGGGAATAACAATTAAGGATAGTTTATAGGAACTAGCTATTTGGCAAAGAATCAGTAATTTAGAATATGGAACTTCTGGTTACGACATATCACACTGAGCTTTAGTTAAGATTTTACCTTTCCATGAAACAAAGAATTGACTAAACTGGACGTGACAGCAGAGTATGAGGCCAATGATATAGTTGTTTCCACCAGCAGTAACGATTCCAGGTTTCTCTGAACAGAATCATTGAGAACTGGGCATTGTCCCATAAGTTCGACTTGGCCTGTGACGAGCGTATGCTCCATATGGAACTCCTTATTCTCTGAAAATATCATCTGCAAGTTATTGCCAAGGTCACTGCTTAACAGCTTTTGCACTCTTCTGTCATCGATACATTGGGATAAAATCTGCATCATAGGCTAGTGAGATAGAGGGGGGGAAGAAAGCACCACTTTTAATGCTAATTACATAAATCTCAACAAAAAGTAGTGTTATGACGAACTTTCAGAAATTGACTTGTTTCTTTCCTCTTCTTTTTTTTGTCAACAATTGAAGTGTTCAATTATATAAGTTAATTCAAGGAAAAATTGAGCTACGCTCGTAGATTTCTTGATTTTTCCAAGTAACAAATCTTCCATGGGGGAGAGTCAAAAGGGAATCATGAAATAAGAGCAATGAACGGCGCAGAGCAACAACCCGTGGAAAGAAGGAGGTAAGTATGAATCAGCATGTCCTCATTTTGGGAGCGATCGATCCAGATGCATTGAGAAAGGAACTGAGGAGAGAGATAATAAATGGAGCTTGCAGAAGAAGCATAGTACCTGATCTGATACAGAGAAGAAGGAGACGAAAGCATGAAGTTGCTTCCTGCTGATATTGTGACGTTGAAGCAGGATTCGAGCTCTCTCCTCACAAACACCCAACCTGTTATCCTCCTCCCTCCTCAACATTAACGAGTCACCGTGAGGAGGACTGAAGGAGAAGGAGAAGGAGCACACAATTGCCACCACAAGAACGCCGAGAAAGCCCCAAACGAAAAAGGGCTTCTTCTTCTTGCATTTCCTGAGCGAAGAATTGGAGTCACACGAAGACTTGGAATTTGATGGCATCCTGCCATTTAACACAGGGAGCTTCCGATTCACAGACATTCCTGGGTGGCGAAGTTAAAGGATTAACATGAGCCTCAACCAAAAACCTAAGAGTGATTAGGCAGCGGGAAGAACTGAAAAGGTTGAATAAAGTCAAACCGAAAGAAAGGGCTAAGGAAAGGAATGCATTCATTAAACAAAGTGGTCCATTCCAGTCTCTTCTCTATTCTATTATCGCTATCCGTTAAAAGACCTGGAATAGCACCATGCGGCTAATTATCACCCTCAACCGAGAGACAGAGAGAGTTATGAAATAAGAAATTTTTTTTGTTGGTTTTGCTGAAACTGCTTGTTTCCGTGTCCGTCCCTTAGAGACCTGAACAGCAAGAAAGAAGCATCAAAAGACGCGAATAGTTGAGTTTGAGTTGAGTCTCTCTCATAGACAGACAGACAGACGGAGAGAGAAGATACATCAAGCAAAAATTAATTAATCAATTAACTTAGTTAAAAATTTTATAGTTGAGTTGAGTCTCTCTCATAGACAAACTGCCTTGTAATGTTTATTATCCTTTGATAATGAGATTCAGGTTTTACTCAAAAATTAAGAGACAAATCATTATTCAAATGAAACAACACACTACACGACGACACATAACCATATTCATTCATTGGGCTGAAGCTGATATTTCTTTTTTGCTTTTAATGTGAGAGAGAGAGAGAGAGAGAGAGAGAGAGAGAGAGAGAGTCACTGGGTAGTGCAGGATTAGCTAGAAGAAGAAGATGGATTCATGATTATCTCATCATCTTGGTGGGGAAGGTTCACATCAACCAAAGGCGAACAAAAATCTTACCTTTGTTAAAAAAAAAAACAGAAGAGAGAGAGAAAGAGTATTTAATATTTTATACTGGGGTGCTGGGTTAGCTGTATTTAATAGGGGATCATTATTGAAGTGGAGACATAGATATGGCATCTTAATTAAAATTTGAAAGTGGGATTAAGGAATTGTCTGATGAAATTTGCAGAAACGAAAGAATAAACAAAAAAGGGCGATTTGACCCAAAATACCAAAAAATGTTGAATTTGTGAGAATTAGTTAGAACTTAGAAGAACTCATGTGGGGGAAGAGATGAGAGGACTAGACAAGAGTGTTAAGAGAGCGGGTAGGGTGCAGCTGTACACTGCAGAATACGGAAACACTGATATGAGAGAGAGAGAGAGAGAGAGAGAGATGGCTGCAGCGAAACCGTGAGGAGAAATGCAGTCAGAAGACTCAGACAGCAAGAAAGAGAGATTTAGAAGTGACCAATACAGAGAAATGAGATCCATTCGCCTCACCCAAAATTCACCTTTTTTTACTAAAAAGTTGACCTCTTTCGTTTTCAATTATTACGCAGTTTAAGTAAGGATAGTTCAATTTTCTCATATGGTTTGTGTGGATTCCAAGAAGGCTAGAATCACATCATTATTCGTTTTCCTTTTCAATTATTATTAGGTCTTAGATATAACACATACTTAACTAATTTAATTAAATTAAAGATATTAATTATATTAATTAATATAATATACTTTATTAAAAACATTCCAATCATTCTCCTTTACCCCTCCCAAATTTCTTACTTGATTATTGTTGGATAAACATCAATAGGATCAAATTAGGAAGAATTTGACAAAAATTATAATACAGTATTATATTTAGGATTAAGGTCAACTCTCTAAATACATATTATATTTAGAACTGGAGGGAGTATTTAACAATAAATCTACCTTAACTAAATATGACATACATATATCCTAAAATTATGGATAACATGAGCTTGACTTACGTTTTTTCTTTTAAAAAATGTTATTATGTATGAATATTACTGAAAATCCTTCTTTAAGAGTTTTACTATCAAATCTCTTAAATTTGTTTAACAACCAAGTGCAAGTTATCTATCTTTAACTATGTATAAATTATGTAAATTATGTCCAAAACTGAAGGCATTTACAATGCAATTAAAGTATATTGAAAATAGTAAGTCTTAAATTCTAATCTCACTGAAAACATCTTAACTTCTAAAATTTTTTTCAATGATTTTATAATAAGAAATTATTGAATTATATTGAAAAATGTAATTTACACATAGTAATAAAGTTAAATAATTCTTTTGAAAGATGAACGGGATGATTTACTTTTAGTTTAAAGCTTAGTGGTACTTATTAAAAGGCGATGCCTATGATGTGTGTGGTGGTATGTTTAGCATATTCCTTTTTGAAGAACTTACAATGATAATTTAGAGAAAATTATTTTGAGTGATGGGAGGATCAAATATAATGAATGTAGGGCTCTACAACTTACCCACTCAAATAACATATTGTGCTTATTAATAAAATATATATTAGGTGGGGCCTGACATAAAAATAAGAGTGAGCCCCAAGCATGATGTGACATTCACAAGTCACAACTCAACCCAAGAAAAAAAACAATAGAAGGAAAACTTGCAACTTTACACGGTTCCCAAGAAAAAACAGGTTGTAAAATAGTGTTACAATTAATTTTTTTTGAAAATTTTATTCAATCTTTTTTAAAAAAAAAATTAGACAAGTGTGGATGTTATAGCCCAATAAACTTGGCTATACCATCAAATTTTAAGAGTGCTTTTGGAAATACTTAAAATTATATAGTAGCATGACTATCATATCAATAACAGAATTGAATTCGTGTTGGCAAAAAAAAAAAAAAAAACAGAATTGAATTCACGATGTTTCATACCTAAAGTTAACTCCTTACAAACTAAATCAATTATTGTTAACTTTAATCTATATTTTAAATGAAGTAAATGGATGTTTAATAAAGTTAAATTTTTATATTTATTTCCTTTAAGCAAAAAGGATATAAATGACATCAATAACAACGACAAAACATTATCCCACCAGTTCAGTTCAGGATATGAATGACATCAAACAAGAAAAAAAAATTAAATTCAATGATTTGGATCTATTTATTAAGAACATGTAAAACAAACAATTTAAATCAAGTAGTTAGGGAAGGACAAGGGTATGGGGAAATATTTTAATGACAAACTTGTATGAAAAGCACAATTTGTTTGACCATCATTACATGGGTATTATTATAATATTTGGGTGTCATCTTTTATTTATGGCAATATTCTTTTGTTGTTATGCAAACACAACACAAAAACAAAAGAGCCCTTCTGTAACATAAACATTATAATATCTTACACCAATTGGGTCAATCATCATTGTAAGAAGGGGATCAAGGCTTTGCTTTGCATGCTAATCATTATTTATTACCAATCAAAAAAGGAATCTTCATATATTGTGCTGTCTTCTAATGCAAAACCCTATCTTATAGGATTTCAATATTGTGTCTAATTTTTAATTTGGTCATTTCGAAAACCTAACGACTCTAACCCACCTTAAAATACAGGCCAAAAAAAAACCCACCTTAAAAAACTTAGCATTTTAAAGAAATTAGACCAGACTTGGATCTTCTTCTCTTCCATTCCGGTTCTCTTTCGTCCTATACCTTAAAATTATATAGTTTTGGGGTCAAATTTTTGTGTTTGATTTCATCATTACATTCTACATAAAATTAGTGATATTTTGATATTTTATGGATATTTTATAGACGAAAAATAGTTCAGTTTTTTATTATATATGATTTTTCAAAGATTTAATACTATAATTTTATATAGAATCTGATGATGGAATCAAACACAAAAATTTGACCCTAAAACTATATAATTTCATGGTAGAAGATGAAAGAGAACTGTAAGAGTAGAGGAGACAGGCCCAACTAGACCTTTGTTAAATGTTGCTTGAATTTCAAATATATCTACTTTTTCTTTTAAATACTTATATTGGTCCATTTTTAAATTTTTCATAAAAATATCCTTCATTATACTTGCTCATAAAATTATATTTTGATTGTTAGTCATTGACATTCATTCAATGAAAAAATTTTCTTACTGGGCACATATATCTTTTTACTGAAGATGATTCTATTCAAAATATTGTCAGACATTAAATGTGGACCTCTCTAATGGTGTGAAAAATTTAAAACTCAAAGAAAATATATTGCCAATTTTTACTGTTGAAAAGTCTGTATAAATTATAATGCTTAGAAAAAAAATTCGACGTATCTACTTTTTTCTTTAACAACTTAAGTTAAGTGTTCATGAAGATTACAGAGAAAAATGAATATGGATTAATCACTGATATGCTAATTTAAAAACTTAAAACTCGGCCAAATGTTATCGTAAATTGTAATTTTATATGTCGAAAGATTTTCTTATTTTGTAACGTATGAAACAATAATAATAAATCATAATTTTTTATTGTAAGAAATTATAAATTAAAAATAATAAAAGTTAATTTTTATGATTTTAAAAAGATTAGATTATATTTTAAATATAAATACATAGATGTTTTTGCCACGAATAAGTACACAGATTGATTTAGCAATGATCAAGGTCTAAAATATTCGAAACTTTTCATTATCAAGATACATAAGTGCTGATGGCTTTTGTCACTGGAGCGATGGATGGCAATTTTATGTGTGGTCGGTATGTGTAAGATGTTTCTATCACTGTTTTCTTTCATTATGCAATTTGCATAGAAGATAAAACATTTCTATTCATTCTGTCACATCGTATCACTCTTTAAAAAAAAACACACAAACTCTAATACAAATTAACTTCTGGAAAAAAAAATATATGCCTTTGGTTTATTTTTACTACACACACATATATAATATTTTGTAAAACATCTTATATGTAAGAGTTAAGGTACAAATTTACTCCCAAAGTTTTCATTCAGGGGTAATGTTATCCCTAAAGTTTTTTGGATTCAAAATTGCTCTGAAATTATTCAAATGAAACAATTTTGTCCCAAAAACATTAAAATGTTAATTGTCAATGTCAATTTTTTTGCGCTCAGCGTTATTTATAGTAGGGTAGGGTGGTGATGTTATGTTTTGGAACTTTTAAGGCATTTTAAACTCAAAAAACTTCTAGAGCAAAATAGCTCCTAAACAAAATTTTTAGGAATAAACTTGCACATTAACCATATATTTAAATGAGATTTTAAATTACCAATAAGTGATTGATCGAGATGATAAATTATATCTCGCCCCCTGTAAGAATGAGAACACAAGTTTGATTCCCCGAAAACCCACTTGTCACTAAAGGAGTTATACCATTAAACGACATATTATATCTCCTCGAATCTAGTGTTGTTAGTTGCTCGAACAAACTAGCCCAAACAAAGAGTCAAGGTCTAGAAAAGATGTCAGATATAAAATTATGTGAGCCCTGTGCAAATTATTTAAAGAAATATGATAGTTTATAAAAAAATATTTAAAATCAAGTTATTCTGTTTTTTTATTTAGATTAATGTATATCCTTTAAGACTTACAGTGCAAAGGATTTTCCTCATCATTCACAACTAGTGTGTTTTTCGAATTTGAATTAGTGTTCTCTTTTTGGTTGTTGTAGAGATTAATCCATTTATCATTTCAATTAACAACTTATTTGCAAGTTATTGTATTTTAAATTTGTTATTATCTAAAAAATCGTTGGTACTTTTACCATCCGTAATCCGTAACTTTTGTAAAAGTTCAATCCATTATCCATGCATCGTAGATCCTACCAATGTTGTGAGACATATAGTTAGTACAAATTTAAAATTAATGTATCCAAAATAAAAATATTAAAAGTATAAATAGATATACTTTATGTTTTATTGAAATGTTTTAGCATGAGAACCTAATTTAAAGATGAAATATCATACGAAGAATAATCAAATTTTTATTCTGACGAGAAATTTTTTTTTTTTTTTGGTGAGGGGGGGGGGGGGGGGGATAGCATTTTAATAGGTCAAAGGAGGAAACGACAAATTAAAAAATGGAAACATCAAAGTAATGGATTCATGGTTACTTACTTGGTGAAACCTTGTGGGGTCATAAGCTTCATTGTAATCCACTTTCACATAATTTCATTGGAAGCTTTGTTACTCTCTTCCTTTAACTCCTCTTTTCTTTATTAAGGGAGGAGAGGGGATCGGAGGAAAAACAAAAAAAAGGGAGGAGGCAGTCACATTCAAAGCTTCCTAGAATAAGATTAAACCATTAAAAAATTTTAAATTTAAAATTCTATAGAAACTCTAATAATTTACTATGTAATTAATTTTTTTTTGGAGCAAATACTATGTTATGATTTATATCACTTATTCTTGGGATATGTGACCATATATATAAATCTATTTAATAAATGTTAGAACTTTTAGTATTACTTAAAGTCATCGTTTTTATATTTTTTTCACACACAAACACACACATTGGAGCTAATTATTAGTATATATGTATTTTCATGTGGTGTGGGAAGTGGCTCATTTGGCATGGCGCATTGTGCAGTCCCAATAATTACAAAATCCAGTTGTACTTAGACCCACCACTTTATGTGTATTATTCTCCCAAGGAAGATTCCCAACTTAAAGAATATGCATTCTTACTATATTTAATTGCATTAATAATTATGCTTTGTTTATGACTTTAATTCACATGGAAGAACTAAAATGTCTTGTGGAAAGTCAGTTTTTTTTTTTTGGTTTAAAGAAAGTAATGCAGAAGTTCTTACTGGAGTTAGTTAATTGATAAATAGATAGTCAAACTTTTTCATTTTCTTAAACTTCGACTAATCTATACTCTCATGCTCCTTTCATTTAAAATAAAATAATTATGCTCGTTTCCTTCTCATTTATGCGTTATAAACGAGTTAATTTATTATAATATTTAAAGTAGTATCACAATGTCATGGAGGAGTTTTCTCTTTAATTAGAAGCTTATTAAAAATAAAACCACAATCTTAACTAACTGTGATGAGTTGCAGGTTGGCCATAAATGAAAATAGACTTGGCCATGACAACTGATGATAAATTCAAATTTAGTCTAAAATATAGTTCGCCTATTAAATATTCATTTTTAGGTATCCACCTACCTATAGCTAGCTAAATAAATCAAAGGAAAAATTATTATTCAGGAATCAGTTCCAATGTTCGTCAGAAGGATAAAAAAATTGTACTCCTCCATCATGAACTGTTCAGATCTAATCTGGATGGTCCAAATTTATTAATTTAAAGTTTATGATTTTTAAATTTCAATTATTTTGATGGGTACAAAATCTAAAATAAATATCATCTCTTAATTATCATTTTGTCAGAAAATATATTTTTCATTTCAAAATCATAAATTTTAAATTGATAAATCCATACTATCCAGATTAGACCTGAACGGTTCAGAATGGAAAAACGCTCTTTACTCATCTTTCTGACAAGCACCTAAACTAGTTCCATTCATAATGATTAAATTAATGTATAAACTATTTATTCCGAACCTCGAGTGTCAAATGCTTAAATGGGAACTTGTAAGTTCCCGTAGTGAGTGTTAGTACCAGAGTTTGGTATTCATGAATAATTAGTTTCTGAATTTAGTCCTTACGGTAAATGGTCAAAAATGATCATGTACTTATGTCCAAGGTGCATCTGGCACCTTGTATTTTTTTTTTTTGGCTCAAAATTGTCCATTAACTTTCAAATTCGGGTCCATAAAGACTTTTCCACCAAACTAGTCCAACAAACATTTCAAATCCGGGCCAATGATGACTCATCCATCAAACTGGCCTAACGGACGTTTCAAATTCGGGCCAATAATGGCTCCTCCGTCAAACTGGCCCAATTTCCGTTACTTTTTTATGGGTAGGTCCCAGACTGGAATTTCACAGGAATCTAATATTTGTTGGGCCAATTTGACGGAGGAATCATTATTGACCTGAATTTAAAACATTCGTTGGGCCAATTTGACCGATCAATCATTATTAACCCAGATTTGAAACGTCCGTTGAGCCAGATTGACGGAAGAGTCATTATTGATCCAGATTTAAAAGTTATGGACAATTTTGAGCCTAAAAAAAGTATAAAATGCTAGATGCACCTTGTACATAAGTAGATGGTCATTTTTTACCCTTCACCCTAGTCCTTATGTATTTTTTCTAAATAAAATAGTTGATAGTTGATGTACTAACTCATATTTAAATGAGAACCTTATTGTGCCTCACATAGATTATTACGCTCTATTTTAATTAATCGCCTCATGACATCTAGTTTTTAATTTCTCAATAATAATAATATTCTCCCCAATCCTAATATTAAGTTAATTTTTTTGGAAAGATCAGAGATGCAAAATAAAACATTTTAAAATATTTATATTTATTATTTTATCTCAAAACTAAATTATTTTACTTATAAAATAATTCATTCGTTCTCTATGTAAGATCTATTTGACTTTTTTTTAATAGATTAAGGAAGCTAATTAAGCCACTTAATCATAACATATTTTGTGTATTATTATATTGTATATTAGCTTATAATTCATATAAACTAGTTTATTGAAAAAAATTAAGTAAATCAATTTATACACAACTTATTTAACTCTTGGTCTCATATTTAGGAATGAAGGAAGTAACATATAATCTTATTATATGTAACATATAAACTAGTTTATTGAAAAAAAAATTAAGCAAATCAAGTTATAAGCAACTTATTTAACTTTCTTAGGATTTTACAAAAAGTCAACTAGTCTCATATTTAAGAACAGAGGAAGTAACATATAATCTTATTAAATGTAACATCTGTTAAAATTAATTGGTCTATTGACTTCCTCAATCTCAAAAAAAATATCCAACTTGATCTTATATTTAGGAGTGGTAAGATTAATAATGATAATAAGCCGATGAAGAAGTTTTAGTTGGATCTTAAAACCTAGAGGTCATGTAACATAAACTTTTTTGTAAAATCTGTCTTCCTAAATCCAAGATTAAATAAATAAAATATCATTTGTCCCAATAACCCTTCCAAAACGTAACTAAGGTACTAACTATGATAGAAAAAATGAGTTTACATAACAATTCTTTGAGACGTTATCATAGTTATAGAAAGAGTTTTGCTAATTGAAACGTGTACTAGCCAATGACAGAAAAGCACTTTACTAATGTATTAACAATAAGGCTATCATAAATATTAAGAGTTTCCTATGTATAGAGAGTAACCATGTTAGAAAAAGCCTTTGCCAATCTTCAACATATTATCCATGATAGAAAAGAAACTTGCTAATACAATACAAATATAATATCATGGATATTTGAAACTATGTATTTATAATAAACCCAGCCCATGCTAGTAAAGAAACATGCTCACATGGTAATTAAAAAGGGCTACACTAAATTCCTAATTTGGAATGAGACAAAATGTCTTAGTAATGCTTATTCTTCTTATACTGTCTACATGAATAAGTGTGTCAATACATTTAAATGAAGCATCCAATAATGATCACATAACACAATTACAAGTATGGAATTATCCAACAATAAACATTTATGGAATGCATAATCACTTCTCCAATAATGAACAAACGAAAACAGATATACACATTGATATAACCAGGATATGCATACATCTTCAAAGTAGTCACAAGTTATGCATACAATCCTCTGAAGAGGGAAACACACACTTTGTGCCTGTTGGAAACCACCGAAAACAGACTTCACTGTCATCAAAACATATAATGAAACCAACTACCTTTAACTGTGAGCCACCGAAACCAGACTCCATGACCTGACAGAAGTTAATGAAACTAGACTTTATTGTCGGTAAGTCCCCACGAGACATAAACCCAAAAGGTAACCCAATGGCCGTTGGGTACCTCATAACATGATGGGGTGAAACCAATCACATAATATGAAACCACATTTCTCTCAACGTTAGCCATCGAAACTAGACTCCACGTCCTTACATAAGGCAACAAAACCAGACTTTACTGTCGCTAAGCCCATGGGACGTTGATTTGAGCCTTTCCTAATATGCCTTGGGGTTCAAATGCAATTTTATTTATTTAACCAAGGATTGCACTAGTGGAAATTTCTCAGATCGTCTCTCAAGGAATCTAATGAACTAACTTAGGAAAACTAAATGCAATTAAAGCAATAAACTGGGGGTTGAGATTAGGTATTTTTCATAAATTAAATTTAAAGACTTGTTTTTGTTATTTTAGATAAAAGTGGATAGTTAATGGAATGCAAATGATGTGATGCTCTCTTGGTTAGGATAGACATGTGCAAGCATAATTTCACAATCTTGAATAATTAAGAGGATAATTAGGCCAAGCTCATGCAAGTAAACTCAATTAGTCTTAATTAAAGGAATAGGTTGGTGACAACTCACTCAACCTCAATAGACCAACTAGGATAATTAGAATCTAATATTAACTAGAAATATGTCTAATAGATAGAATAACTTGGGTCCTATCCAAATTACTCAATATCGTTAAGATCTAAAAACTAATCAATATTAGTTTATAATCAAACCCTCATGCTTGTATAACTTTACCTAATTACGCTCATATGATTATATTGATTCAATAGCATGGTATCTTTAGGTGAGATTACTTGATGGAATTACTTAAGCGCTTAAGGAAGAAACTTAACATCAATATGCTCAAACCAAATCATCCAACCAAACGACATAATTAAGACAAGTTAAATAGACTAAATCACCACACATAATGATAGGCAATAAAATCAACAAGTGCTCATAAAGATAATGTCAATTGAAAGGATAGATGAAACCAAACCAGATCTAATACTAACACAAAGATGAAATTCAATAATTACATAGCCTATGGTCTCAAACACAAACAAAATCCGAACATAAGAAGAACAAATATTCAAGGAAACATATGGAAATCTATGGATATATAATTGTAACTAGAAAAACTCCCAAAAGGTGGAAGAATACCTTGCTTCATGTCATACCATGGTCCAAGAGAACATCAAGCAAATTTAGTTCATCAAGGAGGAAGAGGAAACGCCCAATAAGGTCTGCAACTCGAACTCCATGAAGAACTGATGAAGAATTGTGGAAAAGATGATAAAATTGGTGTATGAGAGTGTAAATTCGAATCCCCCAACTTACGGCCCAAGAAGCAACATAAAAACTACCCAAATTAGTTTAGGATTGCCTATTTTGACCACCCATAACAAATAGGAAAGAGTTGGGGAAGATCCAATCCCTCAGTCACTCAAAATCAATCAAAAATCACAATTTCCTAATCTGAAATTCGTGCGTCAATGTCGTGTTTGCCGTGGGGGTCTACGGCGAACAAACTTTCTCCCTTCGTCGTGGCTCCCATGGCGAACCATGAAATTTTTGCCTCTATTTCCCTTTTCTCCACTTTGATCCCCCTTCTTTGCTCCTACATTACATAAGTTAAGCACTTGTGAAGTATTTCAAGTCCCTAAACATCAAATGCACAAGTTAATGCTTTAATATGCTTAAATTATCATGAAATTGCAATTAACTCTCTAAGCTTGGACTATAAATGCAAAAATGCCCAATTTATTTGCCTAAATTAAGTGTTAATCTCCCATAATTAGTGGTAAAAAATGTGTAAATATCAAGCACAATCAGACGTAAATCCAAAAGGTAACCCGATGACCGTCTGGCACCTTATCACATGATAGGGGTAAAACTAATCTCATATCAGGCACCAATACCAATCGCAACAATCTAAATATAACCACAAACATAAGAATCATTGATCTTTTCAGATTTAGAAATATTTATTTAATCACAAAATATCCAAACAAACTATCTATAATTTTTGAATCAAATATCTTATAATTAATTCAGATTCACATTATTTCCTAATGTAGGCTAATAATCTAATTATTTCCCAAAAAATCAAAATTAGCCTCAAATAATGCCTAAATTATAGTAATAAGGTGGAATAAAATATAGAAAATACTGATTTATTATTCATGCTTTCTCAGGTTGGTTATAAAAAACATGTTTCCACAATCACCAGAATCCAACACATGCTATTCTTAAGTAATGGAGTAATAGAGTAAACATTCATCAGTACCCATATAAGTTGGCATATTGGCCAACGTTCCTTCATCTCAACCAACAGCCGATTTCACAAAATTCATCACATATAATTTAAGACAAGGAAGTGGTTACCTGGAATTGTTGAACAAAAGAAAATGCCAGGATAGGAAGGTCCACGAGCTCAATTCGACTCACAGGTGTCTATAATCATCCAAACAAATAGCATTGGATCAAGATACGTTACAAGTGTCTTTGACCTTAAAATTTGGGGTCTAGTCTATGAGATTTACAAAGAGAAAAATAAATACAACAAGTCTAACTAACTTGCCTAAGTTAGAAGACTATAACCCCTCGACCATCTCTTTAATCCCAACTTCTTCTACTTGAACCAAGAATTTAGGTTTCACCCAATTCCAATTCAAGCATAAAGAAACATCCTCAATGAGTAATCATAATCCTTTGCAATCCGACCATACCATTACATAATCAAATCACATTCCCTTTTTTTATTATACCTTTTAGTTTCACAGTTCAAGCCTAGAGAAACATTCTTCATTACTATCCACAACCCCTTTACAATTTAATTATACCATCATTTCATCAAATCAATTTTCCCATCCATTAACGACCAATCATTTCATTCACACAACACCATTGAATTCACCAGTCAATATTTCCTTCATCTTTCATCTTAACATCACAAATTCAAGCCTAGGTCAAAACTAATTCAACATCACAACCATTCATTCCCAATCATTCAACACTCAATTCACCAAATATCCATCTCCAATATCAATAAACAATCATCACATCATTCTCAAATCATTATCCGCTTCAATTTCCTAATCCTACAACAATAACTCCTTCCCTTTAAGCAATCGAAATGCAAATCAATCATTATCTTTACAAATTAATCCATTTAAAATTATTGACAAGCACAAATAAACTTAGAGGAACCACCAAAACCTCAAGATTAAGCACAATTTTTGAAATCTATCACACCCTATCTTACTTAAACTTTAAATCAAGAAAACCTCACTTAGGATCAATTATAACAAAACTACACCAATTTATCATCCTCATATAACCTAGATAACAAGTAGAATCAAGCAATCGCTCCAATTAAGCCAGAATTTTGAAAATCAACAAACCCTATAACTTACTCGTTCAAAATCAAAGACAAGGAGGAAGGGAATTAAGGGCAAAATTACCTAAACTCAACAAGCTCTCCATTTCCCTTCAAAGCCACCAAAAACCAGCCTGGAAACTCCCCTAAAGCACCCTAAAACTATTGGCCAACACACCACCAGTACTCTCTTTATCTCTCCCTCATACAAATCGCACGAAATCGCAGGGGAGGAGACTGGAAGAAAGAAGGAGGTTATGGAAGGGGGAGGTCGGCCCTTACCAACACCGGCAACGTTAGAGGCGCCACTCCGCCTCCTTTGCAGCTTGTCCATGACAATCAAATGAAAAGGGAGAAAATAACAATAGGGAAGGGAAGGAAATGAATGGATTGGGAAGTGCCCTCACCGTCGGTCAACACCAGCGCCCTTCTCCTTCTCTCGCCCTCACTGTGCTCTCTCTCTCTCACTCAAAGACACACGAAGTGCCTATTTGGGGAAGCTTTTCAAACCTAGGTTTGGAGTCCAAACCTATGTTTTAAAAAATGGTAGCCAAACACTCTTTTCTGATAAACCTAGGTTTGGACTCAAAACCTAGGTTTGAAAAAAGGTAAGCCAAACACTTGAAAAAATGTGAAAAACCCTTTTGGGTTGGAAACTTAGGTTTTGGCCACCAAAACCTAGGTTTTGAATAAGCTAGAATTTTTTACTTTTAGACGAAATATGAGGTACAAAAATGCCATCATTACACATGTCATAATGATCTACCAAAAATACCCTTATCCTCTCTCTTTCCCAACACATTAAACTTATGTCCTTTTTAGTAATTTACATAGAAAAAGTCATTTGCATAACAATCATCCAAACACTCTCATTTTATCAAAAGCTATTTTTTCAGAAAAGCTTAAAAAAGCACTTTTTCAGCTTTTTCCCCAGAAACTATTCTCTAAAAGTTAATCCAAACAGGCTGCTACTTTTTTCATCTTTTACGCGAAGTACGAGGTAGAAATATACCATCATTACACATGTCATATTGATCTACCAAAAATGCCCTTATCCTCTCTCTTTCCCAACACATTAAGCTTATGTCCTTTTTAGTAATTTATATATAGAAAAAGTCATTCTCAAACCAATCATCCAAGGGAAAATTTCAGTAAAGGACTACTGTACACAATTAATGTAAAAGAAGGACCAAAACTTTCTGAAATTTCACTGCAGGACCTCGGTCCTTAAATGAAAAAAAATTGCTGTGTGAAAAGACCTAAAAGCCCTTGTGGAAAAGAGGAATTAATTTCAGATAGGGACCACTGTGCAAAAGTCTTCCTTGGCTGACATTGAGCTGACAACGTACTTACATGAGCTGACACAACGTACTTCCTTGGCTGACAACGTACTTCCTTGTGCATATGGCGATTTCCTTGTGCGTGGCCTGGACATAGCATATAAGGGACTTTATTACTGCTTGTTCATATCACGATTTCCTTGTGCATATTGACATTTCTTTGTGCATATTCATATTTCCTTGTGCGAGACCTGAACATAATGTTATAAGGTGACTTTATTACTGCTTGTTCATATGATGATTTCCTTATACATATTGACATTTCCTAGTGCATATTCATATTTCCTTGTGCGAGGCATGAACATAGCACGTTATAATGCCAATTTATTACTCCTTATTCATATGACGATTTCCTTATGCATAATGACATTTCCTTGTGCATATTCATATTTCCTTATGCAAGGCCTAGATATAGCACGTTATAAGGCCAATCTATTTCTCTTTGTTCATATGACGATTTCCTTGTGCATATTCATATTTCCTTGTACGAGACCTGGACATAGCACGTTATAAGGCCAATTTATTACTCCTTGTTCATATGACGATTTCCTTGTGTATATTGACATTTCCTTGTGCATATTCATATTTCCTTGTGCGAGGCCTGGACATAGCACGTTATAAGGCCAATTTATTACTCCTTGTTCGTATGACGATTTCCTTGTGCATATGGTCATTTCCTTGTGCGTAGCCTGGACATAACAGGTTATAGGGGACTTTATTACTGCTTGTTCATATCACGATTTCCTTGTGCATATTGACATTTCCTTGTGCATATGGTCATTTCCTTGTGCGTGGCGTGGACATAATGTTATAAGGTGACTTTATTACTAATTGTTCATATGACGATTTCCTTGTGCATATTGACATTTCCTTGTGCATATTCATATTTTCTTGTGCGTGGCCTAGACATAATGTTATAAGGTGACTTTATTATTGCTTGTTCATATGACGATTTCCTTGTGCATATTCATATTTCCTTGTGCGTGGCCTTAAGAAAGGGAATTGAACAATTAGCAACAAACCAACGTCTTGTTAATTTCATATACCATAACTCGGCAGCCAGCAAGAAAACAGAGGAAGAAATTCGAAAGAACAATAGAGAACAAGAACAAGAAATTCAACGGCAGAGGCAGGAAAGCAAGGAAAATTATCCAAAGTTCCTAACTTGTAAATTTAAGCATGCAAGGCATTCATTAACTCTTTCTACTCTTGGTTGCATTATTTCCCAAAATTTTGGATATCTCTCTCCCATTCAAGCTTGAATTCGGACAAAAGGAGAAGAGGATTGAAGAATAAAAGCTTACCCAATGTTCTTTGATGCTTCTTGAACGTTTTCCTCTTCTTGCCGTCGCAGATCGCCATCGTTGGTGGCCGGATTCGCCGCTGGAGCTCGAAGGAACCAGAGAAAACGAGAGAGCAGAGAGAGATAGAGAGCGTGTGTGGAGAGTGAGAGAACTCGAATGTTCATTTATTCAAGCAATATGGCTGATTTCAATATTTGCACAAGGCAATGTCAATATGCACAAGGAAATCGTCATATGAACAAGCAGTAATAAAGTCACCTTATAACATATGTCTAGGCCATGCACAAGAAAATATGAATATGCACAAGGAAATGTCAATATGCACAAGGAAATCGTCATATGAACAAGCAGTAATAAAGTCACTTTATAACATTATGTCTACGCCACGCACAAGGAAATGTCAATATGCACAAGGAAATAGTGATATGAACAAGCAGTAATAAAGTCCCTTATAACATGCTATGTCCAGGCCACGTACAAGGAAATTGCCATATGTACAAGGAAATGGCTATATGCACAAGGAAATCGCCATATGCATAAGGAAGTACGTTGTCAGCCAAGGAAGTACGTTATGTCAGCTCATGTAAGTACGTTGTCAGCTCAATGTCAGCCAAGGAAGACTTTTGCACAGTGGTCCCTATCTGAAATTAATTCCTCTTTTCCACAAGGGCTTTTAAGTCTTTTCACACAGCAATTTTTTTTTCATTTAAGGACCTAGGTCCTACAATGAAATTTCAGAAAGTTTTGATCATTCTTTTACATTAATTGTGTACAGCGGTCCTTTACTGAAATTTTCCCATCATCCAAACACTCTCATTTCATCAAAAGCCATTTTTTCAGTTTTTTTAAGAAAAGCTGATAAAGCATTTTTCCATCTTTTTTCTCAAAACTTAGGTTCTAAAAGCTGCCCCAAACAGGCCCGAAGAAGAAGAGGAATGGTGAGGGTTGTCAGGTGCAAAAAGGAAAAGAAAGAGAATGAAAGGAAAAATGGGAAAGAAATAAATGGAATTAAAAAAATAAATAGGATAAGGGAATTACTAATAGGACTTTCTATTCTCAAATAAGATATATTTATTTACCATAAAATCCCCTTTTCACTTTCTAAAATTTATTTTAACTATCCCCTAATATTTTTCTCCCATCAAAATCTCTTTTGAGCCCAAAAATAATTTTTCTAACTCTAATTTTATCAATTTAAAGGAGAAATTAGGCATTTAAAAATCCCCAAAATTTTTCCATTTTCCTGAATTTATTTATAAAGCTCTCCAAAGTCCTTAATTAATTCCAAAATCAATTCTTAAATTACCGTCAATCCTTGAATAATTTTTTGGCATGTTACACTTTTCTCATGTTATATCCATGAAAAAAACTTATTTTGAGTTTTTCACTTTCTAAAATTTTTGGCATGTTAATCATATAATATATTTTTGTTGGTGTTTAATATATGACCTAGTTGACCTATTTGGAGATATTAAAAAAACTAAATGAATCATTTTAAAGTATTTATATTTATTAGTTTTCTTAAAATAAATTACATGACATATAACTTGATATATAATCTAATACAAGTTATATTTAAGTTTTTTAATATTCTCAATAATCCAATGAGTTTTGGTTTTGGTCTATATACTTTAGGCCTTTCTTGGGACGAGGGAAAAAAAGGAGTGGAAAGAATAATAGGATAGAAAATAAGGAGGGAAGTGTGTTTTCCCTTATTAGGGCAGGGGATAAAACAAGAGAAAAGAAAAGCCAGGGACCCCATTTTCTCTCCAATTATGGAGAGAAAATGGGAAGAATATTTTTTCCCCACCATGGCTTCCATCTTCATATTTCTCTACCCACTTTTACATAATATATTATTTATTCAGTTTTTTATTCTAATTATATTATATTTCAAAAATTGTCTTTTTATTTTTTCCTTGAAAATTACCCTTTTAAAAATATATTAGCTTTAAAATATAGTAACATGACAATATATATTCAACAAATACTCCTTCTAATCCTAAATATAGAACATATTTACTTAGTTTGATTGGATTATAGATATAATTTAAGTTAGTAAATTTGACATGTTTTTTAAAAACACTCGAATCATCTTTCTTAATTCAACTTTCACTCTCTTACTTGATTATTATTGATGGAGTATAAATAGAGACAATGTAGGAGCAATGACAAAAGCTGAAAATATGTCATATATGAAGAACCGGAGGGGATACTTTGGTTAAGTTTTTTGATGATGCTAATATTAATATAATTCATTGTAATATTTAATTTGATTTCAATATCACTATATATTTGTACATAGAAAGAATATTTTAATTAAGGAAAAATTAATTGTTTGATCCTTATAGCTTTATCGAGTTTGCGGCTCAGTCCTTATAGTTTAACTCGTCGCAACTCAGTTCTTAGAGTTTTATAATTTTTATAAAACTCCTGAGCCCATCTTAACTCATCCTACATGGCACTGATATGTGCTTATTTGGCATATTTGTCACCACCTATTAGAAAAGGTCAAATTCTCTCTCCATTCTCTCTCTCTTTGTCGTACTCACCATTCATCTTCTTCCTTCAGCTCCCAAGCTTTTTCCTCTTCCCATCCAAAATCTTCTTCTTCCTCTGCAGAGCCCACTACTTCTATCTCCCGTTCGTTTTATATCACATGCGTTCCTCCTCTTTCCCTAACAAAGATCGAGGCTAATGCTGGAAAATGACGTTCGACGGAGCAACTTTGACAGCAATGAGTCGAAGGAAGCTGTTTTTGATGGATCCAGAAAAACAACTCTTAACCATGAAAGTTTTGTGATTAAAAAATTTTAACTTTTTCTTCACAAGTACTTGTAAAGATGTCATCAGTTTTCTTTAATTTTTATTTTTCATTGTGCTTCCACTCCGGGCACCTAACTCTAGTTACTACTCACTGGATTGCAACTCCAGTCACAAATTCTAGCCACGCACAACTTGAGTTCACAAACTCCAACCACACACAACTTGAGTTCCCAAATTCCAACTAACTCTACCATCTATTGCAACTCCAGTTACACACTTCATTTTAATTTTCATGCTTCACTGGTATTTAACAAAGTCTTTTAAGTTTTAAATCATTTGCCTATATTTTCTTCAAGAATCTACCTCTACATGTTTATTCTTGTTTAAATTCATGTCGTACATTAGAAACAATGTTGTAACCTTCCTTCTTTACTTAATATCATTTTGACTCATTTTCAAAAAATTACTATAATATTTAAAGTAAGATCACAATACCATGGAGGAGTTTTATCTTAGAAGCCTAATAAAAATAAAACAACGATCACAACTAATTGCATTTTGTTGTAGGTTAGTGATAAAGACTATTAGTAGACTTCGCCATACCAAGGGATGATAATAGAAGACAAACTCAATTTCAGTCCAAAATATAGTTTGCTTTTTAAATATTTCTTTTTTATATTTCATTCTTCCTAGATTGAATAAATGAAAGGAAAACTAGTCATCAAGACTAAGATTATAAATTAAAGTCATGGCCCATAAGGGGAAATCTTTAAAGATAAATTCAAATGTAGTCCAAAACATAGTTTGACTTTTAAATATTAAGAAAATCACTTTATAACATCTTTTTTTTTTATTTAGTTTGATGTTTTTAATACAAGGCATAAATATCAATTTTGTTCCAGACATAATCGATGGATGGTTTTGTGTTGAAATTTTTTTAGACCGTTGTTGTCCTGAACTTACAGAGACATCAACAGATGGACACATATTATTCAACGCCATATCAGAACAAATATAAGTCATTTTTACCTTGGAAGTTTTCTTCGAAAAGCAAATTTGCCTTGAAAGTTTATTGGGGTGCAATGTCGTCCTAGAAGTTTAAAATCTAGAGCAATGTCGCCACCAAATTAACAGTCTAAACAGTATGCTGAGGTGGCATGCCACCATATTACCACATGGGTTACACTTGGCAACTTTTTTTAAAATAAAAACATATCTCCTTCTTGTTACCTCACATGTCTTTCTTCTTCAACCTCTATTTTTTAGATCTTCAACATAAAATCTTCTTCAAAACCAAAAGTTGACCCCACATGTAAGGACATCTCCAAGTTATCTATTTACTTACATTAGAAAGTGGGATCAACTTTTAGGTTTGAAGAAGATTTGATGTTGAAGATCAAAAAAAGGAGGTTGAAGAAGAAGAACATGTGAAGTATCAAAGAGAAGAGATTTTTTTTAATTTTACAAATGTAACCCATGTGGCAATGGGGTGGCACACTACCTCAGCATAATAGGTCAAGTAACTGAGGGTGTTAATTTGGGAGTGACATTGCTCCATATTTTAAACTTTTGAGGCTAAATCATTTCACAAGGAAAACTTCTAGGACAGGAATGGTTTATCATTATTCTAACATAGACCATGACTTATCAATGAATATTATGTGTCCAACGTTTGTTAATGCCTCAGTGAGTTCATTGCTACACTTTTTAGACTGTCAGGGTGACATTGGTCTAAAAAATTCTTTCATAGTAAAATTGATACTTAGCAAATACTTTCAGGGCAAATCGATATTTATCCCTTTATACAAGTATATGCTAACATTATTCTTATGGCCCTCAATCTTACAACTAAAGCATAGGTCTCCTTATAATCTATGTCTTTTTATTATATCTTTTAACAACTAATCTTGCTTTGATTATGAAAACTACCATATTCATCTTGCTTTGTCTCACCATTTTTGGCTCAAACTCACCCTTTCACTGCTTCAATTTTAGATTTTATATAATAATGTTATGTTTTAGTATCATATAATACTTAAATATAAATTGTACATTTAGCTGTTTTCTTATTAAAAATATAACTAAATTAAATTATAGATTCATTGAGCTATGTCTAGCATATTTCTTAAGATTTCAATCAAGGTTACTAATTTTAGAATTGATTATGATGGAGACGAAGCCAGGTATTTGAGTAAGGATCAACATTTCTAATTAAGAAGATAGTTGAGTAAATTGATTATGCTTCATCTTTCTCATTGATTAATTTTGCTGTGTTTTTTTATCTTTTCTGTTGTTATTTCCTCCTTTGTGCTTTCCCAACTGTTTGGCTTTGTTGTTTATGATAATATAATGAATATTTCAAGGTCAAAAAGGGGAACGAAGAAAAATTTCGTCCTTCTAACTCTTGGGAATATTGCTAAAAGGAAGCAAATATTCTTCAACTAATAATATGCAAATAAAAATCTTCTAAATGACTTTTCAAGAGGTAAAAAGAAAAGAAGAAAAATGCATTAACTACTTTTGAAGAATTGATGATAACAAAATAAACCTTACTTCAACGGTTTTTTTGCCCTTTTTCATCTCAGTTTGATTTCACTTTAAAGGATCTGAATTGGTTAACTTGACCCATGCCCCACTGTAGATTCAAATTGGAGTGTGTAACCTCTCGTCATGCATAACCTACTAATCAACTAATCTGCAAAAGGAAACAAGCAAGGTGCCATAGGCGTGAATTACTAGTTACTAAGATAAAAGGGTATATCAATATTAAGTACTATAGATTCCGTTCGAGTACACATAAACATTCTATATTCAAGCAAGGCTTGATATTTGCTCCAATGGCTGCTCTCTGGTTTATCTTCCTCCTTTCACTCATCATATTCGACGAATCTTAGCCTGTGAGTGGAATCAACTAGAGTGATCTATAGGCAGTCATGGCTGACATGAGAGCAAGATCTTATCATGGATTTGTAGTCATTCTCAAAATCCTCAGCAGTATGCCCAACAACTCCTTAAAAACAAGTAATCTAACTTTTCTCGTGCCAAATGATGAGGCATTATCCCAATTCTCAATTACTCCAGACAATCTCCAAGATTTCATACTCAACCATTCTATTCTAATACCACTAGTCATCAATCAATTACTACACTTTGACAAACGGTTCTCTAGTCCCTTCAAGCCTTCAAAACAGGATGATCTGTACTATAACCAACAGCTGGACATCAGGCATGTTTCTTAATAATGCAAGGAATATCATGCCCAATGTATGCATCAATTCGCCCATAAGGTGCCATGGAATTAGTGCTGCCTTAGAATTTAACAACATAATTCCAAGTCATCAAGCTTTGGGTTTTCAGGATCCCGCAAAGAAAAATAACATGCCAGAGCCAACCTCCTCTGTCAAGCGCAAGAGCATCCCACCTTCCAAATAAACAAAAGAATGGTTACTCCTCGATTGCAATGTTGTGTGATTCATAATAAAATATCAGACCTACTTTGTCTGCAGCTATAATGTATCTGGCCTTGAGCCCATTGATACAACTCAGAAATATATGAAATAAAACTATGCTATAGTTTACCACAATGTTATTATAGCACTCACACTGATAGTCACCCATCACAATAAAAGAAACTACTATTGTTACAAAAGCAATACTTTTTATAATGAACATAAGTACAAGCCTAGCTTCAAACTACTGTAAGCCTTTACTAAGATCTCTTCCATATACACAAAGGTTGACAAAACTGTCTTAAAATTAATAGGAATTGATAAAAATGACTTAAAACGAAGATCTTCCCTTAATATGGTAAAAGATTAAAGGGAGAATTTCAATATAAAACCTATGTAGCCAATTAATTTAAAAGTAGGACCAAAAGATTTTGAAATAACACTTGAGTCTTGTGGGGGCATGAATAAGTAAAATGGTCATATGAATAAGGGAAAACTCATATGAAGAAGGGGAAAGCTTGTGTGAACAAGTTCCTTATGCCATAAGTGGAGTAAGTGTATGAGAGAGAGAGAGAGAGAGTGTGTGTGTGTTAGAGGCATGTGAAGTAGAGAGAGTGTCAGAGGCCATGTGAAGTAGAGCATGAATAAGTGAAATGGTCATATGAACAAGGAAAAATCTCATATGAATAAGGAGAAGGCTCATATGAATAAGTGAAATGGAGTGAGTGTGTGTGTGAGAGAGAGAGTGTGTGTGTGTATGTGTGTCAGGGAGGCCATGTGGGGGAGGGGTGGGGTCAATAAACAAGGGCCTTTTGGTCTTTTTACACATCAATTGAATTTCACTTAAAGAACCTGAGCCTGTAGTGAAATTTCAGAAACTTTTGGGAGCAATATGAAATTAATTGAGTACTGTGGTCCTATATTAAAATTCTCACAAGATTAAAACATACACAAAAGAAATTTTCATGGATGTATTTGGAATGGGTGACACTCATTAGGTTGACTATATGCCTTTAGAAGAACACTATAAAGCATATCATGATTGGAATACATCAGCATCGAGATGGTTCACCATCACCACCTCTTTGTGAATCATTATAACTTTCTTCTCAGCTTCAGCCTCACTTTATGAGTTGTTTCAAGTAGTTGCTATTATATTCTTCATCTGATTTATCCGATTTAGCAAGAACAATTTTTGGAGCCTCTCAGCCTCTCGTTTAATCTCATTACCCTTAAGCGGGAACATATCAACCTCTGCAGTTTTAAGCATCACGATTCTCTCCACTTCTATTTCTAATTTCTTTTTCTGCCTGGCCATCTTTATTCCTGTTACTTCCCTCATTCGATCACAAGACTCAAGAGCTAAGCGAGCCTTCTTGAACATTATCATCTTCTCATCAGCTACCATTTCCATTTTTCTTATAGCCTCCTACACTACTTCAACAATTCTATTGCACACCTCCTGTGGAGCAATCATCCTTCCACTTTCTTCATTTTCAAGGCTCTTTAATTTGGGGAGTCCACCTCAAGCTCTTCATTAAGGAAAATCATTAGTTGAAGCATGGATATAAATTATTTGCTAACAAAAAGCCAATGGCGAAATTAAAAGACAAAATCCCAATGTATCAATTAATTAATTAATGTCTTTATTTATAGATTAGTTAAATCTTATCTCTCGTTGCCCATCTCTTCCTACATGTTTACATGTACAATAATTATGGAAGACATCATGCTTCAAGCTAAATTTATTACACCCTTTCATAATACCAAGATTTTACGCATCATAACTATGTTTTGTTTTTGGTATCACAATGATCATGCCGTTTAATATTATTAGACACAATACAAAATAGTGGGGGGATGTCTACCATAAAAATATATTCTTTCACTGGGCACTTACCCAAGAAAAGACTATACAAAGCAGAAATTGCATGATTCAATGGTCAACAAAGATAACAGAATCCTTCTTAATTTGGAGAAACAACAAAATTGCCCGGCATGCAGCATTTTGTTCCACTATTCCACTTTTCACTTAGATCATCATATTTCCAGAATAGTCTCCTCCCTCTAAGGCCTTTACTAGCATGAAAGATCCTATTAACAAAATCAAATTCCCTCATCAAAGCCTCCCCATCCCACGATGGGGTACAATGCTGAAAAATATCTTTAACCCAACCCAACAGCTATGAAGTCCTCTTGCATACGTGGCACTTGAAAACCATTTCACTTAGTCTTGCTCCACTCTTTGAAGAAGGGCCCATGCAAATAAGTTGATCACGAATTTCTTATGGGGTGGCAGCGAAGAAGAGAAAAAGATGCATCTAATTTCATGGGAAAAAAGCACTTGTGGGAAAAGCAATGGAGGCTTGGGGATCAAGCAGCAAATGAAGTAGAATGAAGCTTTCATGATGAAACTATGTTAGAATCTCACTTGTCATATAGAAGAGTTATGGGTCCAAGTCCTAAGATATAAGTACAGAAGTGGAAGCAAATATTTGCTGAAAGTAAAAAAAAAAGAAAAATTGATGCTTTACATGGAGAGGAATATGAACAGTTTAGCTTACTTTTAGCATGGGATTGGGAAAGAATATTGCAAATGGAAGAAGTACATCCCTCTAGTTTGAAAAATGGTCAGAGATAAATAGGTAGTTGATCAATCTAATCCAAGACCTCGAAAGTTTTGATAGAAGAGATTGTTTTGTTGACAATGTGAACTAGAGAGGTGAATGAGATCAAAAAAAGCTAACCCTTTAGTTTCAGTCCCATGTCGTTGATTGTAACTCTTGTGCCACCCCCAATGTGAGGATAGAGGAGAGGATTTTGGAAATTGGCAAGAGACAATTGGTTTTCCATGAAAAATGCATACAATGTTTTGCTTGCAGGTACACAACATGAGGAGAAGGCCATATGGAAGCAGCTATGGAAGCGGAAGGTTCCAGAAAAAGACTAAATCTCTCATGTGGCCACATTCACATGGCCCTCTACACATGAAGTGAAGGATTTCGGGCGTACCTAGAATCCGATTGATTTACTCGTTACCCACATGAAATCGGAGCACCAATTTGGACCCCGATTACATATACAACAAATGCACATAGGAGAGGAAGAGAACAGACTTGGAAGACATTATGTTTTTTTGCGTGAGTTCTGATCTTTCCCACAAACCCTTAATTTACAAACAACGTATGAAAAGACAGATCCCGTATGGAAAGTCATATAATTTGAATTTCAAATTATTAAGGGAAAAATTACTCATTTTATCCCATATCTCTCCTTAATTATATATTAGCCTTAATTCTCATTGGGTATTACATATTAACCCTAATTCGCATTGGGCTTGGGCCCTAACCCACCGAGGGTGGATTATGTGTATTCCTACATCGCCCACTCACATTTGGTGGGTTAAATGTTAAGGGTCAAGTCTCTTTCTCTTCTTTCCTTCTTTCATACTAAGTGCTCTGTCGTAATCACGTGGGCTCGATGTCTCCTTTTAGGTGTCTTGTACTAGAAATCCCTTTTACAGAGACTAACACAAAACAACCTTGTAGTGCAGCTCGATCATTTTAATATAGTACCTAAGATATCTTAGATTTACGCATATATACTTTTCTTAAGGCCAATCTAATCCCTTTAGTGGCAAGATAAAGCTCATACTGCCTTTTTCATATGCATAGTGTCCACACTCATGAAATTAACACTTTAACATCATAATGAACCGGTCTCAGACACTAGTATAAGTGTGTGTATTTTAGGTGATCTTCCTTTCGCCCAAATATCACTTTAATATGAATCAACCGTTTTCCTAATGTAACACCTTTAGATCGCATTTATCATGACCATAGGATATACGCTAAGGTAGCAAACAGTAAAACATATTTCCATGACATTGTCAAAGTCAAAGGACATCAAGAAAGTATGGAACCTTTCTTGGACCCACACAACAATGAAACATGGATCCATTCACTTGCTTCCAGTTTACGGTAATTTTAGCACATGTGGTATGAATCACATGCTACGGTTTTACTCCTTTTCTATAAGAGCGTGCGTGGATTTAATTGTGTCATTAACACCGTACAGATTTCATTCTAGATACACACAGTATCTAAACACAAAATTCTTCAACTTTTCTCGCATTGTATGATGTCAATTTTGAAGAATTTGTTGTCTGGCTATAGGTATTACGGACATGGGTATTCATAATTCGATCCATATGTGTGTAACCACGGATCTCATCTCGACTTGCCACACTTTTAAGTCGATGCGACATATAGTTTGTGTTTCTTCTCTACTGTATCAGTATTTCACTGCTTTATTGTGAACACATTGTCTCATCTTTGCACACTACTCCTGAGTGTCAAAGGCGGTCACTCGTGTGAGAGAGCTGACCTCATCAACCTGAACGACATATTAGACATTGTATACTATCAAATACACATGTAAAGTGTAACACCTAAAATTTTCTACTATATTATAACATTTTAATTGAATTACAACCACTATTTCAGTGCCAGAAGCCTAAAAATACGAAAACTTTAAAACTTTTTCTTTCCAAAAATCATTCCAACATCATTTTTGTTGGAATGGGCTTTTCTGACAAACTCTAATAAATTAAAAACTTTTAATAAAACAAAGTGGTCCATAAAACAATTAAAAGTACCTCTATCCTTTATTTAAGATACTTGAGAAATTTAAATCCTTTTATTCATATACATATTTATATTTTCTATACTTTTTGCTAATAACTCAATAATTAAATTTTTATATCATCTACAGATCAATCTACTAAAATATTTAGCTATCATAGTATAGCATATTTTCTTCGTTTAATCTTCTTCCAGCATTTCTGCCTTATCTCAACCATATCACTATCTCCCAGCTTCTCTGAAACAGCAATTTAACGCAGTTTATGTCATTCACTTTAAATCTCATGCATGCATTGTCATGTATACATTTTATAAACCTTTGCAAATTAATGATAGTATTTATCCTATTAATCTGGGTGACATAAGCACCTACCAACCACTGATAACAATATCCTTGTTAACTAGTGGAGGTTCTACAAGCAGGACTTCTCATTATAACTATCCTGTTATAACTAACTGATTTGGCAAAGGGGTAGCGAACCACCTAAGCCTGGAGTACTCAACTGAGGAATAAAAGACATACCACTTAAATGCAACAGGTATTACAAAATTATACATGCAATTTAGTGAATAGAGATAAACTGCTACCTGATTATCAAAGCTTAGTCCTTTACTATCTCCTTTCTCTCTATCATCTTGATGAACTCAGATCACAAGTTAAAGCCTATATATAGGTTTGAGTTAGAGTTTGAATTATGAACTAATCGATGCGTCTTTCTCGAATCCTAATTTCTTCTGTGCTACCCAATTCTTTTTATTTAAGCAAACTATAATTTATCTATACTTAATTAGGATCTTAACCATTCGAAATTATTCTAGTAATTTACTTACATTAAACTTTCTTATTCTCAATGTTTGACCAATAGTTTTTATAAAAATCATTCTTTAAAGACCTTAGTCATTTATTTAATACATAATTAAGCCTCAAGTTCAAATTTAATTCTTTGTTTCAAGATTTATAAACCAAGCCATCAAAACTTTTAAGAATAGGAACAGAGAAAGACTTTCCAATTCAAACCTAATTATAATCAATTCCACACAACCTTGATAAATCATTATCAATACTTGTAAACTTTGAATCCTAAAACAAAATCTTAAAACAAATCAGTTCCTAATTCCCAAATTCATGCTGTCACAACATAATATTCATATATACGATCTTCTTTAACTATCAAAGTATGCTTTTCCTTTCAAGTCCCAAATATCCAATCTCATACACATGGATTTAATCCATAACTTAGAATCTTCCATCATGTCTTAACAATTAGGAATACTTGCTTAACACCTAGGAACTTCAACCAGAAATAAAGATCAGTTATTGTTTCCTAAACCAGACTATATCGCCCACCATATCTTTTATGCACAAAAACAAACAATTATATTCAATTTCAAAGATATGAAATCACTTTAGACATGCTTCTTAAGACGAAAACTCTACACAATTATAACACTAAAATATTTAATTCCTAAACATCAAACAGCAACCATCACATTTAATTCCTAATATCACAACTTCTTATACCCTTTAACTCACAATAGAACCTAAGGCCATTATCCATTAAAAGATGAAACTTTAATTCATTCTCACCCAACCAGAACCAATAAATCCCCGAAATCTGCCAATAGCACGACCACATATATTCTAAGTTTCCATTGCATCCTTATGGTTAACTTAATTCTAAAAACCACAAAATCATTATTTAACTATCCTACATATTCAAACCAACTTCCGTTTCTCATTTACTCCTTTTTCCACAAGATACCAGAACTTGAACATGAAACTTGAGAGTCAACTATCACTGAACTTCCAATTCTCTCTAATTCTACTTGTATTAGTTATTTCGCTAAAACCCCAACATAAACTATCAAAACAAAGCACATACCCCAAATTAATCAATCACAACCTTAATCATTACTCCCTTTTCTCTACGACCTGAAATCAATGACCTGATTATCAAAATCATTAAACATTGTAATCAGGATTCTACACTCCGTAATCAGTTTACATATATTTAATCACCTAGTGAACTATAATTATACAATCACTTCTTTCCAACCTTAACAGAAAGATTAACCTCCAGTGCACTATACACTCATCTCTTTCTTCTAAGATCTTCAATTCCTCTATAACACTAACTAGCATTTAGAAACTTCAGACAATAACAACTTAACGAGTTCAATTATATACCTGACAATATCTTAATCATTTCATATACCTCCCAATCAAAGAAACCAGTATTGTAACACATCTTTCTATTTACTTAAAATCTTTAACATAACTAAACTTAAACACAAACTATTCAAATCTCAGCAAAACTTAGAATACAATCACCATATTCCAATTTCTAGAATTTCATATCCTCTTATGAAAAATCTAACATACAAAACCATAATTAATCCTTCTTCATCACTTGAAAACAAAACATATACCTCCAGCTAGTCAATTACCACTTAACGTTACTCCCTTTTCTTCCAACTCGAATTTGATACCCTATTGTAACTAACCATTAGTAATTATTGTAGAATCAAATAATCATCAATACAAGGTAAAAATGAGCTTTATCTGCAATTTATTCATACAACCTAGCCTTAATCCCAAAGTTACAATAATTAACAGTATAATCCTTACTTCATGACATAATTCAATTCCAGTAAAACATCCCCTTCAAAAGTCCTTAAACAATTTCCATAATCAAATTGCACTTTACAAATTAACTCCCTTTCCTTAGGTCTAGGAATCATAATGCATACATTCAAACCCCTAAGTCCTCTTCATTAATTACAACCTCTAGCCTCATTCTATCCTATAATCAACATCAATTAGCCCTTATAATTAACATGGTACCCATTTTCCAAAATTACCTCATACTAATTTAATCTCATATTATCCCTTGTGGTCATAAATTTTTAAAACAATTCCCATAAAATAAGACACCATTTCAGACATTGTTCCCCTTTTTCCTAAATCTGAAATTTATAGGCCAAATGATCAAAATCCCTAATTATCTTCTTTAATCCTCTCTTACTGAAATAACCCAACATCAATTTCATTTCCATTATCCTTTTAATTATGCTCTTACTAAATCACCAAAAGTTAGGAAACATCTTTTGGACTTAACTCCCAAAAGCACCAAACCTCCATTTTCACTGTATACTCTAATGAGTTTAGAAATCCAAACAAAAATGTTTCAAAGAATCAGTTTCTAAACCTTAATTACAACCTGAACACTTTGGAACATATTCAAAATTTCAAATCACTTATAAACCATTCCTATCATACTTAAATACACATAATGAAGCTCTAATCAAATCCTAATATTAACAAAACCTTCCTCCCTTCAATGAACCCGCAAAACAGAACCATTAAAGAGGGAGAAAATTACAACAACTCATGCATCCAATTAACATCAATTTTACTAAATCAAACATCACAAACTCCTTCCTCCTGTCACTGAAATTCGTCGGACAGAACAACCAAGAGAAAATAAAAAATTACACAGCTTCACACTCAAACAACAATCAACCCAACATCATCAAACATCACAAATTTTCCTCCCTCTCCTATCATGGAAGTCGCCGGCCAAAGCATCACAAACAGAGAAGAACAAGAATCAAATTTCACATATCATCAACCAGATACAATCACCCTCATAATCTTGTACCAGAAATCAGTAGCCTAAAGAGGAACAAAAATTTGAATGAACAGGAAGGAAGAACAAGAACTCAACAGAACAGGAGGAAAAACATAACAAAACACCAAAATCCCAAACCTCAACCAATCAAACATGTAATACTCTCCTTTTGAACTTATAGCACTCCTAATCATGATTAATTTAAGCTTTCATTCGAATTTTATCTAGAAATCAACAAGAACAAACTTGGATGAATAGTGCACAGAGGAAGAAATTTGAGGAAATCTTGATCCAAGTTACTTCCCTTCTCAAAATCCTTCTTGGGGTTTGATAATCGAACCCTAAGCTTCGATTTTAATGGTTTAGAATTCCCAGATTCACCCCAAACCCGAAATCGATTCCTCTCAAATTGGACCAGAGAAGAGAGGAAAATGAAGGAAAAAGGCTTACCCATGGCCTACACACACTTCTCACGCGTTTCTGCCACTCCTCGCCGCAGATCTTCGCCGTTTCCCGCCGTCGTCCCCGCTTGAAACTCGAAGAAACAGAGGGAGGTGGGAGAGAGGGAGGGAGCTCGGTTTGGAGAGGAAGATAGTGAATGGAAAAGGAAGGAACACGTGGGAAAATATAGAAGGAAAAGAAGGAGTTGATATTTTAAGTGGGTAATGTACCATTTTGCCCTTCCTTTTACAACTGAAGATATTTTGAATTAGGGGCAGATATTGTCATTTTTATTTTCCTTTTTCTATTTTGTCCTTAAATGGTAATTTTATTTACCATTACCATTTACAAATAAACCTGAATTTGTTCCAAAAATAATTTTTCTAGATATGCTTTAATTTCCAATTTATTTATAAGGCTTTTTAAATACTAAGTAATACCCCAAGGTTCTAAATATTCCTTTATTTAAATCCATCTTCCAACTATTTTTCCTCAATTAATAAATAAAATAAGCCTTAAAAATTATTAAAAATACATTTGACTTCAAGAATTTATTTACAAGGCTTTTTAATTTTTAAATGACGCCCTAAGACCTCAAATAAATCCTTATTATCTCTTTTATCCAAATTAAGTGTTATCTTCTAATTATTTCTCTTTGTTCCTTAAAGAAAATAAGCCTTAAAGTTTATTAAAAATGCCTAAAACATCATAAATTCATTTTCAATGATTTTTAATATTTTAGTTACATTCCTAAAATATTAAATAATTTCTTATTTTCTATTTTCTAAAATTTGGGACGTTACATAAAGCCTTAGGGAAGTATCCATTACTTCATATCCTATGCTTGCCAAAGGACTTATCATGTTTCACATGTATATCCTTGGCCACAGGCTCAATTAGGGGACTTTGCATAGGAACTTGTTGTTTAACAACAACCTTATGTGCTACAACATATCTCACATATTTATCTTTGTATTTTACTCATGCTATGATACTTAAGATATTTTATTTAGGCAACGGTTGTAGTGTTTTCGCAATGCATTAACACTAGGTTTGAATTTTCATTTCAAATCCAAGATGTTCTTTTAGACATCCTCGATCATATAGCCATATGTACTACTACCTTAAGTACTTTTAAATGCGCATAATTATCATGCCCTTTAAAGTATTTATAAGCATTTTTGTGGAGCCATCAAATGCCTCTCATAATGGTTGGACTAGTACCAACTTACAAAGTCTTACCATAATGGATATCTGATATTTTACACACCATTGTTTACATTAAACTACCAACATCGTTTACATGAAAACCCTTTTCCATTTTGAGTTTAAAGTTGATTCAGTTTAGGGACATCTATAATTAAGACCCAAACTCACTTTAGAAGTCACTAGGGTATTCACGGGACCACATTCATTCACCTTGGACTACTCAAGAATTTTCATAATATAACTTTCTTGTGACAAAGAATCGATTCTTCTTGAGCTATATCTTTGGATCTCAATTCCAAAAATATATAATGATTTACTCATGTTCTGGGTACCTTTCCTTAATAGGAACAGTCAAAATCAAACTACTTTGGTTAATAATATATCATCCACTTAAAGGATAATATCACAAACTACTTAGTTATGGTTTCTTCTACCATAAAAAAATATATTAGGTTACCACTTATATGGAACCTTAAATACCATTGTTTGGATGATTGTTTCAGTCTATAAAATGACTAATGCAAAGAAATGTGATATGAGGTTATCACATATTGTATACCTCAAACAGCCCTTTGTAGTGAAATCTAATAGCCAAAGTAACATAATAGATCTCTTCATCCAAATCACAGCTCAAAATACAAGTTTCACATCCACCTGATGTAAACCTAAAACCAAACAGTCAGCTATTTGCAAAATGAGTGATTTTAAGCACATAATATATGAGAAGGTATTCTCACAATGTATACCCTTTTGTAACCGAAAGAGCCTTGTATTGTTAATTGATCTAACCAACTTGTTCTTAATCATAAGAATTCATTTGTTTACAAATGATCTCTCATCCTTGTGGTGGATCAACTAGCTCTCAACTTGATTCTATCTCAAAGAATCTACATCTTTTACTATTTCTTTCTTCCATTCCTTTTAAGAAGTAGATAAGGGCTCTTATACGGAACACTTTTATTATCCTCCTCTAGAGCAACTATGAACGTTGTTCTAAGTTACTCCTTCTTTCTAGAGCTCCCTATCTTTCTTATCAATGATATTTAGGTTTTTCTAATGACCTTTTATAAGCTCCCACTCACATGGGCAATTGAGGAGTTTTGTCATTATGTCTCATAAAGAGATACAGGGAAACACAATGTAATGAGCTTCACCATTATTTGGAAAACTCATCCACAACAAATATGTTTTTTTTTTTCCGATTATTTTCAGACACAAATCCATATTCATTTTCACTTATGAAAATGTCACCATAATAAGCTCCCACTTACAATGGCTATGAGATTGTGTAATTAACCTTTATGGCCTACGGAAGCTTAAAAAACTTGATTTGCTCTTTGACCATAATTCATGTGGTTTGGAAAAGACCACTTATGAGGGCACATGGTTAAGTATAAAGTTAGTATCTCCCATAAAGAGAAAACCATACCTGATCAATAAAAAATGTGTACCAATCCACCAAAGGTGGACTTAGTAACACTCTCCCACTCACTTTTGGTGGGTTAGCTTGAATTATTATATACATCACTATTTTTAGTAGCATGTTAGTTTTTTTTCATTCACCATGTTAAATTGGTTCCTGTTAAATTGAAGTAATATTAGAAGCATCCATTGAAAAAAATAATCTATGACCTCCATTGAATAGGTAAAGAAGGTCTAACTTCTAGTTATATATGAATGATTATGTATACTAATCTCAGTTAAAAAAATTATGTATACTAATCAAACGGATGAGTGTGACATGTGTAATTTTTTTAATTTATTAAAATACACTTTGTTTATTTTCCCGCCAACTGGCGGTCTAGCCTGCCTCAGCCTGCGGGCCATACGGTGCGGGCCTATGCGGCCCGCACTCTGGCCGATTGGGATTTTCCCAACCCTAACCCTGCTCAACCGGCGGGCATAACAAATTGTGGTATTTGTATAATATAATCTAAACTTTGTTAATAATATTGTTAGTACAATAAAACTAGAAAGATGTTTATACAAAAAATATATAATTATGGAGTCCATTTTTTATGATACTTAGGGTATTATATTTTGTTTGAGGCAATAATGATAAATTTTTGTTGATTCATAATTTTTTATGTCATTTTTTAAATAAAAATAGTAAAAAAGCAAAAAAAAAAAAAAAAGCCAGCCCGCCTAGAGGGTTAGGGTTGGGGATTTCCCAACCCTTTAAGGTGCGGGCATGGCCCGCAACCCGTGACGGGCCAGCTTGCAACTTGCGGGCTGGCTCGTTTTCCCGGCTATACTTATAGTTGACTGATAATAACTTCTGTATATCAAGGATTTGTTATCTAGTCCCAAATAACATGATATCTCCTTTGTAAGTTAGAGGTTGCAGGTTTAATTTAGTGGGCAACCTTAGGATATTAATGTGTCTGCCCTTTAAACTTTTTTTCAAAAAATAAAAGAACGTAATGATATTTTTCCCATTTCACAATCGGCCACTCTTGCTTACGTATTCCATACCTTCTAAATTACTTCCTTTGTTTCTAAATATAAGAACTATTTCTAATTTTTCACAACATTTCTCCAGATTATTCATATTGATACTCCTCAATAATAAACAAACAAGAGAAGAAAGGTGTGAATGAAGATAAAATGTTAGAGTGTTTTAGTAATATCATATGGTTTTAACTGACTTAACTAATATTCTTAAGGTAATCAAACATGATACATGTGTTATACTCCTATTTGGGATGGGAAAGGTGGGGGAGTAAATTCTAATTGCAAATTCCACAGTAACCGCCATCCCATCATTCGCCACTTCTTTTTCCATCCAAATCTGAATGCTACAAAACCCCTAAACCCTGGAGGAAGCTCCACACTTGTTAGAATCTTCGTGCGTGCGAGTGTTCAGAAATGTTCTCTCCTGGAACCAAGAGGCCCAATGTGAGCTCTCGGAAACCCCATCCTCCTTCTTCCACACTTGTCGATTCTCCGATCACTCCAACTACTTCATTCCTTGACACCACCAATGTCCCTAATCGTCCATCCACTGGCACCCCCGCTCCTTGGGCCCCTCGCTTGTCTGTTCTTGCCAGGTAACTCAACCCCCAATTTCATTCCACTGCTATTTCTGCTTTGAAACTTACGCAATTGCTCTTTTTAATGTCTTTTTCATTGTCATGTCTCCTTATTGCTTCTCGTTTAATGCATGCCTAACAGCATTCATGAATGCGATGACTTATTACCAGTTCTCCAGTTATTTAATGGTTTAACCCTTGTGTGCTTTTGAAATTTCTTGTTTCTTATCTTCCATTATTAGTAATGTAGCTCTAATGGTTGTCAAATATAAGTTTATGTTTTGTTTAACAAAATGCATATCTAAACGTTCAATTTCCTAAGAATTGGGCTTTGAATGGAAGGATGGAGCAAATATAGAAATCTGCATTCTTATTCGGGGCTCTTAGAATTACTCTTACAAGTTTTATGGGATAGTGGTTGTTAGTCTTTTATGTCAAAACCTTTATGTTTCGTTTAACAAGTTTTCTGCTTCCTAGGGAAAATCAGAATTGAAAAATCTTCAATTTGTGTACGGATTACTAGAATTGTGTACATAAAGTTTTGTTCATGAGGCACTGCCAAGTGCGAACTGTAATATTTTCCTCTTGTCTTTACATAGGATTCCTCAAGTTGGCAGAAGTGGAAGAGGGGATGAATCAGATTTGATTAAACCTGTATATGTTGGAGAGTTTCCTGAGGTGGTCCGTGATCAGCAGGCCAGCTTGTTTCAGAAGCGAGTTTCTGGTAAGTATGATTGGTTTTATCGATTACTGGAGTCCATAGTCTATAATACCACCATTTATTAAACAGCACAGAGTGAAGTGTAGTATTGTTAGATAACATGTGTTATTTGTTTTTACAATTGACTACTTCTTGAAATAAAGAGTTCTATGTTGACCGTACTGTTGTGCAGTTCAAGATTGTACATGTGGTGGCATTGACAAGCAGACATCCCTTGCTTGGATTATTTGTGGAAACCAGCTCTTCATTTGGAGCTACATGTCACCTGCGTCTTCAATGAAGTGTGTTGTTCTTGAAATTCCTTCAAATGTCTCAGATAATAGAGATGGTGGCAAAAATGATGCGAGTTTTTGGTTTCTTTCTGTTGTTAATTGGGCTAACACATCCGGGAGAACAAATAAAATTGGCAAACATGGCAACTCTACCGGTGTTGTTTTATGTAACCGAAATACACGGGCTGTTATATATTGGCCTGACATCCATTCGCAATCAGGGAATGCTTCAGTCACTAGTCTTGCATCTCCTAGTGAGCTGGAGGTTACTTTAACTCCTGATTGGAAAGAAACCTCAAGTAGGCAATGGAGACATAGCAAGATGGCAAGTAGTTTAAATGGATCACACATGTTTAACTCTTTGATTGCTTCTGCAGTTCCTGGTCATAAATTTACTTGTGTTGCCCTTGCATGTTGCTCAAATGGCGAACTTTGGGAGTTTTTGTGTAGTCCTTATGGCATTCAACGAAAAAAAGTATATGAAAGTATTTTACAGTTTCCTATCCAAGGGAGTGATTCTGGGCAACTAATTGGCAACAAGGGATATCCAAGGTCATTGACATGGTGTTTTCCTCACCACTCAATGGAGGAATCATCCCGGAAATTTTTGGTTTTAACTGATCATGAGATACAATGTTTTAGGGTAGAACTTAGTTCTAATATGCATGTCTCCAAGCTTTGGTCTCAGGAAATTGTTGGGACCGATGCTGATGTGGGCATTAAGAAGGATCTGGCTGGTCAGAAGGGAATATGGCCCATTGATATGCAGGTAGATGATCAGGGTAAAGTGATTACTATTCTTGTTGCAACCTTCTGTAAGGACCGAGTGATCAGTTCAAGCTATGTGCAATATTCTCTTCTAACTATGCAATATAAATCAAACTTAGGTATAGAGATTATGAATGAAAAGATTTTGGAAAAGAAAGCCCCTATAGAGGTGATAATTCCAAAAGCAAGAGTTGAAGATGAAGCTTTCTTGTTTTCCATGAGACTTCGGGTGGGAGGTAGGCCTTCAGGGTCAGCAGTCATAATATCTGGGGATGGTACAGCAACAGTCTCGCATAACTATAGAAATTCTACTCGACTCTATCAATTTGATTTGCCCTATGATGCTGGAAAAGTGCTAGATGCTTCAATTCTTCCTTGTGCAGATGATTATGAAGAAGGAGCATGGGTTGTGTTGACAGAAAAAGCTGGAATATGGGCAATACCTGAGAAGGCTGTTATACTTGGTGGAGTGGAACCACCTGAACGGAGTTTATCACGCAAAGGAAGCTCAAATGAAAGATCTGCACAAGAAGAGATAAGAAATCTTACATTTGCAGGTAGTGTTGCGCCCAGAAGGGCTAGTTCTGAAGCATGGGATAATGGAGACAGACAAAGGTCAGGTTTCAGTGGGATCACACGTCGAACTGTGCAAGATGAAGAATCAGAAGCTCTTCTGAGTCATCTTTTCAATGAATTTTTATCATCTGGGGAAGTTGATAGATCATTTGAAAAGCTAGAAAGTTCAGGTTCATTTCAAAGGGATGGAGAAACAAATGTTTTTGTGAGGATGAGCAAGTCAATCATTGACACCTTGGCTAAACACTGGACAACAACCAGAGGTGCAGAGATTTTGGCCATGGCTGTTGTTTCCACCCAGCTTCTAGAAAAACAGCAGAAGCATCAAAAGTTTCTCCAATTTCTCGCCTTATCCAAATGCCATGAGGAGTTATGTTCTAAACAAAGTATGAAATAAATAGTTAGCTGCCAAAAAGATTTATTCATTCATGTATTACTTTTGCTATCATATATAATTAACACTCGATCAGTTACACTAATTTGCTAGGTAGATATGAGAAATCTATTTAATCCATCATGCTTTTATAAAAGAGACAGCTATCTAGTAATAAATTTCTTGGCTAATTACCACATGATAGTGTTGTGATAGTTGATTGTAGAATTTGGAGATGGTAAATCATTATTCTTGGACTTGGACTTGTGCTGCTTTTACATGAAAGTGTACAGTGAGCAATGAGACAAAATGTTATCATTAATTATATTTTGGGGTTTATAAATTGGGATTATCTTCTTTCTGGTCCTCTGATCCTCAGCTTTTTGTGTGTTGTGTGTTGAAGAGAGGGAGAGAGGGAGGTCTATAGTCTGATTAAAACATAGGTCTAAATTTCTTCCTTCTGTACCTCTGCCTTTCAGCCTGTGAGACTTATAACGTGACTAAAGAAGTAGATGCTAAATTATTGCAGGAGGTAGAGAAGAAAATGAAAGAGACTGAATAATATTGATTGTTTAGTTTTGCCATCTAGATTATATTTGTGAATATGGATTTTTTTGGGTAAGTTGTGATGGTGAATTTTTAATTCTATGTGATATCAATAGAACTGTTTGAATGTGAGTGTTGTGGTTATTTTATATCTGAAAAGAATGTACTATATATCTTATTACTTTGAGAGCATGGAGATGACAGTAGGTGGATATACTATGCCCAAATTGTTGTTGTTGTTGTTGTTGTTGTTGTTTTTATTATATTATTTCCTTATTGGCAGGACAAGCCTTGCAAACTGTCTTGGAGCATGGTGAAAAATTAGCCGCAATGATTCAGCTGAGGGAATTGCAAAATCTCATTAGCCAAAATCGTTCAACTAGTATTGGATCCTCAAATTCTAGTTTGGAAATTCAGATGTCAGGTGCCCTTTGGGATGTGATACAAATTGTTGGTGAGAGAGCCCGCAGGAATACAGTACTTTTGATGGATAGAGATAATGCTGAAGTGTTTTACAGTAAGGTTTCTGACATGGAAGATTTCTTTTACTGCTTAGATGGAGAGTTAGAATGTGTTATAAGCCCTGAACAGCCTTCTGGGATCCAGATCCAGAGGGTATGTGAACTCTCAAATGCGTGTGTCACTATAATTAAGACGTGTTTTAACTATAAGAATGAGAATCGTTTATGGTATCCTCCTCCTGAGGGTTTAGCACCTTGGTATTGTCAAGCTGTGGTACGCAAGGGGGTGTGGAGTATTGCTTCTGTTCTTCTACAGTTGTTAAATGAAATATCTGGACTTGGTATGTATGCAAAACTAGATTTGTATAATCATCTTCAAGCACTAGCTGAAGTGCTGCTCGAGGCATATGCTGGTGCTGTCACAGCTAAAATTGAGCGTCATGAAGAACACAAAAGTCTGCTTACTGAGTACTGGGAGAGGCGGGATATGCTTCTTGATTCTCTTTATCAACAAGTCAAAGAATTCAAAGCTAGCCACAAGGTCATTATTATATTTTACGTGTTGCATCCTTTCAATTCTGATTATGAATAATATTGTTCAATTGGTTCATTGTACAGGATTCAATTGAAGGAAATGAAAATCAGAGTGAAGAAGCTATTTTGAAGATTACCTCACATTTGCTATCAATTGCTAAAAGGCATGGATGCTACAAAATCATGTGGCAAATATGCTGTGACATGAATAACTCAGAATTACTGAGAAATATTATGGTACGAGCAATTTTGTTTCTTGTGCTAATTCTGTTTTCCACTTATTTATTTTATTTTTTATTTACTTCTTCTTAATATGTGCAACTTGCTATGAAGGTTTTCTTAGCAGTGCCCAAAATAATTATGGATAGGGAGTGTACATATTTTAACTATGGCAGCCTTTTGAGTTGAGATTATTAATTAATTGATCTCTGAATTCTGAAATTGCACAATGTATCTGGAGATAGTGCATTATTTGGATCTTTTACCTGCAATGACTCACTGGTAATAAATGAAATATTTTGGACAGCGATTATTCATGGCCCTTTTTAATCTTACAGATAATTTTTTTTTGGCCAAAAATTGTTACAGATAATCAATGAAAAGTGTTTTGCCCGCTTTTATATTCTCATCATTTTTTATGGCATTGATATTATTTGCATTCTCGTGCTTGAACTTTTTAAATGTGTTTTCCCCTTGATAATGCTCAGTGGTTTGTCTGCAGCAAGAAAGCTTAGGACCTAATGGAGGATTTAGTTACTATGTCTTTGAACAACTTCACAAAGGCAGACAATTTTGTGAACTTTTAAGACTTGGGGAAGAGTTTCCAGACGAGCTGACTATTTTTCTGAAGGGACATCCGGATCTTCTTTGGCTTCATGAGTTGTTTCTTCATCAATTTTCCTTGGCATCAGAGACTCTACATGAATTGGCTCTCACTCAAGACAAGAAGTCTACCTCAGATGCTGAAGAGAAAGAGCTAGAATATGTTAATTTGAAACTAAATTTAGCTGAGAGAAAGCATCTTTTATATCTTTCTAAGATAGCTGCCGTTGCAGGTATTTATTTCTTTATATATTCATGCCTTATGCAGATGCTTCTTGTTTTTTTTTTTTTTTCATGCTCCCTCTGTTCCTTAATGTAGGGCCTATTTGAGGAGTTAATATTGGTTGTAAATGTAGGACCTAATTGTAATTTTTCAACCTTTTCCAAATTTACTTCTATTGATGCTCCCTCAACAATAATCAAGTCAGAGAGACTTCTAACTAAACTAACATCTTGAATCTAATCAAATTAGTAAAAAGGTCCTATATTTAAGACTGAAGGGAGTATAATTTTCATTTCCTGCAACTTGAAGTTGATCTTCCTTTTGCTCTCAAAATTGTTTGCCCATGAGGAAAATGGGTACTCTAGCTACACTGTTACTATACTATAATCTGTTTACAAATCTTTTCTTTCACCATATGCCACGCCCTCAAGCTATTTATTCTAAACTTCATCACTCTTTAAACCCTCGAGTGTTAAGTATCATATTTATGATTTATACATTCCCATATTTTTTTCATAATCCTCATTATATTATGTCACTTAATATTAAGAGATACACATAGTACCATGAGACTTATTTTTAACTTCACATAGAAACATAAGACTTTATATTTAAGTTCACTTATTTCAACATTCCTCCTTTAACCCTTATTATTTTTCCTGCAATTATGACTTTTACTTGGACTGTATCCTAGAGTAAATTTACAAACAGTAGATACTACTCTTGTACTTGGCACTGCAATTGCTCCTTCATTGCTGTCAGATGCTTCAGCTTCTCTTTCTTCTATTTTAGCCTTCATAGCTAGGAGTTCATAGTTGGCTTTTTCGATAATCTTCTGTTAATTCTTGATGAGCTTCCTTCATATATTTCAACTCATCATGGGAATCTTTTGCATTCACATCTTCAACAACAATTCAATAAAAAACACTTTAGGGACCCTATTCCACAGAGTGCTGCTTCATTCTCAACTTCATTCTTTGTAAACACCTTTATATAAAATATCTCTAGCCAACGGAGATTATGCATAATCATGACTTTGGCTAGAATTCATGTTTTGGACCATATTTTGCTCTTGCATTACTTGATGGAGGCAAATTCAGTTTTTGGTGATATTTCTTTTTGTAGCACCTTGAATTGAAGAGTCAGCATGATCTGTTCTTCGTCTACGTCAAATTGTACTTTGTTTTCCATGACAAGTAGCTATTACTCGAACCTCCAAAGGTTTATATTCACCTATCTACATGCTTTTATAGATCATATTTTCTGTGGCGTCTGACTATTGATAGTCATCACTCTCAATTCGTCCCTTCAAACCAAGAGACTTAACTTTTAAATGAGTCCTCCCCACTTGGATAATTCATTGCAAAAGCCTTTGTCTTCCTTAATTTTCAATCAGTTTCACTCAACCTCTTCTTTTATATCGTTATGTTGGGAATAAGAAAAACATGGAGAACACTATGGAAAGTGGAATACGCAAACCACAATATTAATGTATGGTGAACTGTTTGGGAATCCCTTCTTGTACCGGACACAACAATGCTCAAACTTCTATATAGTAAACGTCATGACTCTTTAAACCCTAAAATATTAAATATCATTCACCACATTCCTTGATATTTCTTGTAATTCTAAATTCTAAATACTGTAACTAGACTCATATCCATGTCATATCAAACAATTTGATATACTTAACACTGAGAAACATATAACTTCTCAAGGAACCTGAAACGCAGAATATTTAAGTTTACTGATTCCAGCACCAAGTTGACTTAATGGGTGCAGCTTTTCTGTTATGTGGATGGCAATTGATGGATGACACTTTTGGCTCTGATTTTGATGCAAGTTTATCTAGGCTCTAGACATCTTTAATTTGGATTTACATAAATGTGATTTCGTGTGGACATTCTGTCAACTTTTTCACAGTAGTGTTTTTTGGCATGTGTTTTAACCATTTGTTCTTTCCTTCTAATTTTATATAGTACGTATAGATGCCAACATAATAATGTTTTTCCATTTGTAATATCATCCCTTTCTTTCCCAACAGCTGGTAAGGATACTGATTCTCAAGTGATGGTTGATCGCATAGAGGCTGATTTGAAGATTCTAAAGTTACAGGTAGTTTTGTAGTTTCTTATCAGTTCTCAACTATATTGCGAATAAATTAATTTTAAGCTAATTGAGTAAATCATCTGTAATGACTATCGTGCGGTACTGAGGCTAATTTTGTAGCCCATAAAGGCCAGAATATTTTTTATTTGTTTTCATGTTCTGATTTCTTTTTTTTTTTTCTGTCTTAAAAAATTAGTGGCTTGTAATTTAAAGGAAGCCAAGTTCAGATACCCCTTAGGACTTTTGCCTCAGTTTGCTGGTCATCTTTTAAGTTCAAGCTTTGACAAGGCTTAAACTTGAGTCCAACACTAACGCCTAAAACTCAGCCCCAGGGCATTTCATCATGATAGCATAATGCTAAGAACTTTCACTAAATGAAGTCAACAAGATATCATGTGGGCATCGGGCAGTGATTTTAAATTCTTTTAATTTAATCTGGGTCAACAATCTTTCATTTAATGCATCAAAAGAGTTACAGAACAGCAACAACTCCATTAACAGTCAGCAGCTTGATTGACTTCTGAAAATGGAAGGTGTCCTTTTTAAGCAAGTATTTTATTGCTTGTTCAACGTAGACTGAATTTGACTGTGACTTTGATATTTTGTTCTTTGTCCATCTCTGCTGTTACTAGTTGGATGGTATTCTGTTTGAATTTTCTAAATTAATAGGTTGTTACAGTAAAAAAAATCGTATTGCATGTCATCTAGTGTCAAAGCCCATTCAGGAAGTTCTCGCTTTGAAACTAACGTAAAAGTGCTATATTTGATTTAAAAATGTGGTTTTAATTTTAATTTGCCCTACATGTTTGTTGGATTTCAATTTTGTCTGACATGGTGAAAATTCTCAATGTTTTCCTAAATGCTTACCGTATTTTATTGCTTAATGAAATTAGAAGAGTCATATAGTTGGATTGCAAGCAATAATTACAGGATGCAGACAGAGATATTATATTGGTAGCATAGTCATGATTTGCTTTCCAAGTTACAAATAATTACATTGTAAAGGAGGACTTGTAAATAATAGTGATATTGAAATTATCAAGTATTAAAGTATTAATACTCCCTCCAGTCTTAATTATAAAACCATTTTGACTTTTTTGACTTTTTTTTCCAGTCAAAAAAAGTAGTTTCAGTCCCAAAAAAATCTTTTTTCCTCAAAACTAATTTATTCTACTTATAAACTAACATATAATCTAATTTCATGTGACATATATTATAATTTAATGGTCTAATTTGTTTCCTTAACTTCCACAAAAAAAAGTCAAAGTGGTCTTATATTTAGGACCGGAGGGAGTATTTCATAAACTATTACTCTCTCTAGTCCTAAATATAAAGACCTATTTACCTAATTTGATTATATTAATAATGATAGTTAAATTAGTTAGAACCATATGGTGTTACTGAAACACCCTAACCGTCTACCTTTATTTTTACCTTCCCTTTCTTACTTATTTATTACCAAAAAGCGCTAATAGGGTTAATTTAGGGAAAAGTTGAGAAAAATGAGATAGAGGTCTTATATTTAGGAACAAACTCAACTCCCCAAGTAGGTTCTATATTTAGGACCAGAGGGAGTATTAAAATTAAATACTATTATTTTAGTAACGTGTGGACAATGGTGGTCTGGCGACTGGCCAAAGTTGGTTGAAGAGCATTTTTAGTAGTGTTGCCCGAGTCAATTAAGAAATGATAAAATCCCTTGGACTCTGTAATTTGGTAAATGCATGAGTCGCATTTGTAATTAAGTCCTTTAGCTGGAATGTATTTGTCATTTCCGCCTTTTCCCTTGTTCCTTAGCTAATTTAGTCATGCTTCGCTTCCTAGTTGTAGATTTTCTTTTTCTTAGCATTCCTTACTGGATTAGCTGTGTGGGGGCCTATCTGTAGACTGTAGGACCACATGTGGGATAAAATTGATGAATATTTGAGACAAACTTTAATTTGACCTTACACTTTCAATTTTTTTTTTTTTAAAAAGATACCTTTTTGTCTATAATTTATTGGATAGATGAACGATTTGGTTGTGATGTCTTTCACAGCATACAAATTTTTGCTCAAGGATTTCAACTTGGGTCTACAATGCTGCTACTATTTAATGTGTTCCTTAAGGTTCATCTTCTTTTTTATTCCTTGACCCTAAGAACTTGTGGAATGATGCGAACCTGACTTAGTGGGATAAAGGTTATTGTTTTTTCTTTTTTCCATACATTAAAGCTTATTGTTGTTGTAGAACTTGTTGCTCGAGGGATCCAAGCCTTTAATGTAAGTCGACAATGTATTGATGGGAAAAGCCATGTAATGTTTTTAACATGAGCCTTTTATTCATTTCCTCTTGCACTCTTGACTTGCAGGAGCAAATAATGAAACTTCTTACTTCCATAGAAGATAAGGAACTTGATGAGCAACAGCTATTCCATCCAGAAGACTTGATTGAGTTGTGTCTGGAAGGCGAAGGGCGAGAACTCTCCTTGTGGGCCTTCGATGTATTTGCATGGACCAGTTTCTCTTTTCGTAAGACCCATAGAAAACTCTTGGAGGAGTGCTGGAAGAAGGCCGCAAGTCAAGATGATTGGAGCAGGTTTTTTGAGTCATACATAGCTGAAGGATGGGGTGATGAAGAAACCCTGCTGAATTTGTTCAACACGATACTTTTCCAGGCTTCAAGACGGTGTTATGGACCGGAAGCAGTAACGTTTGAAGAAAGCTTTGAGCAAGTCTTGCCATTGAGAGAAGAAAACTTGGAGAATTCGGTTTTGGGCGATATGAGTTCTTCCGTGGAAGCAATATTGATGCAGCACAAGGATTTCCCAGTTGCAGGCAAGCTTATGATGATGGCAGTCATGTTGGGTTGTGAGCAGCAAAATTCTAGGCTCGAAGAGGGTCCTTCCCCAATGGAATAACAGTGTGATAAATGTGAAACGCAGTTTGTGTTTCTCTCATATAATCTCATTTATACCAGCTTGGAAGGTTCAGATGATGATGTAGGATTGAGAGTGGTAGGTATCTATACAGTGAATATTTTCATAATTGAAATATGTTGGCCAAGAAACAAAAGCAGTATGTTTAATGTCTATATGATTCGTTTTTTCTTTTTCACTTTGCCATTTTGAACTAGTTTATAGGAAAATTTCCAAAGATCCTTGTTCAAATCCATAATTGGTTTTATTATGTCTCACTCATGCTTTTAAGGCAGCTATATATTAACCAATCTACACACGGAGCTTAATGTTCTTCCGAGTTATTTTTACCTTGACAGATTCCCCATTTGCATAGTTTTGGTGGTTGACGAATGCTTTTGGTGAGCAAAGCGCATTATAGCACAACAAAAACATCATATTAATTATCTTCTATTCTTTATATATAATCTAGTTAAGATATTGAATTTAGAATGAAGAGGTTTCTTTACAGGGTTAAGATGTTTTTATTCATGCTAATTTGCCTTTGGTAGGCAATTCAACCCTGCGTGTCTTAATTGGGCTGGGTTGAGATGTTTATATATGGGAATATTTAGTATTCCAAACTAACATTTTGGTGCATTTAACATCTTGATTATTCTTTCAATAGCACACAGCATTTTTAAAACGTTCTTCAGCCATTCAACATTAATTCAGAGTGCACATTATATTTGTGGACAAACCACCACACCCATAAAAAGATAAGGGGTGAATTGTTCAAAGCAAATATTATGAAGGTATAAATGTAGGAAAATTCTCATTTTCTTAAAAATTTATCCCATCACACTCGCATAATTGTTGTTGTTGTTGTTGTTGTTGTAACAACAACAACAACTTGATGAAATTTCAGGTTCCACTTTCCAGAAAGTCATCCTCTAGGGAGACTCTTTCAGACAAAGATTTCAATTGAGATTCCAGGATCCTTAATCCTTTGAGGAATATTACCTATCCGAAATTTGTTCCAATTTGAAAGAGTAGAAAGGGTAGATTGAAGCTTGCATTGGAGTTTAAATTCAGGGGATCCACGAAAGGTATTCACCCAACAAGATGAGATTATGTCCTTACAGTCTTCAAAAATATACCAGAAAGATTCAAATTTTTGCCTTTTCTTAGGTTTCTGCATCTCTGTATGAACAACAACCGAGCTATGATCGGATGCAGCTATGGCTAAGGTATCAACAAAGGAGTAGGGAAAAAATAAAGGCCATATGGAAAATCAAATTAGAGGAAGGAAGGCGTTTCTAAGTGCGATTCTTTGGTCAAAGTCACATGCATAAATAAAGACGCAACAAGACAAAATAATTATCTGTATGATTGTGAGATGAGTTTCTGGTGTCAAAGGGCAAAAGTTAATTGGCATGTATAAAGAGAAAGGAACACTAAATTTTCCCACTCTTTTTTTAATCGTAGAAGGGCAAGAAATAATATTACAAAGTTGAAAAATGGAAAAGGAGATTGGACTTCAGATCCGACTGAAATCTCTGGATTAGCATATGCTTATTTTTTAGATGTATTTATTGGTCAAGACTTGCTTTCATACTCATACTTTTGGCTCAAATGTCCTCAATTGAAATTCCTGCTTTAAATCAAGAGGACATTGATTTTCTGATGGTACCTATCACAATTCAAGTCCAACAAGCAGTATTTGGTCTGCCTAAGACTAGTGCTCTTGGACCTGATGGTTTTCATGCAGAATTCTTTCAAAGACATTGGGAATCGGTGAAAACAGATATTTTTAAAATGGTTATCTGTTTTTGGAATTCGGAATTTTAATTGAATCACTTAATAGGACAAACATTACTTTAATCCCTAAATCAGAACATCCTCAAAGTTTTAGGGATTTTAGACTAATCAGTCTGAGTAATGTTGCATACAAAATTATTTCAAAAGTCCTATGTAACAGGTTGAAACCTGTCTTGTCCAAGTTGATTGATGCCCATCAGAGTGCTTTCCTTAAAGGTCTCTTAATAACTGATAATATTATGCTTGCTTCTAACTACATGCATAAGATCCATTCTTTAGGTAAAAGAAGGAAAAAACTAATAGCCTTGAAAATAGACTTTTCAAAGGCATTTGATCGATTGTCATGGAAATTCATTGTAGCTTGTCTTCATAGAATGAATTTTCCAGTCAAATGGTTAAATTGTCACGCTTGATTCATAAAGAAGAACTTCTTGGGAGATGGCAGGGCATAAAGATATGTATGGAAGCGGCTCTAATCTCCCACCTGCTATATGCCAATGATTCTTTAATCTTTTTAGAAGGTAAGCAGGAGAATTTTGAGATTGCAAAGCAGACCATTGATCTCTTCTGTCAATGGTCCAGTCAAACGATTAACAGAGAAAAATCAACTATGGTTTTCATTCCCAGTACTACACATGAGGAAAGAACAAGATTAGCTGGACTTTTCCAAATTGGCTTCTCTGCAAAATTGGGTAAGTATCTAGGGACATGAATAGATCCGGGGAAAAGGAAGAAAAAAATTTACGATCAAGTAGTCAATGCCATTAACAGGAGAATTGCTTCTTGGAAGTCTAGACTACTTTCTTAGGCATCAAGATTAATATTGATTAAATCAATATCGTTTGCTGCAAATATTTATCTTCTATCATGCATCAAGCTCCCAGACTATATATGTAACAAAATTGATAGTAGATGTGTGGATTTCTTTTGGGGAAGCACAAATGATACAAAAAAGATTCACCTCTTAAGAAAGGATCATCTATTCAAACCCTCTTCTTCCGGGGCTTTAAGACTGAGGCCTACGGAATCAGTCAATAAATCTTTGCTTGCCATGTAGTTGTGGACAATTATTTTTGCCCCTTCAGAGTCTCTAGTCGGAGCTACCTTAAAATTCAAATATATTGGCATGTCAAAGGAGGATTTTATCAAGATCCCTTACAATTCTTCTTGGACTTGGAAAGGTATTTTAAGTAGCCATGATCTTATTTCACAGAAGTTGCAATGGAGGGTAAGTAATAGTCTTTCTATTCCAATCAACCACCCCCTATGGTGGCCAATGCAATCAAAATCAATTTCCCATGACTTATGTCAAAGGGTTAGTGATCTAATCATGCATTCTAACATCTCATGGAATCCAGCTCAATGGAACTCTGCACTAATCAAGTCATTATACTCTTCAGAAATTGCAAAACATATTCTGGCTTTACCTATTTCTCTCACAGGTAGTCATGATGTCATCATGTGGAAGGGATCATCTAATGGCTGTTATATAGTCAAGCATCTAGCAAGAAATGATAATGTTCAAATCCTTTCTGGAAAATTATCTGGTCTATAAATTTGCCTCCCAAGAATCTGTTATTCATATGGAAATTGATCCATCAAGCAATCCCATATGGGGATGTTTTACAACGCCGTCATTTACTGGTCGGAAATCTTTGTCCATTTGGATGTGGCACTGTGGAATCTCTTGAGCATCTTTTCTTTTTATGCCCGCTTGCTAGGCTGCATGGTTTGGTATTCTTTCTATCAAACTTGAATGGAATAAATTTCATTCCTTTAAAGATTGGCTCATGAACTCGTTTATCACTCTTTATAATGATGGTTTAGTAGATACTTTGGAAAGAATTATCATTCTGATAAGCCATTTGTGGATGCTTAAAAATACTAATGTGCATATGGGGTCTCATACCTGTCTGGCTACTATAGTGAAACAAGTTCATCATGCCATATCTTTTAATCATGTTCTTTTGAACAATAAAAGTTCTGACCTGGTTTCTTCTTCAGCTTCAATTGGCCTTTCTACAGGGCTAAATGATTGGAGCATTGTCTACTGCAAATTTAAGGACCAATCAGGAATAGGCTGCAAAATGGCACTTCTTTCAGATGCTCATATGATCCAAGCATTATTATGGAACAAGGATAAGAGTAAAGCATCATGTTTTCAGTTGAGATGTTTAAGAGCAAGTCTTCAATGGCTACATTCTAGTAACTTAGACATCTCTCAGATATCTTTATCTATTTGCTCGTCATGCTCGGTGTTCAACCTTCTACAAGGGCTACAAATGACTTCATAGCTATGGACATTCAAATGATGTTGTGGTCATTTAAAGACATTCGAATGTCTGTAATTGGAAGGAACATATTATCATTGTTCCTCAATAATAGTTTCCTTTCAAGTTTTCCTTTTCGTACTTTAATTTAGTTACTTGTGAACATTTTAACTTTTTAATGATAATTGTCTTTTATAAAAAAAATATGGCCTTTATTTTTCATTAATTTGGGTTTTATCCATTTGGAGTGGGAATAAGTCAGGTCAAACTAGAATTTGGCTAGATAAATCTTGAGTTTATATCTCAACGTGAATGTATGTTCTTTTTGAGACTCGAGTATAAGCTTTTGAAAGGACTAATAAGGCCTGAAACCCTTATCAAAGACCTACTCACAATGTAGGCTTTTAAGAAGGCATCTTATTTAAGCCCAAAAAAGCTATAAGTATGCTATAAGCTTACTATATACTACATAGATGTAGACTTCTGGTAGACTTCAAAACCCACATATTAACATATTTTACGCTTTAAATACATTCTAAGCCTATTTAAAGCCTACATATAATGAAAGTAAAATCTTATTTAGTACTCCCTCCGTTTCTAAATATAGTATCCAGTTGACTTTTTTAGAGAATCATAAAAAAGCTAAATAAGCTATTACTTATAAATTGATTTACCTGAATTTTGTCTCTAAACTTGTTTATTTGACTTGACTTATGAACTAACATACAATCTATTAATAACAAATTACATTATAATTAAATGGTTCATTAAGCTTCCTTAATTTCTCCAAAAAAGTCAACTTGGTCTTATATTTAGGAATGAATGAAGTATATAATGGGTGTATAAAAAGAGCATAATATCACATTAAATAAGACATAAAATTTATGTGTTCAAAAAATTTATCCTACTGAAATATTCAATATAGTGTATGTATAATATATAATATGATTATTAATATGATATTTTTAATGTTAAACAGGCCAACCTAAAGGCTTACAAACCAGCCCTTCAAGAAATGTGCATGTGCCATGTATACATTAAAGCTTTTGAATAGGCATTTGCCAAACCTATTTAACAAATAGGCTAGGTCAGGTCGTAAGCCTCCTGATAAGGGACTGACTTATTCCCGCCACTAGTCATACCAAGTGCCAACGGCATGAATGACTTTTACAAAATAATAATGAAATATAAACGAAAATTTTTTATTAAAAGATTAATACATGTCAAGGTTAAAAATTATGGTCCTATAGTTTTAATTTAAAATTTTCAAAATTATTAAATTAGGCTAAACTATATATTCAATCTTTTTAAACTTTACAGAATGTTTCATTTTGGTCCATTAACTTTAAAAAATTATTATCTAATCTTTGTAACCTAATGCCATTAACTAAAAAATGTTCATAAAGAATTTTAAATACGAAAAATATTTTCAAATGCTGATATATTAATATAAAAAATGATTATTATAAAAAGAATACCTTTTGATACTAACGATATTACGATTTAAAAGATTGAAAACATGTCATTTTTGAATTAAAGGACCAAATTAAAATTTGTGTAAGGTTATAGGATCAAATGTGTAATATTGCTTTAAATTTAGGGATAAATACTAATTTTACCCTGAAAATATTCCTTAAATAGACATATTAGTCAAAGTTAATAATAGTTTTGGTGTTAATGATTATTAGTTTTGTGATTAAATGATGGTATGCATGGATATTTTGTTATTGTTATCTATTTTGATATTTTACTTGGAAGAATACTTAGTGATTGTTGATGTTGATTTTAGTGTCATTGGATGTTGTGTTGATACTATAATGTCGATATGTCAAATAATTTGTAAAAAATGTTGGATAAATACATAATTATTTTGTTAGTGATTCAAGGTATTAAATTCATATTTAAGGTGTAAATTATTTTTGAATTTTTTAATCCCTTCCGGACCGACCTCCAAGTTGACTTCAAGCTGACTTACTAACCTTTGATATTGGACAGGTAATATTCAACGTTACGTCAAAACAAAGATGAATCATTTTCACCATAAAAGTTATCCTTGAGAAGAGAATTTACCTAGGAAGTTTTTTGGGGTACATTGTCCCTTAACGTCTTTGTGAGTTCAATGTGACATTACTACAATTTTCATACTTACAAGGCAAATATTGATCCTATTAAAAACTTCCAACCAAAATCATTGCCTAGCAACTTCCAGAGCAAAATTGGGATTTAAACATTAAATTTATTACTCCCTCAGGTGTTAATTATAAGATCAAATTGGCTTTTTTTATGGATATTAAGGAAGAAAATTAGACCACTAAATTATAATATATGTTACATATAATTAGCTTATAGATTAGTTTATTAGTAAAATAAATTAGTTTTGAGGTAAAAAATAAATATAAACAATTTAAAGTGGTTTATTTTGCATCCTTAATTTCTCTAAAAAAATCAATTTGATCTTATAATTAGGACAGGAGGGAATATTATTTTTACAAAAATGATGTTTTCAATATAAATAATGAAGATAGACAATTGAAGAAAATATAAACGGCAGAAACCTTGCATACGCGGCGTTCGCATTTTCTCTTTTAAACAAGCATCCTGGTTCTACTTTCATGCCCACGTTGAAAAGAAGACTTAACTGCAAAGTTAAAAAGAAATTGTTGCCAAGATGACTTGTGCTTATTTGGTTTGTGCACTGTGCATCTAACCAACTTAGTCAGAGGTTCGAGTTGGCTGGAATGAAGAAGAATATATTGTTGCAAAAATGAAAAAATATGGTCAATATCTAGATTTGTAGATTGCTGTGGTTTCATCATATTTGAGTTACAAAAATGATCAAACAATATAAATTTATGGGAGAATTTTGTAAGAAAAAATATTTAATAAGAATTACTAGTTACTAGTATTATAAAAACTATATTTATTTAGAAGGACCAAATGTAATATATGAGAGGTAAATTTTAAAATACAAAATTTCCTTTGGCCCTCACTCAACATTTTCTGTTTCCATTCTTGTTAGCTGTTAGTATTTGATAAATAGAATATATGAGAGGTAACTACGGAAAATATAGTCTCTTTAAAATTAATATATTGACATTTGGTCTTTCAAAATAAATATAGCTATTACGTTCCCTCATATCAATTTTTTTTTCCAGGTAATTTAGCATAATTTTCCCAAAAATTTATAGAATCACTGTTGAGCGGACATGAGCACATGGCCATAACGCCTCCAAACAATTTAAATTGGTCAAAAGTAACTAAATGAGTTAAAATTTTATTCCTTCCCCACCTTCCCTCCTTAGCCTATATAAGAAAGTGTGGGAAGGAGTGGGATATTGATATTCCCATTTTTCAAAAGAGAAACCTCCTCCTTCTTCTTCTTCTGAACTCCGTTTCTACCGTCAAAGATGTCCTCGCAACCAATTCCAAATGATTCTGTGGAAGCTGATCTCAACGCTTCCTTGCTCGTCGGTACTAGCAAGTACGTCCGGCTATGGCGCCGCACTTTTTACATTCGAATCTTCATCTCTCTCACTCGAACCAAAAGAATCACTACCACCACCACCACTACTACAACTACTTTTACGCACGGATCTCAGCAACTAACTAATTACACTCCATTACTTCCCGCGAGAACTTCCTCTGCTAAATCTTCTCTTGCCATTGACATTAACGAAGAGGACTGTTTAGAGCAGTGCATTAAGAATGAAATTGCTCAAATCGTTAAGGCCAAGGACTATGAATCCCTTCGTCAACTCGGCGGAATCCACCGTGTTCGCTCACTTCTTACTCCTACTCCTACTCCATCTGAGGTATATCTCTCTGAATCTCATCAACAACGATATAAATCACTGCCTCTGTGTTTTGATTTCAGAAGCTTCAATGGTGGTTTTAGTTGTTGATTCTGTTAGAACATTATTTCTGCCGTTTTCATCCATTACAGAATCTCCGAGTTTTGGGAAACTTTTTTGTAGCCTCCTTTATATGTAGGTCTTCGTTGGATAATGTGCACAAACCAAGAATTGCTTTGAAGTTTGGCCCTTTGATTCCTCCTGAGAGATATCTGATTTTTTTAATATAAATTCATCTTCTTTTCATCAGGAGGGTTACACTGTTGATGGGAACCATCAAGTGTTGGAGAACACCAACAAAGCTAATGGACGGAGCCTTTCGTACTATTTTGTGAATAGTTGCAAACGCAATAGTTATACAATTTCACTATTTATGATCTCAGCTATGTTGTGCTTGGCCACAGAGATCAAGCAGGAAGGACCCAAATATGGTTGGCATGATAGTGTTGCCATACTTGTTGCCATTATCATGATTGTCTCTTCCTCTTCGATGGCAAACTTTTGGGGTGAAAGAAAGGTGCTAAAATTATCAGAGAAGAAAAGCTAGCTGAAATTTAAAGTTATAAGATGCGGAACCCCCCAAATGGTAGCCAAATATGATATTGTGGTTGGTGATATTTTGTGTCTTAAGATGGGTGACGAGGTTCCAGCTGATGGTTTGATTCTAAATAATGAAAATGAGACGCCTGATCCATTTCTCTTGTTTGGCTCAAGAGTATTGTTTGAGGGTGAAACTTTTATGCTTGTAACATCATTACTTAGAGGCGAAATATCAGTTGACATGCAGCATTCAGCGGCAAACAATCCTGAAAGGAATATTTTGTTGGAAAGCCGAATCGAGAGGCCGATTTCTTTTGTTGACAAAGTTGCCCTTCTTATCTCTGCATTGGTTATGCTTGTGGTGCTCATACGTCTGCTTGGAAAGAAAGATAGGGACAACAGTGGTGGGTCACCAAAAATTAAGGGTCAGGTTTCACTTGAATTCCTGATAAAATTGATGGAGAGAATTTTCTTGAAGCCCCAAGGAAAAGTTTCCATTTTAACAAGCCTTGTAACTGTTGCAATAATAAGCATGCAACACTGGGTACCACTTATGGTTACAATTTCTCCCAAATACCAAATGGACAAGGTGGTATCAAACGAAGTTGCAGATCTTCATGATTTATAGTCCAGTGCAACAATGGGACTGGTCACAATCATCTGTGTTGACGCATCTGGTGGGCTCATGTCTAAACCGATGGAGGTTAGTAGAATTCGGATTGGGGAGAGAGATATCAGCAATGATGTGACGTCTGAAATTAATCAGGAGTTGCTCGACAAAATTCAGCAAGGAGCTGGCGTATTTGTTCTTTCTCCGGAGCTTATTCTTTCTCCTTTGTCCAATTCTCTTATTTCTTGGGCAGAAACCACTTGGGGCCTGAATAGAGAATCTCTTGGTCAAAACCTAACCATTCTTCAGCATAGCAGACAAAATTGCAAGGCACATGGAAATGGAGCTTTGGTGAGAAGAGTTGGAGACCATGAAAGAGATCTGCACTCGCACTGGAGTGGGGCAGCATCTACGATACTGGAAATGTGTTCACACTACTATGATATCAGTGGGGAATACCATGATATAACAAATCAGAAGATCGAATTTGGGAAGGTCATTAAAGAAATGGAGGATAGTGGCCTTGAGCCTATCGCGCTTGCTTATCGGAAGACGGAGGCTCAGGAACTTCAGGAAGATGGACTGATCTTGCTAGCCCTGATAGGTCTCAAACACTCATGTCTTGAAGAGATAAAGAGAGCATTGGCACGCCTAAAAAGCGATGGAATCAAGATCAAATTGGTGTCAGAGCAAGACATTGAGGCAGTGAAAGCCTTGGCTTGTGAACTAGGAATAGAAGTTCCCGTTGAAGATGGTTTTATTCTTGAAGGAAAAGAAATCCAAGATTTGAATAGCAAAGCGGTAAGGTCAAAGATGTTGGATAAAGCACTTGTAATGGGAGGTTTCCTCCCTCGTGATAAGGTACTCATGATTAAGTGTTTGAAAGATGAAGGTCACGTGGTTGCATTCTTTGGAGGGTTGACAGTTAGTGATACTGCAGTTCGAGAGGCAGTTGATATAGTGATAGATGTAAAGTCTCAGATCCCAAAATCTGATATGGAGAGTTCGAACATATCTATCGAATGTTTCAGTGCAATAACTACAATGGTGAGGGATGGTAGATGTCAATATCACAATATTCAAAAGTTCATTCAACTTTAGCTCACAGCTAGCTTATCTGGATCATTCATAAGCTTGATTACTACAATGTGCACCGGACAGTCTCCCCTAACGGCCATTCAATTGATTTGGGTGAAGGTGATAACGTGCGTTTTGGGAGGACTAATGATGTTGATGAATTTAAACATCAAGGAGGATCAGGATGCCAGCCAACCAAATCACAGGAAGCAGTCACTAATAACACTAGAAATCTGGAAAGACATAGCTATTGATGTCTTGTATCAAGCTTCTGTTTCATTGATATTTCTTTTTGGAGGACTAGTTAGAGATAGCACAGGACAAGTTAGGAAGGCTATGATCTTCAACTCATTCATGTTATGTCAGGTCTTTAATCAACTCTACGTCTTGGGCCTAGTGAAGAAGGGGTTTTCCAAGATGGTTGTTTTGAGATACTGTTTCTTGGTTGCGTTAGGGGTTTGCCTGATTATGCAGGTTGTGGTCATTCAATATGCAAATAGCCTAGCAGATTGCATGAGTCTAACTCCAATTCAGTGGCTAATCTGTATCGTGGTTAGAGCCCTTTCATGGGTAGTTGAGTGGCCATTGAATTGAATTCTTACTTGCATATTTCATCATTTTCACCCTTGTACCATATAATTGTAAATGTAGTAGTATTTAATTCACCCACCAGTGTAAATATATGTGCAATATTATGTATAAATGTTACAGGTTTGTTTTCGGCCACGTGCAAATGTAACGCACGCTCCCACCTGTGGCACTCAAGTATTGATGGTAACTTGGAACTTTACCGTGTTGTTACTTAAAGTCTTATTTCTTGGGATTTGTTCATCAAAATTATATAAATGTTTTGTTTATTTGAACAATTTATAATTGTTTTGAAATAGTTTGTACCACTCTGTTCCTTATTATAAGTTCACCCTAACTACTTCTCAGATACCAAGGAGTGAGAATTATATCATTAAATATGGCCTATTTTCAAAAAAAAAATTTCCAATTATGCTCTTATTTAAGAATATGTGTTAAGATAATATTTTATACATTATAAGCCTTCTTTCTCATCTTTCTTATTTCCAATATAAGGGTAAAATAGTCACAATAGCATTAGTTGATCCCAAAGTGGACTTATATTTTGGAACAAAAAATTTGTAGTAGTTGGACTTATAATAAGGAATAGAGTGGTATGTTACACCTTAATTTAATGTTACAGTTAACTCAAATTTTTTTTAAGACTGAAAAATGTTACTACAGTTAGGCTAAATATAAAGGAGTTATTGGAAGAGGGTTAAGCTAAGCATACAATTTTTTTTTTTTTTTTTGGAGAGGAATGATCAAATAAGTAAATAACTGAAGTGAATCAATTTTTCGCTTAAATAGGTGAAATGAAACTCACTCACCTCTAATAAATTATGCTCCTAACCAATCAACTGAAAAATTGTTCTCTTCTGAGAAGGAAAATAAAAAAGAACAACTTGATTATTATTATTATTACAAAGCTTGTATAAGTTGGGTGGCTCCCATGGGAAGTTGGGAAACCAATGAGGAAGGAGATATTGATATGCACGTGGCAGAAGGAGAGACACAATCGAAAGACAAAAAAATCAGGAAGGGAATCCACATCCAGAAGACACCCACCAATGGGAAGGCGGTGAGGTGGAGAAATCCTCATCCACAATATCACATGCAAATCCTCCTTCGCATCTATAAACTTCACATCAACGCCCCCTCCTTCTTACCATCAGAAACATAACATAAATCGTCAGAAGAGCCAGCAAGCAAGCTTTCATTGGAATTGGATGGCTACATGTGCTATTCAACAATCGGCCTTCATCGGCCAAACTGCATCCAAGCAGGCCAATGAGCTCCTCCGTAAGGCCGGTCCCTCCGGAAACGGCCGCTTCACCATGCGCCGCACCGTCAAGAGCGCTCCTCAGAGCATCTGGTAAGTACTCCTCCTCAGAGGTCAGAGCATTTCTTTTTGCCTCGCCTAATTTAATTAATTAGTGCGTTGTTGGATTGGAACTTGGAACTAACAGGTATGGGCCTGACCGGCCCAAGTACCTGGGCCCGTTCTCGGAGCAGATACCGTCGTATCTGACGGGAGAGTTCCCGGGGGACTACGGGTGGGACACGGCGGGGTTGTCGGCGGACCCGGAGACGTTTGCGAGGAACCGTGAGCTGGAAGTGATCCACAGCAGGTGGGCCATGCTTGGGGCTTTGGGATGTGTCTTCCCAGAGGTTCTGGAGAAGAACGGCGTGAAGTTCGGTGAGGCCGTTTGGTTCAAGGCCGGCGCTCAGATCTTCTCCGAGGGAGGCCTTGACTATCTCGGCAACCCCAACCTCATCCATGCCCAGAGCATCCTCGCCATCTGGGCTGTTCAGGTACCTCACCTATTTGACTTCACCTGGGACTTTATGTTACTATCAAGGTTAAGGTTGTTCATGCTGGTGCTTGTTTGTCTGTTTCAGGTTGTTTTGATGGGATTCGTGGAAGGGTACAGGGTTGGAGGAGGGCCCCTTGGTGAAGGGCTCGACCCGATCTACCCGGGCGGAGCATTCGACCCGCTTGGCCTGGCCGATGACCCGGATGCATTTGCCGAGTTGAAGGTCAAGGAGCTCAAGAATGGGAGATTGGCTATGTTCTCCATGTTTGGTTTCTTCGTTCAGGCCATTGTCACTGGCAAAGGTCCCATTCAGAACCTCTTCGATCATCTTGCTGACCCTGTTGCCAACAATGCCTGGGCTTATGCCACTAACTTCGTCCCTGGTCAATGAACATTTTTAACCAATTCCTCTGCTACTCATGTCATTTATTCACACTCGCAGAAGGATATGTATCTCAGTGCTTTCCTATTACAATTACCAATGCATATTATTGCCCAAATTGTGCTTACTTAATCCCTTGAAACTCAGGCATTATGTGCGGTAACAAATGTTCTCTCAAGATATCAAAGGATTAATTAATCGTTCAATAACATTGGCAAACTGAAACAGGGCAAGTCAATGGCTATCTTTTAAATAATGGTCTATGCAGGGATTATAATCATTCTAGCTAGTTTAAGATATGTTAACTTGTGGCATCCGATAATAAAAATAAAAACAGTAATTGGATGTTGGAACATGATTTTTCAATACTATCAAGCAACAAAGCCAGAATGAATCTCAATTGTAAAGCTTAAATCCGTTTCTTAAACCAGAATCAGAAAATATCTGCAAAGAGCTGCCAAAGCATCCAAGACATGTTGATGAAACGATGGGTACTTGAAATGGCGGAGACGTCTTCTATTTCTCACTGCATAGGATTAAAAGCAAAGCATCATATATGTTGGAATATTTTAAAATGAAGAAATGTATTATTTGGTAGAGTTATCTCCTTATAAATTAAAAATTTCATAAGATGAGGTATGCACAAAGTTATAACTCCAGCAGTTGTATCTTTTTATATAAAGAGGTCTTTATAGAGTTATAACTCTAAATTATGTCTTTTTAGTTCCTAAAACCACATGTGAAAATGTACTTCTTCAAATGCTCATCTATATGGTTATAACCAAGGTTCAAAAAACCGGACCGGACATCGAACTGGACGAGGCACTGGTTTAAGGGTCAATGGTCTGACCGGGGGTCGGACCGAGGTTAAACCGGTTTTATTAAAATAATAAAATTTTATTAATATTAACATTTATAGTTACTAATATCAAAATATAAATGTAGATAAGTATACATTATTCATCAAAAATGAATATTTTAATGTTTCTATAGAGGGAAAAATAGAAAATATTAGTTGATTACATGTAAAAATAAATATTATTCTACAATTCACAGACTAAAATACAAATATTAAGAGCAACAACAGTTAAATATTAAACATATACAAGTAAAATAGCATTTAAAATATTACAGTTTCCTAGTTTCTAAAATTGAGTGAAGTGAAAGTTGTTAATTAATTGAATTATAAAATAATTAAAAAAAAACGGAAAAGAGCAAACCAGTTCGACCACCCGGTTTTATACCAGCTTGGCCGGTTTGGAGCGGGTTGACCCGGTCTTCCACCGGGTCAACCTTCCCCCCGGTTTAAAGAGGCAGCTGGACCGGATTGATGGGCGGTTCACGATTGGACAGCCCGGTCCGGTCCCCTTTTTTGTACACTGGTTGTAACTTTCTATTGAGAAGTTGTTGCTTGAAGAGGCACATACATTACTTTCTATTGAAAAGGCGTTGCTTGAAGAAACATCTTTTCAATTTAGTCCAAAAAAAAAGAAGAAGAAACATCTTTTCAAGACACTACTTTATGGACTGTAAATAGCCTCACCATAACCCCATTTGATACATATATACAGTACAACACAAAAACTCTAACTTTCTTTTTTAATGCATACATAAAGTTATATAATCTCTTTGTAAAGGCTATTGATATCTTGACTTCAGTGTTTGGAGTGCAATCCACACTCAAGGGTCTTCGTTGTATCATGCATGATATTTGTCCATCAATCCAACTTGCATCCTGTAAGATATGATAGGTGGGGGGCAAATTAAGCCTAAAGGAAAGTGCTGCCCACGCCTCGAAGACATTGTGCACTCATTTCTTCTTCATCTTTTCTCCTTGTACTCCTCAAAGATCAAATCCCACCAATAATCTTTAGGATTATGTGCAACAATAAAAATGATTCGGATTCAATCAAACACAAGGAATGTTGAAGAGGAAGGATGAGAAGAAATCATGATAATCAAAGCCGCCGAATTTGTTGGGTTTTAGGCTCCTTTTACGTGGAGAAAGGCCCAATGTTTGAAACACATTAATGCTCTAGTCATTTACTCCTCTGGTCCTATTTATAAGGCAGAGAGAGAATGTTTTATTTGGTCCTATATATAAGTCACCTAATTAAATATTGAGTATGAATGTACAAGTTCACCCTTCATTTATTATGTGTTGACTTTATTTTCATGTGGTATAGTGGATATTTAATATAGGTAAAGTTGTAAATTTGTTGAATTTTAGTGGAAAGTTAATGAGTTTTAAGACTTTTATTTGTTTGTGTAAAATATGCTGGAAGTGACTTATAAATAGGACCGGATGAGTAAGTTTTTTTTGCCAAGAGTTGAAATATTAAGGCAGTAAGTGGAAAAATCTAATTGTACATCCATGCAAGAGAGAAGAGTGAAAGTCAGTTTTTGCAGTTTCACATGACACTCTCCGTAAATTGTTTTTGCATGCTCGTTAAATGGGAAGCGAAGTAAAATTTGGTCACTAGTCACTACGTTCGCAACTCCCACTGCGTCATCCTAAATGATCGGATCATTGATTTGTGGCTCAATCAGATAGATATTGTGTTCATGGTGAATTATGCATTTATGAGTATTTTCAATTAATTACTTTATTCTGTATTATGAACTTGTAACTTAATAAGTTGTTTGCACGTGTTGGTGCATGTGATTGTGATTCTCTGGTATCCTATTTTAATCATGATGGAGCTGATTTTCATTAGTTTGGATGACCCATAGTTTTTACCCTTGAATTGATGGATTTTTCATGTTAATATTCTAGTGTGTCTTTTGAGCCGTTATATCATATTTCGTTTCCTCTGAGATTCTTGCAAGTTAGAGGAAGATTTAATATCCGATACTCTCTTCCTAACAAAATTACGATGATGGACTATATATGTTCGGAAGTCATGATTTGTAAAAGATTCACAAGCAATTATTAGATTTAGAAAATTAAAACCTCAATGGCTTCCAGCCGAATACTCGAAATCCCATCTATAATGGTGAAAAATGGAGGCCCTGAGACACAATAATTTGAAGATTAGAAAAGGCAAGAGCAAGGACTTGGTGAGGAAAATCAGAACCTTACCAAATTGGGAACTCGAGAAATTACTTTGATGTACTTTTATTGTGGAAATTTTTGTTCATTGCATTCTCTACGAATAAGTTTCAGTATTCTCAGCTCCCTCCTTCACATCTTGTGATCCAAAGAAGTCAACAGGCCCTTCCAAAATCTTGGCCAAGCCTAGCTGTTGAATCTCCCACCTCCAGCTTGTGATTTTTAGTTCTTAACTATTTAAACTACAAACACCTAATTTCAAATCGCCAAACTATGAGGATTCACATATTAATTTCCTCAAAAATTTAATTTCATTTTCAAAAACATGAAATAAAAATGCTTAACTGCATTAAAATATTTTCAAATTCAGAATATTTAGCAAATATCTTAATATATTTCACCAATGTTTAACTCTATTTGACAATTTAAGCAAGTTATCATAGCCTTAAATACTAACTAAAGAAATATAAAAAATTACAAAAATACATATAAGAAATGAAATCCCAAATAATATAAAATCCCACTTAATGAAGTCACATGTTACAAATATGATATGCCTATTTATATTAATTTTATCAACATAAATAAAAGACTCGAAATATAGTATACTTTTGGACTTCAGTTCTGAACATGTTTTTTTTTTTAATGTAGCATGCTTCTTTCTTTGCTTTTTTACTGAAAATGGCAATCCATTTACATACTATTTCCTCCATTATTAAATATAAGACCTATTTACCTAATTTGATTAGATTAAAGATGTTATATAAGTTAATCAGAATCTCATGATATATTACCAAAACATTATAACCATACATTTATTTCCACCTTCCTCTTTTACTTGTTTATTATTGACAAGCCTTATTAAGGATAATTTTGGAGAAGTTGAGAAAATTTAAAAAGAAATCTTAAATTTAGAAACAAATTCACTTCTCCAAATATATCATATATTTAGTAAGTGAGGGGATACCAATCAATATGGCTAAGTTCCCTCATCAATTGCCACCTTTTGAGGTAAAGATGGACCTTATTGTTACAGATCGAAACTAAATGTTTTTTCTAACTTCTTGAATATAATAACCTACTCTATCCTTGATTTTTTAGTCATTAGGCACTTGATACTCTGAAGAAGATCTTGGTTTTGCTTCCACTACACTTTGGATGAAGTGGAAATCACCTTATTAATCATAGATATATATACCACCTATAACGTGACTGCCACGTATAATGCCACCTTAACTGCTGTGTGGAACTTAGTTGTGACCTTTCATGCCAACCTGAATGTGCTGTTGGATGCTATACTAGAACATGTCCTCACATCATGCCTGCAAATTATTCACAATGACCTAAGACAGATAGTGTCCGTAAACAAATAATATAAACTTAAGACTTTGTATGGTTTTGTTTGGCAAATGTTTCATGTTGTTGTGTGATTGGTTCATGAGCTAACCCCCGGGGGGGGGGGGGGGGAGGAATGAACAACAGGTCCTAATCATTGATGGCAATCTCCAAAAAAATATTCCCTTCCAAACTAGTTTGTCTTTTCTGCTCAGTACAATCTCCACCCTTCACTTCAAGCTCCAAAACAAGAACAGCAAATTCAACGTACACTTGAAATAACCCATACAAGCATACAAGTGATATGAATAAAATGAAAGTAGCGTCCGTCATTCCCCAAGCAAGCATTAATGTCTTGTATCTTCTTAAATGTGTTTAATTAAATTGGAGAAGATATGTATAAGTGGGAACCAATTTCCGGCTCATACAAAAAAGATGAGTAGAGAGGGTTAGACCACTATGAACTGGTTTTCTTAGATTTGATTTTTTAATAAATATAAAACAACATAGATTTTTGTTAAAAAAAAATCAACCCTAGACCATGTAAATCATATCTAAATGATCTATAGAGGCTTATCACTCCTTGATCATCGTTTTAATGAGTGGGGAAGAAGCTGGTTCTATATAAGTGGGGTAAATGGAAATAATAGATAAAGAGAAAGGGAGTGAGAGAGAGAGGGACAAGACAAGAATAATAGGTAAGCATGGATAGATTCCTCACAAAGCAATGTTCCAAAAGCTAATGCGCATGATGGATTTGGAGGGATTGTGTTGAAGTTATGCGGCTAGAAAAAGTGCTTTTGGATGGACATGCAGCAACTCTGCCTTTGGGGTAGACTTGCTTTTTGGGAAGGAAGCGCTTGGAGTTTAGTGAGACAGAAGCTGATTCTAACTCATTCGGAATCACCTGCAAGCAGCCATATGCTAAACTTCAATGCTCAACAGCTAAAATTTGATCTCCTCTATATGCACTCCCTTGTAATTATATACCACTTCCAAACCACTACCTTCCAAACCCCACCCAATTAAATATATCATTTCAACCCATCATCCACACCATAGCCAACACTCAATTCAAATCATCATCATCATCATCATCTATCACACTAGCCAGATCACTCTAATGGGTCGCCGGCAAGATCATCATAGTGACTCCGCCGTTGTGAATTCCTCCATTGCTCTTTTGCAAGAGAGGTTCAGGCAATTGGAGAAGGTGAAGGAAAGAAGAGAGGGAAAAGAGCTTCTTAAGCTTTTCTCTTCTTCTTCTTTGGATTCTTCCTCTTCTTCTGCTATGCACTTTCTTCAGGCATCATCACCACAAGAAGAACAACAAGCAAGCTTGGTTCATGGCCCTCTTAATTTGGGCCTTAATAATAATCAGCCTTTCAGGCAAGGCCATCATCACAACACTCCATCTCCTTCAAATTTGTTGCCACAGGGAGTCTCTGCCTCCAATTTTGAGCACTACTCTGATGTTGATATTGATACTTCTCTTCATCTGTAAATTAACTACTCATTATAATTACTTCTTCTCCTTCACTTTGCTTCTATATATTTATAATTATATATATATGGACCTTGCCTCCATGTTTCAATCCTCATTATTATTGTTATTTGTAACTCTTCTTTAAGTAGGTAGTTATTACATCTGTACATATAAGACAAAATAAAATGGCAACAGATGTAGATATAGATGTCTGCAACTGTTGCTAAGGCCGCCAAAGGGTTCACCACATGCCAGAAAGGTATTTATCTTTTCTTCCCCCTCCTTTCCTTTTTGGGCCTTAATTAGAAATGTACTGTATTAATCAGTTTGCCATCAGAGAAATGTATTAACCAGTACTTGAATTAGGGCCTGTTTGGGTATTTCAAACCTAGGTTCTGGAGAATAACTTCTGAAAAAAAAGCTGATTTTGAAAAAGCTGAAAAAAAGCTGAAAAAATAGCTTTTGATGAATGAGAGTGTTTGGATGGTTGTTGTGAGAATAGCTTTTTTTATGTGTAAATTACTAAAAAGGATATAAGTTTAATGTGTTGGGAAAGAGAAAGAATAAGGGCATTTTAGGTATTTCAATATGACATGTGTAATGATGGTGTTTTCTGTCTCGTAATTCGCGTAAAAGCTGAAAAAAGTAGTTGCCTGTTTGGATTAGCTTTTAGAGAATAGCTTCTGGGAAAAAAGCTGATGTTTAGAAAAAGTAGCTTTTATAAAAATGAGAGTGTTTGGATGGTTGTTGTGAGAATAGCTTTTTCTGTGTAAATTACTAAAAAGGACATAAGTTTAATGTGTTGGGAAAGAGAGAGAATAAGGGTATTTTAGGTATTTCAATATGACATGTGTAATGATGGCTTTTTTTTTACCTTGTACTTTGTGCAGAAGGAGAAAATTGTAGCTTATTCAAAACCTAGGTTTTGGCAACCAAAACCTAGGTTTCCAATCCAAAATAGCTTTTCATATTTTTTCAAGTGTTTGGGTTACCTTTTTTAAAACCTAGGTTTTGAGTCTAAACCTAGGTTTTAAAACCTAGGTTTTGAGTCCAAACCTAGGTTATCAGAAAAAAGTGTTTGGCTACCATTTCAAACCTAGGTTTTAAAACCTAGGTTTGGTAACAAAACCTAGGTTTTGTTAAGAAAACAAACAGGCCCTTAGTTAATTTATATAAATCAGTTTGTTTATCCTCAATTATAAAATCAAACTATATCTGGTATAAAAAAAAAATTAAACTATGTCGTAATGTACCCAGAAAAAAAATTAAGTCCAAAATATAAAGAAGCAAAAATTATGTTTTTACTATCTATAAATTCGTTAAATTTTAATTTATTTATTTTAATTTAAATTTTAATTGAACCAGTTTTTGACAAAAAATGATTCAATCTTTACGGTCTATAAGATTTTAAATGCATATTCTATTATTAAAAATAAATGAAATTTTGTTGTTGTATTGACTTAGTTAATTATGTATTCTCTCCGGAATCAAATATAGGGGTTGGAAAATATGTTTTTAGCTATAAATATATGACCTCAATTGGCTTTGTCCTCCAATTTTTTAATTTTCTCAGAGTATCTATATAATTGTATTGAATGGCCGGCTTGGCTTAGCGGTAAGCTCGCTTGCCGTGGGGTCTGAGGTCGCGGATTTGAATCAGCCTCATTGCATAAAAGCAGGGGTAAGGCTGTCTAGTATATTCCCTTCCCCAGCATCACCACCAGGTGGGGACTTCGAACTAGGTTGGCTCTTTTTTTATCTATATAATTGTATTGATTGAACATATTCAGGGGGCTTCCATCAAAAGTAGTTTCAGTGCATATGATTAAATATAATATTTTATGACAGCTAAGACACATTGTTATAAATAATAAACTTAACTCATTGGCAAAAAAGAAAAATAATAAAGTTAACTAATTTTTTTAATATCCCCAAAGTTAATTGAAAATCGAAGGTTCATGTTATTTAAAGCTGATAATAATGTGGACCTAACCCACAAACCCTCGGTTTGGGTTGAGAAAAGGAAAACCATTTAAATGCGGGCCTTTTCAACTCATATCCTCCTAACATGTGCTCGTAGCATAGTAACTTTCCAACAACATGTCAGCCCACTCGTTCTTTTTCTTTATTTTTGGATTTGCTAATACTGAATCATTAAGAAGTGTTTGGTTGGAGGGGAGGGTTTTAGCTAGTTTGGTTTTTGTTGGAGGGGAAGTTTATATTTTTTTTAATTAATGCGTTATATAAATTAACTCACACATTATTTCAAATTTCATAAATTATAAAAATACATTCTCATGTCATCATGTTGTTAATATGTGCATAAAAAAGTTGATATAATAAAATTTTTTATTGGGATAGTGTTCAATTTTCCCTTAGAAGTAATCACTCAAAAGCACCGGGTATTTAGAAGTTTTTTTTGGACCAATTTTCCTTAGAAGCATTAAAAAAGGAGCAATATTGCCCCATATGTTGAAAAGGTTAATTTTGACCATTAATTATCACTTGTTGATTGACTTATCAGCTGAACGGCTCCCTCATCTCCACTTGTAGCTTACATGTCATTTACATAATTTATACTATTTCATTTAAAAAAACTAAATGCCAATTCTAGCCCCCACAAAGCCTAGGACTCCTAAACGATAATATTGTTACCTCCGAATTCTGATGAGCATTGCCTTCTTCATCCCTTAAGGCAAATCGTAGACCTGTCCACCTTTCATAAGGTAAACCAGCAATCTAATGATTCAAACAAGGAATCAAATTCTTTTATGGATCAATATGAATCTGTTAGCTACACAGATAAATAGATATCTCTCCAAGATCTATTAAAAACCAACAAGCCAAAAGCAATTTAGAAAATTCAAAGAACATCCAAAATGACCAATCCTCTAATCAATCATCGTCCTATTCATTCAAAATTAGTCCAAGAACAAGCCCAACCTTAAATCCATCAATTTTCAAGGTGATGGAAAACTATAGATACTTTAAAAAGTTTATCTATAGCCTTACATTTTACTCTTAAAATCCAGCAAGTAAAATATATTTCCCACTATGGTTTTGATAAAGCCATTATTTATCATGGAACTCTTCCAAACCTTGTAAAAGCCTTGCATCAACATGGCCTGATGCAGTCCATTTATCCCTCACCATCCTTAGAAGAAATTGTAGAATTACCAGATCAATTAGAAAGGGTTGAAAATATATATTTTGGATAGTAACTCAACACATAGTTTTTATAAGGTGTTATTCTGCAAAAAGAATTTATGTAGATTGTATCCAGAATCAGAGCACATGACCATCATATAATTTTCCAAGAAATGAACATAATATTAACAACAGATTAGGAAGCTGCATGAGTGTACATTTTGGGTCCAACTAATTTAATTTAAGAAGAACTTCCAAGAATCTTAATTATTTTAATCAGTTTACGATAAGATGAAGACTAATAGATTTGAAAATGCTGAATATAAAAAGAAGAATTTGGCAACTGTTATCTGAGTATGAAGTGCATAAATGTAAATCATGTGATGAAAAAAGTCCATAGAGAAAAGAATTTGAAAATCCAGCAACAGACATGAGTATAATATGAAAAAGGCCATATGGACAAGTCAGAAATTTTCGACAGAAGAATCAGTCATTGAACTCTTGTAAATAAATTTCAAGAAAGAAGACAAATAAAGAAGAAGACAAAAGATAAAGAGAATAGGAAAATGGTGACATAAAATTGATATAAATAGTAAAAGTTGCATAAAAGTGATGTAAATAGTGACATGAATAACAAATGATGTTTGTCACGAGGAATGATCGGAATGTAAAGAGCAGGGAATAATCTCTCTATATATGGCCCTGTAATGATCCAATGAAGGAAGGGACAGATATAGCATTCTCAACTTCTAAGTTCTATTGTAATATGAAAAATTTCTTAATACACTCTTATATTTCCGGTATTTTCCTACTATTTGAGATTTTAGCCTTTAAAAAAAATTGAAGAATTATTGGAATTGCTCTATCATGTATGTGTAACTAAGCTTTTATAGGGATCAAGCTAGTAGTACTATTTGATCCATAAAGTTATGATCCTATAAGGTATTGCTAATTATAAGTTCATAAGGGGAGATACTCATTTACGTCTACAATAGAAAACAAAAGAAGGATGTGCTGAGATGGTCTGAAGGAGGAAAGTTTGAACTTCTTATAGGAGGCTACGCTAATATAATTTTCATATGAAAAATGATAGGAATTCTTCCATGATTAGGATCATCTTAGGTCATCCCTAGGTGGCTATTTGAATGAACTTATAGGTCAGTCTATCTATTATCAGCTACTTGAATGAACTTATAGGCCAGTCTGTCATATATATATATAACAAAATCCTTGAAATTTGAAAAATTACATTGAAACTTATAGGTCACATTTTAAATCCTCTAGGAGATCAAATACTCATCGTTTTATTTATTCATCTTTATATTTTTCCCTTTAAGAAAAAGCATTAAATGAGTAATATTGGCTCATTCTTTCAAGGTCAATAGTTCATATATGTACAATTGTACATTAAGAATGTTCATGGGATGAGATAGATCTATGGCACCAGACAACAAAAATGTGTTGTATCCTGTTTTGATCTTGTTGGGATCCCGTCGAAATGGGACAGGACAAGGATAAAGGCATCCCATATATTTTTATTAAAAAATAAATTATAAGTCATATAAATATAAACTTTTTAGTTTATTTTCTTTTATTTTAATTTTTATCTTTAAAATCTTAAATATATTTCACAAATATCTATATATCATTCCGTGCATTAGGGCCTGTTTAGTTAGCAGAGGATCCGGAAATGGAAGCGGAATATCCAGATTTTTCGTTGTGCCCAGACGTTTGGTTGGAAGAACCTCTGTCCTTTCCTTTTTTGGCGGTAATGGATTTTCTTTTAAGAGGGGGAAATGGGTTCCCACAAAAAATGGTGGGAACCTATTTTCTAGCATATGGCGGAAGATAATGGAACAAGTGAAAGACAATTTTACGCTCCCCTCACCTCTGTTCTTCTACTGCTTCAAGTTACAGCTTTCTCTCTCTCTGTTCTCTCTCACGGTCTAAACAAAGGAAATAAAAGGAGAAGAAGGAGAAGGAGGAGGAGGAGGAAAAGAAGGAGAAGTGGTTTTCCTCGACCCACCATTTTTCTTTCTTTTTATTCCCCTTTACCTCTCTTGTGTTTTTTTCTTGTTGATACCTTTTGTGTTTATGATGTGTATCCAAAATCTCAGTATATAATTTTGGTAATCTGTGTTTTTGTTGATTGGGAAATTTGTGTATAAAATTTGGGTGTAGATTGTTATTGAGATTTTCCAAAAATTTCGACGCAGTCAAATTCGAATTAGGGCACTTAAATTCAAATTATGCACAATCAAATTCGAATTTGAGCCTAAATTTGAATTTCGATGCAATCAAATTTATGTAATATTTTTAAATAATTGTATTGTATTAAATATTAATTATTGTTTTTTTAATTTAAATATAAATAATCATTAAAGTAATGTGGTCATTTTTGCAGATTTTTAGTTTACTTATCATCATTTCCAACAAACCAAACATCAAATTTTCCATTTCATTTAATTTCTATTTCTTTACATACCAAACAAGGTCAACTTTCCCTTCAATTCCCTGCTTCTTGGCTCTTGAATATATAATGGGTAAGAACTAATAAGTAACAATTTGTCCAAAGAAAATTGTACGCAGTCACAAGTGATAAAAAGTCTAGAAGCTTCCCAGTGTACTCCTAAAACCCCAGAGACTGAGAGCTCCCTTAAACCCTCGATCGATCCTCAAACCCACGCACGGCTAAGCTTCTTATTCACTGTTCCTGTTTCTATCTTCTCCCCTGCGGCAGCCAGCCATAGGCCATAATGCACAGGCTCGCCAGGCGCTCCTCTTTTTCTTCTTTATTGCGCTATGGTGTCTCCCGTCATCCTAGCACTGCTTCTCCACTTTCCTCGGTATGATTCTGAGATATTTATATTTTTGGCTTTTATCCTGCGATGTCCTATTCGTTTGGTTTGATTTTGAGAAACTGAGTTGAAGTTCGACTCTGCGCTTCCCTTTTTCCTTTCAGCTTTTCTGTGACTTCTCCTGTCTTTTGAAGTTATTGTGCATAATTTGAATTCGACCGAAGCATCCGTAATATTGTTCCCACTTGTCCGTTTATGTTTTACTCCTATTTAACATCTTATTATCACTCGTCAAATTCTCTTCGTTGAATTCAATTACGGACTTCAGCTTTCCACTGCACTATCCTAGTCGTCTTCCATTTCAAGCTTGAACTTTGTATGAGGGACATATCACATGAGTTCCTTGTTGCACTCCTTTTCATTCTGAGCAGGTGGGTGGGAATGACGCCCAGGCTAGGTCGTACTCTGTCTTAACTTCAGAGAATGGTAGCTCCGTGAAATCCGCAAATCTGCCAAATTTGAAAAGAGATTTGTTTTTGGGCAAACGATATGAAACAACTGCTGCAGCATCTGATGCATCCAGTTCGCTACCGGTTGAGAAATATGAATACCAAGCCGAGGTATTGTCAATTTTTGCGTACTCTGGTTCATGTCGTGATAGTGTTGTTCAAAGCATAAGATTATTTTGGGTTAAATTTTTCAGGTCAGTCGACTCATGGACCTCATTGTTAACAGCTTATACAGTAATAAGGAAGTCTTTCTTAGGGAGCTTATCAGGTATGTGTTGTTGCAAAAATTAATGTTTGACTCACATTTCCTTCTTTCTTTTCTGAAGAACTTTTTGCCCTGCTGAAGATTCATTCCCAAATGTTTTAAAACCTCTTAAACAGGCTCGTACTTTTGCATCATGTAGTTTAGATTATATGAATTGTTGTTTGTCCAATCTACTTATGTATGAATTTTTCCCACAGCAATGCAAGTGATGCGTTGGATAAGCTGCGGTTTCTAAGTATTACCGAGCCAGAACTTTTGAAGGATGCTGTCGAATTTGATATTCGAATTCAAGCTGATAAAGATAATGGGATTATTACTATTACGTAAGACAATTAGTTATGGTTGTTGTTTGACAAATCATTGTTTCCTTCATCTAGTGCTGATTCTTTTGTTTTCTTTGCAGGGATACAGGTATAGGTATGACTAGGCAAGATCTTGTTGAATGTCTTGGAACCATTGCACAAAGTGGGACTGCTAAGTTTTTGAAGGCTTTGAAAGTATTATTCATATGCAAGATGCTAATTTTTATCAACATGTTATATCTTTTTGTGAAGTTAGTTGCATTTCACACTGACAAATCTTTTCTCTCTCTTCCTTTTTTTTATAGGATAGCAAGGATTCAGGTGGTGACAACAATTTAATTGGTCAATTTGGCGTGGGGTTTTATTCAGCTTTTCTGGTTTCTGACCGGGTATTTATTCGCTTAAAATAATAACATCTACCTACTTTCTAAGGTGTTGTATCTTGTAGTTAAAATTTTCTTCTTGTGGAAGGTGGTTGTGTCAACTAAAAGTCCAAAATCCGATAAGCAATATGTTTGGGAAGGAGAGGCAAATGCTAGCTCTTATACCATACGTGAGGAGACTGATCCTGAGAAGTTAATCCCGAGAGGAACTTGCCTTACATTGTATCTCAAGGTACTTAAGAGTAGTAAATTATTTGGTTATTTTCTTTCGTTTCGGCTGATTCCTAGGCATAAGAGTTTTTACATATTACCCTTGATTTATTTTTTCAGCGTGATGACAAAGCTTTTGCACACCCTGAGCGCATTCAGAAACTTGTAAAAAATTATTCACAATTTGTCTCATTCCCAATATACACCTGGCAGGAGAAAGGATACACCAAAGAGGTGATAATTTGTTGGACCATGATCCTTCCGTTTCCAATTTCACTATGCATCATCATATATTTAATCATGAGTTGTTCACTGCTATAAAATGATTAGTATGTTTGAAATATTCAGGGTGTTGACTTACACTATCCTAGTGCAGGTTGAGGTTGATGATGATCCAGCTGAAGCTAAAACTGAGGGCCAAGATGAGAAAGCTGAGGTAGTGTGGTTCACTCAATAGAATGTATATTTTTAGCTGCTGCATATTTAATCTGTGTTCTTGGATTAACTTTACTGTGACAGAAGAAGAAAAAAACTAAGACTGTTGTTGAGCGATACTGGGACTGGGAGCTTACCAATGAGACTCAACCAATTTGGGTGAGTTTTATAATGTGCAACTCCATGTTTGGTATTTTTTAATGCTCATTAATTGGAATAAGGTAGAAACATTACTTTGTGCAGCTTCGGAATCCTAAAGATGTTGATAAAGAGGAGTACAATGAATTCTATAAGAAAACATTTAACGAATACCTGGAACCCTTAGCTTCCTCACATTTTACAACAGAGGTAACTATTTTACATTTTGTGCTTTGTATTGCATATTTGATTTGTTCATAAGGAAATTGCGTAGTCATCAAGGATTCTATCTTTGGGTCACAGAGTTATGTGAACTAAGCGAGATTAACAATTTTAACTTTGCTGCTATTGTTCTGGTGCATGTTTTGATTTTTGTGCTGATGATGTGTACTCTTGTAGGGTGAGGTAGAATTTAGGTCCATACTTTTTGTTCCTGCAATTGCTCCCTCAGGGAAGGATGACATAATAAATCCCAAGACCAAGAATATAAGGCTCTATGTGAAGAGAGTGTTCATTTCAGATGACTTCGACGGAGAATTGGTATAGAAATTTGTTCATCTTGCTTAGAAGAGACTCATTATGTTTTCATAGCTTCGACCTGTGCTAATTTTGTCATTCTTTCAAACAGTTTCCCCGATACTTAAGTTTTGTCAAAGGTGTTGTTGACTCAAATGACCTTCCCCTCAATGTCTCACGGGAAATTCTTCAAGAAAGTCGCATTGTAAGTGGATAGAGTTTGCATTTTTTTTTTTTGTAAATAAAATGCAGATCTGTCTTTGAAAATGCATGTCAGAGGTTTTTTATACTTTTTCCTCTGTTAATTGGTTCACACCATTCTTGTAGGTTCGGATTATGAGGAAGCGGCTGGTACGCAAAGCTTTTGACATGATTCTTGGGATATCATTAAGTGAGAATAGAGAGGTACGTTCTAATTATTAATATTTCTCCTCCTATATTGCAGAAGCGATGCAATTTTTAAGATCAATACGCAACCCATTTCGGAAAGTCAAAGAAGTCATTCATTACTTATTTATGCATATTTATGACATTTTTGTATTGATCATGTCTATTAATTTGTGATCAAACATGGGTTAAATATTCTCGTTATCATGCATCTCATCTCACTTAACGCCACTCCTCTCATTTGATCCATCGCTATAAATTTGCACTCTGATATGTTTTCATAATTTACTCCTTTTTTTAAGATGTATGTTCTTTGTAGAAAAGATATTACGTTTCTTTTCTGTATTTTACTAGCTCCTTTATCTGTTTAATGCAGGACTATGAGAAGTTCTGGGATAACTTTGGGAAATATTTGAAAATGGGATGTATTGAAGATCGGGAGAATCACAAGCGTATTGCTCCATTGCTTCGATTTTTCTCATCCCAGAGTGAGAATGAAATGATCAGTTTGGATGAATATGTTGAGAACATGAAACCTGATCAAAAGGATATTTATTTCATTGCTGCTGACAGTGTGACCAGTGCGAAGAACACTCCTTTCTTGGAGAGACTTTTGGAGAAAGATCTTGAAGTATGCACTTACCTTTGGTCATTAATCTTATATTTTAAATTAATTTGTGCTCATGGTTGTTATTGTGATATCACTTTTTACAGGTTCTGTTTTTGGTTGATCCTATTGATGAGGTTGCCATCCAAAACCTGAAGTCATACAAGGAAAAAAATTTTGTTGACATTAGCAAGGAAGACTTGGATATAGGTTTGTAACTTGAGGTTATCGCTATATCAGCTCTTTTTACTGGGAGAATATGCATATGGAATTCATCAAATATTATATTCTCTCTATGCTTGAGGTCATTACTATATCAGCTCTTTTTACTGGGAGAATATGCATATGGAATTCATCAAATATTATATTCTCTCTGTGCTTGATTGAAATTTAATACACACGTTTGTGTGCCTTGGAAAATGTTCATTTTAGTCGCAGATAGTAAACTTTTACTTTCAACAATATTTGGTAGTTAAGTGAAAAGTCATTTATTAATCTTGGTGTAAATTGGGGGTTAATTCACTTTGGTTGCTCAACCTTGTTCATGCCAATTCACTTTGGGGTTCACACACATTCATTTGTAGGGGAGAAGAATGAGGAAAAGGAGAAGGAGGTGAAGCAAGAATTTGGGCAAACTTGTGATTGGATTAAAAAATGTTTGGGAGATAAAGTTGCAAATGTACAAATCTCGAATCGACTAAGCTCTTCCCCTTGTGTCCTGGTGTCTGGGAAATTTGGTTGGTCTGCAAACATGGAAAGGTAAGCCCTCTCTTCTTTCAGCTTTGAAGTGACATGTTTTGAACAATCAAGTAACAGTGTGCCGCATGTGATAAAATTTATTGCAGGCTCATGAAGGCCCAAACTATGGGTGATACTGCCAGCTTGGAATTTATGAGAAGCAGAAGGGTGTTTGAGATCAACCCTAATCACGCTATTATCAGGAATTTAAATGTATGATGAATTGGGATTTCTCACATTTTTTGGCCCTCCCTTTTACATAATTAGTTTAATTTCTTTTGACCAATTTTTTTAATGGGTTTGTTTCCATTGGTTGATAATCACCATTGTGCCAAATTGATACTGGTTTTCAGGCTGCATTCAAATCAAACCCTGATGACCAAGACGCCCTTAAGACTATTGATCTCCTTTATGATGCAGCGTTGGTTTCCAGTGGTTTTACGGTGAGTTCAAGTCTTCATATCTTTTACTCTGAAATGATGTTGTACTATACATATATTTTTCAACATTCGACTGTGTTGGATTCTGTTTTTGAGCCAATCAATATCTTCCTTGGTGTGCAGCCTGAGAATCCAGCTCAGTTGGGAGGAAGGATATATGAGATGATGGGTATGGCTATCACCGGCAAGTGGTCTGATCCTGGTCAGGTTCAGTACACTGGATTGCAGCCGCATGCTCACGAAACTGTAGAAGCTGAGGTGGTTGAACCAGCTGAGGCTGGCAGTCAGAAGTGAGAATTGCCATAAAAGTTTAACTTATCATCACAGCATTGTACAAGAACTATAGCATTGTAGTTTATACACATCCTGAGGATTTTTCGATTTAATAGATTTCTGAGGGCTCTGAATTATGATGATGTCTCTTGGGTTTTTGTCTAAGAAATTTTACACGGAGTTTGCTTTCTCGCATTAATCATTTTTATTGAAGATAAGATTATTTTAATGTGGCGTTCTTTTTTCACGGCTTAACATTCTTTCCTGTGATGTTGAGATTTACAAAATGAAACGTTAACAGCCACCTCCTTTGACCTTTGTCAACACCGATCGTCAATTGATGTATAAAATGGGTGATCGAAGTTGTAACATCCTAAATATTTAATTGAGGATTAGTAGAATAATTAAAAATTTATTTATGATAAATTATGGATTGTGAGAATATTTGATGGGCTTTGAGGTATTTTTAAGTATTTTAAAGGCCTAGTTTCTCTCTTATTTGGACGATAATAATTTTGAGAGAGATCATTTTTAGACTCAAAAGAGGTTATTATGGGAGGAAATAAGTAAAGGGTATTATAGGGAAATTTTTTAGAGTGAAAAGAAAATTTTTGGTTCAAACGAAATATCTTATTTGAGAATTTTTAGGGCCTAGTAGTGTATTTTCCACTTTCCTCCTGCCATCCTCGCCCGTGACTTTCACTATTTCAATTATTATTTCCTCAACCAATCACACTCAACTACTATTTATATATTATATTATTATTAATATTATATTATTATTATATTATATTATTATTTTACCATTCATCAATTATATAAACACACACGCACACACTCATTCTTCATTTCTTCATTCTCTCTCTCTCACTCACGCCTCTCTCTCTCTTGCTCTCTCTTTCCATCATATATATTCCTATCACTGGACTTATCAGAGTCCGTCAGCATAGGAATAGTAAGTTTTTCGGCCAACTAAGCACATTTTTGGAATCACGTAAGTCTCATCTATATTCCTATGTCTTTAGTTTTTCGTTTTGCTATACTTGAAAAATTAGGCTTTGTCTAAATTGGTATTTCTGGGAGTCCTAAGCTTAATAAATTGAAGCTTGGACCTTGATTATAAGTTCCTTTTAATATATTTTTCATTATTGGAGGTTTTTCTAATTATTGGGAATTTTTGGATTGGTAGATATTTTAGAAATTGGAGCTTTTGATGATCTGAGGTGCTAATAATTAAATTGATTATTTTTAGATGTCTATTAAGGTCATATGAGGAGATTTAATTGATTGGTTTGACTAGAATTTGGACCCAAGAAAATATTGGTGGATTAAAGTTTTGGATAAGTGGGATATTGTGTAGGTAATTGTGTAATTATGAATTTAAGGGGATAGTTTATGCCCAACAAAAATATTAATGAGGTTAATTAAATTAGATTTGGTGTAGGCCTTGATTTGGAAAAGGGAATATTTTTAAGCTTGAATTTGACTTTGTTGAGCTATTAAGGTTTTGAAAATAAATTGTGGATTAAGGAATGAATTTTTGAGGTTAAGAAATAATTGGAGGATGTTTAGAAAATTTCATTTAGGCTTGAATTTTATAAATTGGTATTGGCGATGAATTATGGGGATTATTGGATGTTAAGGTTTAAAATAAATGGATATTGGAAAGATTAATATTTAGGCTGGGATATATATACAAGTGGATTAGAGATGAATTTTGGGGATAAGGAGGGAGAATAAATGTTGAGTAGAAATTAAATTAAGTGAGGGCATGGAAAGGGTAATTAGTAATTTAATTCCTATGTATGAATTTGTTTTGGTAGGCGATTAATTATAATATTCTTTGTAGTGTTTGAGCTGTCTTGAGTCTGTACGGGGGAGCTGCACTATTGTGAGATTGGTGCCAGCTATCAGGTAACCGCTTTCTGCTTGTTTATGTGTGTGTGTGGTGTTAGTAAGTAATTTAAAATATTATTATTTGATAATTATGATGTTATATGGAGATGAGGTTTTGAATCACAGTGGAGATATGATTATCAATTGATGATTGATGAGATATGGAAATGAAATCTTGAAATATTAATATTTTTCATAATATAATGTCCTGTGGAATATTATTTTGAAATGGCATAAATTTGTGATTTGACATATTTGGAACTATAATATATGTGATTTTGGAAACTATTTCATATATATATGTATATCATGAAAATACTGGAAGGCCTGGTGTCTGATTGTGGTGTTGCATATCTATGTGTTTGTGAGAAATTATTTGGGTATGTGACACCGGTGAATTGGAAATTGTGCCATCATGTGATGAGGTACCTTGTTGCGCCACAGGGACTAATTGATATATTATGAGAAATAAAAGGGGAGAAAGACGAAAGAGGGGAGATCGCCCCTCACGGATTCAGAAAGGACAGAGATCCTTCTAATCTGTGGTACTATTCAGGGAGGGTAGAAAGTCCCTCGTGAACTGTACCGTGGTGATCAGGGGCGGGTGGAAGGTCCCGACTGGTCCCACATGTTTTCCCAACATTTCTAGTAAGATTTGTTCGGGTGATTTGTAATTATCAATGATTTATATATACTATTCTTGAGGATGAATTGTGAGGGGTTATTCCACAATTATAAACGATGAAAAGAGATTTCGGGAATAAGACGTGCATTATATGTGAATACCTGAGCATGCTTCTGAATTGATATATATGTATGTATTCCACTGGACACCTTGCTAGCACACACCGCACTTAGATGAGTAGTCAGTGGTTGCATTTTGGGCTACCCCCGTTGATCTCACTTTTGCAGGTCCTAGGAGCGAAGTAGGAGGTCAAGGGAAGGATCCGGGAACTTCTCACTGATATCGTGAGATATTCTGGACCAGAAGGACAGGAGGTATTGCCACTTTTAGGATCATATTTTGTATAATGCTTCCGCTGAACCTTGCTATTATTCTGGGGAAAGATTATTGAATAATACCTATTATGGCATGGTATTTTGTGGATGATGTGTGGAGATTAATCATGGATAATGAAATTTTCTGTGATTGTACTGGGGAGAAAATTTATTTTGTGATGACGGAGATTGGAGTTGAGGTTTGAATTAAAAAGATAATATCTAAATATTATGGAAATTCTTTTTCTAACTATGTTAGTTATTTTACTGAGCTAATTCCTTTTCCTAACATAGTTAGCTATATAAACGTTTTAATGTTTAATTGTGAGTGGTTAATAGTGGGATTGGAGAAATTGTTACAGAAGTGGGAAGATATCTTTGACCCAAAAAAAGTGGGAAGATCCCTTGGGGTGGACTGTGTTATTTTCCTCCTATGAGGGTTCGTTTGATTCACAAAATAATTTTTAAAGTAAAGGAATAAAATGGAATGGTATAGAAAGAAATGGAAGGGAAGGTTGCCATGTTTGATATGCACTAGAATGAAAATGAATGGAATGAAAAATTTTATGTTCAATTTGTGAAAAGTGGTGGTAAGTTAAGAAATATACTGAAATAAGCATATTACTCTTGATGATTATTATTTATCAATCAAACTCACTAACATAAAGTTTAAAATATTTGAAAGTTAAATAATAAAAATAAGTGAATACATTATTTTATTAATCACAATTTAAATAATAACTAAATTATTAATAAAAATAGTTACATGAATAAATATATATTTTTTGTAAATATAAGAATTACATAATTTAATTAAGAAACCATATGATTAAAAATAACTAAATAATATGTAAAACAACAACAAGATGGCATTAATTTATATTTTTAATCTTCTTATCCTTATTTTATTTTGATACTTGAAACCACATAGAACAAATTAATTAGCAATTAAGTGAAATAAAAAATTTAAATTAAATAGTAACATGCCAAACATTTAATCAATTGTGAGAATTTTGTGGCTTTAACTAGCTGGGTTAAAAGAGGACAGTGGAGGGGGTTGAATTTGTATGGTTCTCTGCGATGAACAAAGCAAGGAGGCCACCTCCCTGTTTTGCTTTCTCTGGTCTTTTGTCGCTTGAATCCTCTTCAATTTCGGCTCATTCTTCATGTGATCTGTAATATAAAACCAAGCAAAGGTAGAATCAATTGTCTTGGAGAATTCTAATAAAAATAAATCACCAATCATGCTATTTTATCCCTCACTATCACAAATCACAATTAAGTGTCATAAAATCAGAATTCGCTCTAATTTAGTGTAAAAATCCTTAAAACGTGCAAATAAACCCAATTTAGCCACGAAAAATATATAACAATATGGTGCAATCAGTTGTTAGAGAAGGAGAAGACAAAGAATAGAGGTGAAGACAACATTGAACTTCCTCTCTTCCATCATACGCCAGAAAATAGGTTCCCACTATTTTTTGAGGAAACCCATTTTCTAGCCTTCAAAGGAAATTCGAGGGTGTTAGAATAATGAGTTTTGATGATAACTAAACATAACTTAGGCATAAAGAAAGGTTTAACATAGACTAGGAATATCCTAGAAACAATCCGATAAAAAATGCTAAGTATTGCCCAATTGATCAGGATCAGATTATCAGTTAAGAAACTAAGGTATTGATCGATCATTGTTAGATCAGAGATATATTAAAATGCAACTTATGTGCCTAATCGATCAGGGTTCCCCTGTGATCTATCAGAGAGGTAAAAATGAACTAAGTAATCTCAGGGTGATCGATCAGAAAGCTCAAAGTATAATTCAAGTCTAATCTAAGCTTAATCGATCAAAGAAGTATAATCGATCAGGGAAATACATGTAATCTGAGTATAATCTAAGTGTAATCGATTATACAAGTCTAATCGATCAGAGACCCCTGTGATAGATCCGACAAGATATCAATCTAACTTATATTGAAGTCATGCAGATTGTGATCGATGTATGATCGATATGTGATCGATGTATGATCAATATGTGGTCGATCAGATATGAGGCAGTGATTGATCAGATATCAATGATTGAAGTGGTGATAGTTTTTTTTTCAAATTCAATGGCTAGTCTATTTTAAGCTTTCGAGTACAGAAAGTGTTCAGGTCTACTTTAGAAACTACCATTAAGGCCGTTTGACACAACAACTATGTTCTGTGATTAATGAAGAGAGAGGATATGATGCAAACTTGTAAATGGCAAAATGCTCAAGAGGGGGGGTGAATTGTGTTTTCCAAAGTTAAACCTGAAATACAAAGACAATCCTTTACATTGGTTCGGCCAAACACTGCCTACGTCCAGTTCTCTAACTCCTCGTTGGGTTCCACTAATCACAGGTTTTACAAACCAGGTTCACCTGCCAACCTTTACAAGACAGAGCTTTAGATACCTCTAAACACTCCCCCTTACAAGTTGTAAGACTACAACCCTGTTCTAAAGTCCCAGACTTAAGAACAACCTCAAACAGTAGAGGATTTCAATAAATGAGTTCACTAAATGAACAGATTTTGTTAATCACTGAAGTACAAATGAACTCTCTAAGAGTAATAAAGCTTTGAGCTGAAGGTAGGTAAAGATAATGAATGAATGTTCACAGTTTTTGTTCGCTTCTTCATAAATGCTCAAGCTTTGGCTTTTATATGTCGTCTTTGTCTTCCTTGAAACTTTCAGCTTTGAATCCGTTTGAATATTGTCGTTGGAAGCTCCTAGCCGTTGGCATTTAATGCTGATCTTCATCTTAGTCATCTATCTTCTCTTACTTCATTTAATTCTTGCAGAAGATGAGCTATGAGAGATAGGTTGTGTTTACCAACTACCTGCAACATTGTACTTGTGTAGCAGCTTTTTCAGTAGCGCTAGCATCTCATGCTATCGCTAGCTTCATAAAGTAAGTCCTACACTTAGCTTGTTAGCTAAACAAGTATTCATGTGAAGCACAGTAGATGTTATCGCTAGAAGGATTCATTATCTCAGTGTATACAGATAGTATATTAGCTATCAGAATGCTAAGTTATTTCAGCAAGTGATTTAGCAGCTATGTTATTGATAGGTTGTTATAAGCTCTACATAGCAACTTATCTGAATGTCTAAGTGTTCTACTTTCGCTAGCTATTTGTGATATCGCTAGAGTCTATATTAGCTCTAGCGTATTTCATTTGCTCAAACTTTGCTTCTTATAAATCATCTGCTATCGATAACTCTCTATGTTATCGCTAGTGATTATGTTGCAATTTCTTCTAGCTGTTCCTTGAGAGGTCTTAGCGATAAAATCATTTCCTTTCAGTTTATTGCCAAGTTTTCATTAGCTAGTATTATCCTTATTTCTTCATTTACTAGCGATAGGCTTTTAGTCTAGCGATGGTATATCTGTTATCTATAGAACCTGATTAACGTTTAGATAACATATTCTTCCTTAGTCACTTCCCTTAATTCTTTTCTGACTAAGTTATATTCTTATCTGTTCATTTTACTTATGCTATCTATAGGGTTCAGTCTTCATCAAAACTTAAGATTTCTAACATTCTCCCCCTTTTTGATGATGACAAAACATAAGTAATAAACAAAAATGTCAGATAAACTATATTCAAAATATGTAAACAATTTAGCACGAATCAGAATCTGTCAATATAACTCCACAAAAAGGAAATACATCAGTTTTGGCCATATAAGATGCATATGCAGCATGATTTTCAAAAACTAATGCACCCTCATTGTTAAAATTGTCTCCGAAGGGATTGGACATGAATTTTTCATCAGGATAGTCAGAAATGGAAGAATCTGAGTAGAAGAATCTGTCTTGATGAAGTTTTTCTAGCTTGGCATGCTTAGCCTTTTCTTTCTTAGTTCTTGCTATCACAGCCTTGGCTTGCTCAGGATTCTCTGAAGGTTCAGTGATTGTCAGAGCTGTAGGTTCTTTAGCCTTGTGTTCTTTAGCTTTGTGAGTATGAAACCTTCTTTTGTATTTCTATACCCTTTTTCCTCGAGCAATTTCCTTTTTCCTCTTCTCTTCTGCCCTTTCTGCAGCTTCCTGAGCTTCCCTTTCTATTCTTGCCCTCCTTCTTGCCTCAAAGGCAGCTTTCTTCTCAAGAGCCTCTTTATGCCTTCTCATATCCTCTTCAAGAGCTTTCTTCTTAGCAGCATCTTTTTCAACCCTTTTCTTTTCTTCTTTTGACATTCTGCGAGGGTGAGATGGGACTACTTTCTTGTCTTCCTTGGACAGGTTGAGGAGAGGCTTTTTAGGCGTCACCTTTTTAGCTCTGGTAGCAGCCCCCCTGCTTCCTTTATAGCCTTAGCAAACTCTTCTATAATCTCAGCACGAGCTTGCTCAATTTCTTGTGTCATCTTACGGGGAGCTGGCTTTTTAGGAGCTACTTTCTTGATTCTCACAGCCTTTTCCTTGGGAGCCTCAGAAGTATGTTTAGAAAAGACTTTAAATGATACTTCTTCCTTGGCTTTCCTCTTGCTCCTTTCCCTTTTCTTAGCCTCAAACACTAGCAGTTTCTGAATAGAGTCTTGAAGCTCATTTCCAGTGTTAGGCTTGGCTGCTGCAATTATCTCCATATTTGCTTCAGGAGGGATGACTGAGACAAGGATAGGCTCAGCATGCAAAACACTAGGAGGGATCCCATACTTTTGAGCAATCTGAGCTGCCTTTGCAAAAACATCCTCTTCTGAATCTTGTGGAGGAGGAGTTACATGTTCCTCAGATGCCATGTAGCTTCTAGCTATTCCTTTGAAAACTTCCTCAACTTCTTCAGCTATCATGGAGGCATCAATGTCCTTCTCCCCCTTTTTGTCCTCATCATGGCGAGGGATAAGAGGTTGGTCAAGGGTGGGAGTGGTGAGAGGGGTTGTAGTAGTGGTAGGGGTGGGAATGCTATCGCTAATAGGGGTGTTAGTAATAGGTTCTGGGTTGGATGAGAGAATTGGTGAAGGATGGCTAGTGCTGGGAGAAGTATGAGGGATAGGAGAGGTAGGAATTTGAGTGTGGGTGCTAGCGCTAGGAGATGGGTGAGCGATAGAAGATGATTGAGGTTCTGGAGGTGTGGGAACTTGGGTGGATTTTGGAGATGATCTGGGAGAGTGAGGGCTATCGATAGGAGAGGGGCTAGCGATAGGGGTGACTGGAGGAGTTGGGACTTTGTGCTGGGAGTTTGGAGAGAGGTGAGTGTTGAGAGGGGAATTTGGTGGACTGGGAGAAGAATAAGGAGTAGAAGTGTGGTTTGGGGAATGAAGAGGTGAGTGAGAATGATGAAGAGGGGAGTGATGAGGGGATGATGATTTACCTTGAGGGATTATTGGGCTGGAGAGACTCAAGTATTCTTCCAAATTCTTCACTTGAGCCTGAAGCTCCTGGATAGGCTTCAATAACTCCTCTTTCTGTGCCTCCAAAGCAAAATTAAACTCGGCAGAGAGCCTGAAGACTATTTCCTTAACTGCTTCCTTGGAGAAAATTGAAGCTTTTGTTGCAGCAGGAGGAGGAGGAGCTCTCTTGGACTGAGCTTCTTCCTCTGTGGATTCAGGTTGAGCACCAGAAGAAGTAAAGGCATGAGAAGTCTGAGATTGTGAACCAGAAGTCCTTCTGACTGAGCCAACTGGGATCCCCATCTTTTTCAGAGTGGAGGTGGTGACTTGTTTGCATTTCTTATTCTCTCCATCCCCTAAAGACTTGATCTTGACATATTCCAGCATGAAGGATACCAGCTGAGGGTATGGAAGAGGAGCCTTGGCAGATTTGTCAGACATAAACCTCAGCATTTCCATACACACTATTTGTCCTGGATTTAAGGGAATCTTCTGAATGAGATTGGCTAACCAAGGGTTGTCAATCTTGGCAAAACTGCTGAAGTTTCCAGACTTGTGAGTCATGATCCTGGTATACACGTAGTGGAGGATCCGGTTAATCACAGGCATATCTGCAGGCTTGTGAGAGTGAGTTTCATAAATTTCAGCTAGCTCTTCCTCAGGATATTTCTCAGCCATGTACCATTTATTGTATTCTTCCCCTGAGATCCCAAGAATTTTGTTGAGTGATTTCCACCCAAAAGTAATACCCCTCTCTCTCACAACAGCTTCAAAGGTGACGTCTACGAGTTTCCCCTTTTTATATGCTGGAATAGCTTTCAAACTCAAGTAGAAGGATCTTAGAACATCTTCATTGTAGTCATTGTTTATACTGATCCAGTTCTGATAAGGGAGCAGCCAGGCATCTAAGTCAAAACCTTGTTGCTTGAAGTACTCCAAATCTACCCATACAGCAGCCCTATCTAGGGTTCCTTTTTCTGCGAAGAAGGCGCTTGGTGGTGAAAGAGAGTCTGTTAGATAGGGAATGTCAGAATGGGTCACTTTTTGACGCTTGGGGAGATTCTCAGAAACTGCTTTTGAAAATGAGACACTCTTCTGGGTACGGGACCTTTTGCTAGCTAATTTAGAAGGAGGATTATCGCTAGAAGCTGCTCCAACATTGGGTACTTTGGTTCTTGCCATTTTAGGGTTTTGAGAAGAGAGTTGGAGTTGTAAGCTTGAAAGTTCAGAGGGTTTTGGAGTAGAATAGAGAAAATGATTTTTCATGAATGAATGCAAATGCAGATAACCTATCTTTATAAGTTTAGGGTTTAGGGTTTTACCATTAGTGAAGTACATCAGCTAACGTTTCGTATTCTGACCTGTTAAGTGACTTGCTATCGCTAATATGAGCTGCTATCGCTAGTAGGCATGATCCCACGCTGAGCAAGTGACAGGCTTCACTTACTCCTTCCTGCTATCGATAGCTGACTTTGCTATCAATAATGCTTCTGACTAGCAATTGTATCCTTAGCTCAACCTTGGCTTTGCCCTACATATGATAGCGATAGTGAACCTTACTATCGATAGGTCAGTCCTGCAAAACTTAAGATTTTGGCACTCCGATGTCTAAGTTAGTGATTAATCTGTACGAATAAAATGAAATTGAATTGAGAATATCTTAGAAGTATTTATAACTCGTTTGGATTTACCATTCCTAATTCTCTTCTGATAAAGATAAATTGGGCTGGCTCAAGAGGTTTGGTAAAGATATCAGCAAGTTGCAAGTTTGTTGAGATGAACTCCACCTTGACATCTTTCTTTTGAACATGGTCTCTCAGAAAGTGATGTCTCACATCAATATGCTTGGTTCTGGAATGATGAACTGGATTTTTGGCCAAGCTTATTGTGCTGGTGTTGTCACAGAGAATAGGCACCTCTGGGAATTCCAACCCCGGATCTCTAAGTTGATGCTTAAGCCTTAGGACTTGAGCACAACAACTTGCTGCTGCAATATATTCAGCCTCTGTGGACGAAAGGGAAACACAATTTTGCTTCTTGCTGGCCCATGAAACTAAGCATCCACCAATGAACTGACATTGTCCACTTGTGCTTTTTTTATCTGTCTTATAACCTGCATGGTTAGAGTCAGAATAAGCAAGAAGGTACTCTTGAGTTCCCTTAGGATACCACAGCCCAAGCTCTTGAGTCCCTTGCAAATAACGCAAAATTCTTTTTACATTAGTTAAGTGGGATTCTTTAGGATTAGCTTGATATCTAGCACACATTCCCACACTAAATTGAATATCAGGTCTACTAGCTGTTAAATATAATAAAGATCCAATGATTCCTCTATAATGAGACTGATTAACTACTTTCCCTTTGACATCTGCATCTAGACTAGCAGAGGTACTCATGGGAGTATCCTCATCCTTAGATTGCTCCATCCCAAACTTATTGAGGATGTCCTTACAATACTTAGTTTGGGAGATGAAGATGCCATCTTTCCTTTGCTTTATTTGCAGGCCTAGAAAGAATGTTAATTCTCTCATCATTGACATTTCAAATTCTCCCTGCATCATCTTAGCAAACTCTTCACAGAGCTTTTCATTAGTAGCACCAAAAATAATATCATCAACATAAATTTGAACAATAAGCATGTGTTTATCTCTATGCATGATGAATAAAGTAGTGTCTAATTTTCCTCTAGAAAAGCCTTTTTCAATGAGAAATGTGCTAAGTCTCTCATACCAAGCTTTAGGTGCTTGTTTAAGACCATAAAGAGCCTTTTTAAGTTTATAAACATGATCAGACTTAGAGTTTTCTTCAAAACCAGGAGGTTGCTCAACATAAACCTCTTCTTTGATATATCCATTAAGAAAGGCACTTTTAACATCCATTTGATAAAGTTTAATATTTTTTATGGATGCAAAAGCTAGTAGAATCCTTATTGCTTCAATTCTTGCCACTGGAGCAAAAGTTTCTTCATAATCAATGCCTTCTTCTTGGTTATATCCTTTGGCAACTAATCTGGCTTTATTTTTGACAATTTGACCAGATTCATCAAGTTTGTTTTTGAAAACCCATTTTGTACCTATAATAGAATGATTTCTTGGTCTAGGTATTAAATCCCAAACTTGATTTCGTGTAAATTGATTAAGTTCTTCTTGCATTGCAACTATCCAGTCACAATCAACAAGAGCTTCATCAACACAGGTTGGTTCAATTTCAGAAATAAAAGCAGAAAATTCTATTTCATTTTGAAGTTGCCTTCTGGTTCTAACTCCTTTTGAAATCTCTCCAATTACTTGTTTAGGAGGATGATGCTTAAGATGTCTTAAGGAAGATTGAAGCTCATTAGCTTTATCTTGATCATCTTCAGCCTCATCTTCAGAACTCACTATCGATGGCTTTGGTGCTATCGATAGAGGAGTTTTTAAAGAGTTTGAAACTTGATTTCTATCATTTGCTATCGATGGCTCTGTAGCTATCGATAGAGATCGTTTTAAAACTTGAGAAAACTCTTCATCCTCATTGTCACAGTGTTGTCTTTCTTGAGGAGTTTCATCAAACACTACATGCATTGATTCCTCAACAGTTTGAGTTTTCTTATTGTATACTCTATATGCTTTACTCCTATTTGAATATCCTATGAATATACCAATATCAGACTTAGGATCAAACTTACCCAGATTTACCTTTCCATTATTGTGGATATAACACTTGGATCCAAAGATTCTTAGGTGACTGAGATTAGGCTTTCTTCCTTTGTAGAGCTCATATGGAGTCTTCTCCATCCCTTTTCTGATGTAGGCTCTATTTGAAATGTAACATGCTGTGCTCATTGTACCTGCCTAAAATATTTGAGGCACCTGTTTTTCATTCAGCATACTTCTTGCCATTTATGTGAGCACTCTATTCTTCCTCTCCACAACACCATTTTGTTGAGGAGTTCGTGGGGCGGAGAAATTGTGTTCAATACCACTATCATCACACAATTCCATGAACTCTTTGTTTTGAAATTCTCCTCCATGATCAGTTCTGATTGCAACAATCTTGAGGCCTTTTTCATTATGCAATTTCTTAGCAAGCACACAAAAGGCATCAAAAGTTTCATGTTTCGAGGAAAGAAACATAGTCCAGGTAAATTTTGAATAGTCATCCACAACTACAAGAGTGTATAGACTTCCACCTAGGCTTTTCACTCTTGCTGGCCCAACTAGGTCCATATGAATTAGTTCCAATGGCCTACTTGTGGAGACTGTCTTCTTGATTTTAAAAGAGGACTTTGTTTGTTTACCTCTTTGACAAGATTCACAGATCAAATCATGTTTAGTTTTGAAACTAGGAATTCCTATGATTAGCTCCTTCCTAACTAGTTTATCAAGTTGTGTAAAATTCACATGAGCTAGTCTCTTATGCCATAACCAACAAGTTTCATCATTAGAAATAAGACATTTTTCTTCTAATTGTTGGCATAAATCTAAAGTGTATAGATTACCATTTCTATTTGCTTTTAATTTACACTTAATATTTGTTTTATTTAATTCTAAATCTTTCTTGTCAACAATAAGACATTCATTAGAGTAAAAAATAACCCAGTTACCATGGTCAGTGCTTTGGCTTACACTTAGTAGGTTGTGGCAGAGACCATCCACTAGGTACACATCCTTGACAGGACCAACTTCACCAATTCTAGTGATTTTCCCACTCTGGTTTCCACCAAAGCTGACTTTGGCTCTTTCTTTTGTCACTAGATTGTTGAATTTGCTCTTGTCACCTGTCATATGCCTTGAGCATCCACTATCAATATACCATCTTCCTTTGTTGGATGCTTTAAGGCACACCTGCATAAATCAACCAGATTTAGGTACCCAAACTTTCTTGGGTCCTTTAGGATTAGTCTTTGCCTCTGAGTTTGTAAAACCCCTAGGCACATAAGTTCCTTTAGGAACCCACTTATATGACCCACTAATTCCGTATTTCCTAGGATTACAGGTTGATTGAGTGTGTCCCTTCTTATTACAATAATTACAAAAGCTGTAGGGTGAAGAATATTCAGAAGACTTTCTAAAATATTTCAGATAAGATTTGACTTTGGGTTCTTCCCATTTCTTTGAACTTCTTTGTTCATATCCTATACCAGTTTTGTTTCTGAAGGCCTTTTGATCCTTTAAAATTATATTTAACATTTCAGAACCTTTTGTAAACTTTTCAAGGGCATTTGAAAGCTTTTCTTTTTCCTTCAACAGAGTTTTACAACTGGAACAATCACTAGTATTTATTGTTGAAGGATTAGCTATCGATGGAGGACTCGTTATCGATAGCTCAACTATGTTGGCTTGCGATAGTGGCTCTTCTATCGATAGTGAAGGAAGAACTCTTGATACAGAAAAGGAAATATTTTTCTTGAGTTCTTTGTTTTCTTTTCTCAAACCTACAACTTCTAAAGCAAGCTTAGTTAGTTCAGTATGCATTTCATTATACATGCTCTGAAGTTCAGAGTAAGTAGGTTCAGAGTCATATACCTCAGTATCACTTAGTTCTTCTTGAGCAACAAGACAAAGATTTGCACTTTCTTCATGATCGCTAGCTTCCTCATCTGAGCTATCACCCTAGATGGATGATACATATGCTTTCTTTCTTCCAAAGGACTTCTCTTTCTTTTTCTCCTTTTTTTTGAATCTTTGGAGACTTGGATACTCTGCTTTGAAGTGGCCAGGCTTCTTGCATTCAAAACATACATGAGCTTTCTCTTTCTGAGAATCCTTTCTGTAGCTAGGACCTCCCCTTTGAAAACCTCCTATTCTTTTGAAGAATTTCTTAAATTTTCTGACCATGAGAGCCATATCTTCATCATCAAGATCTTCATCATCACTATCCTCTTCATCTTTTTCAGAAACAGCAAGAGCAAGATACTTCTTCTTAGGGTTGCTTTGAGCTTCCCTTTGGGCTATCAGAGTTGGCTCATATTCAGCAAGGCTGCCAAACAAGGCAGTGATGGATTTGGTTGATTCACCTTGCATCTCTTGGATTGCAGTGACCTTCATAAGCCAATCACCCTTTAATACTTTCAGAATTTTACTGACTTGTTCTTTTTCTGGAATTTTTCTTCCTAGTGCAGCAAGATTATTGATGAGATGAGTGAATATGATCTCTAGATCTCTTATCTTTTCTCCATCAATCATTTCAAACTTGTGGAATTCTTCAATAAGCATTTCCACTCTTCTGTCTTTTACTCCTGAAGTTCCTTCATGAGCAATTTGCAGAGCCTCCCACATCTCCTTAGCAGTGTCGAGGTGGCTGATTCTGAAGAATTCTGTTTGACTAAGTGCACTTTGGATCATAAGAATGGCCTTGCTGTTTAATTCAAGATCTGCAATATCATCAGGAGTGAATTCATCTTCACTTTTGGGAATGCCCAGATTGTCTTTAGGCATAATGTCACCTTCTTCTATGATTTTCCACAACTTATATCCATTTGCCTTAATGTAGATCTTCATCTTGAGTTTCCAGAAGGTATAATGCTTTCCATCAAAGCCAGGGGGTTTGTTGATAGAACTTCCTTCAGGCAATATATTCTCATACGATGCCATTTTAGATCTTTACTTCTTAGATTCGTTGGAATCAAAAGGAGAAGACCTGCTCTGATACCAAATGTAAATGGAAAAATGCACAAGAGGAGGGGGGTGAATTGTGCTTTCCAAAGTTAAACCTGAAATACAAAGACAATCCTTTATACTGGTTTGGCCAAAAACTGCCTACGTCCAGTTCTCTAACTCCTCGTTGGGTTCCACTAATCACAGGTTTTACAAACCAGGTTCACCTGCCAACCTTTACAAGACAGAGCTTTAGATACCTCTAAACACTCCCCCTTACAAGTTGTAAGACTACAACCCTGTTCTAAAGTCCCAGACTTAAGAACAACCTCAAACAGTAGAGGATTTCAATAAATGAGTTCACTAAATGAACAGATTTTGTTAATCACTGAAGTACAAATGAACTCTCTAAGAGTAATAAAGCTTTGAGCTGAAGGTAGGTAAAGATAATGAATGAATGTTCACAGTTTTTGTTCGCTTCTTCATAAATGCTCAAGCTTTGGCTTTTATATGTCGTCTTTGTCTTCCTTGAAACTTTCAGCTTTGAATCCGTTTGAATATTGTCGTTGGAAGCTCCTAGCCGTTGGCATTTAATGCTGATCTTCATCTTAGTCATCTATCTTCTCTTACTTCATTTAATTCTTGCAGAAGATGAGCTATGAGAGATAGGTTGTGTTTACCAACTACCTGCAACATTGTACTTGTGTAGCAGCTTTTTCAGTAGCGCTAGCATCTCATGCTATCGCTAGCTTCATAAAGTGAGTCTTACACTTAGCTTGTTAGCTAAACAAGTATTCATGTGAAGCACAGTAGATGTTATCGCTAGAAGGATTCATTATCTCAGTGTATACAGATAGTATATTATCTATCAGAATGCTAAGTTATTTCAGGAAGTGATTTCATTATCGATAGCTAAACTCATTATCGCTAGCAGCTATGTTATTGATAGGTTGTTATAAGCTCTACATAGCAACTTATCTGAATGTCTAAGTGTTCTACTTTCGCTAGCTATTTGTGATATCGCTAGAGTCTATATTAGCGCTAGCGTATTTCATTTGCTCAAACTTTGCTTCTTATTAATCATCTGCTATCGATAACTCTCTATGTTATCGCTAGTGATTATGTTGCAATTTCTTCTAGCTGTTCCTTGAGAGGTCTTAGCTATAGAATCATTTCCTTTCAGTTTATTGCCAAGTTTTCATTAGCTAGTATTATCCTTATTTCTTCATTTACTAGCGATAGGCTTTTAGTCTAGCGATAGTATATCTGTTATCTATAGAACCTGATTAACGTTTAGATAACATATTCTTCCTTAGTCACTTCCCTTAATTCTTTTCTGACTAAGTTATATTCTTATCTGTTCATTTTATTTATGCTATCTATAGGGTCCAGTCTTCATCAAAACTTAAGATTTCTAACAAAACCAAGTACAAAGGAGTTAATGCTACCCATAACACATTATCCTCAACACTACATCTATAGTCATCTCTCATCTAAGAGCAAGCAACGGCTATAACTTCAACGGGCATAATTCCAGAAACCAGTATAAAAACCTTGATGAAGAAGTTGGTGAAAGCATTGATTGCATACATTGATTATTCTTGCTAAGTTACACTTACTGCATTCAATACTTACCAACTGGGAAATTAGGATTTTCATTTGGGATTGAGGGGAGGCTGAGAGAAGACATTCAAGGCTCTGTTAGGCTTTGTTTTGGGTGAGATTCAAGAGGAATTAGGAACTCTAGTCCATTGGTAATCATTCCCTCTTTCTTTCTCCTTTTCTTTATTGTATTTCTTAAGATGTTCTTGTTGATTTTGGGAAGGTTGCATTTGGTCCGAAATTTCTGGTCTTCTAAATGGTTTCTCTTGTCTTCCTACCATATTTTGGGTGAGTTTTGTGCCTCTTCCTCCTAGGGTTCATAGGGAACCAGAATTTCAAAGTTTGGTTTGGGAGTTTTCTTGTCTCTTGAGCTCATGTTCACTTGAAATTAATCTTGAAACTCTTGCGTCTTGTGTTTTACCATGAATTTAGAATTGGATTGATCAAAGTTGCAAAATGCTTAGGGTTGGGAGTGCTTTTCTAAAACATAATGTTCATAATTTGTTTTAGGGGTTCTAATATGCCAGTTGAAGTTTAAAAATTATTTCTAGAATGTCAAATGGTTAATGGTTGGCTTCAATTGAATTTTTGGATCAGCAAAGTTTCAAAAACCTAAGAGATTTTGGGGTAAGTTGGAGATTAAATGTTTCTAAAGAGCTTTGATGTTTTAAACATGTTCAATGGCTTTGGAAAATGGTTCTAGAAGTTTATTACACGTGGAATTGTAAATTGTTGCAAAATTTGGTTCTACAAAGTTAGCAAGATTTGGGAAATTGAAGAAGTTTTCTAAATCCTTTGTAATCAATGGTTGTAGTTGAATTATGTGAATGATAATGGTGAGTTTAGGTCTTTATTTGGATGGTATGTTTGCCTAGGCTTAGGTGGTAGAATGTCTTATTAGGTGGGTGGTTGTGGTCTAGGTGAAGAGTTTTATTGATTGTTCATTGTATGACAATTCCAATTGTCGAGTATTTAACTCGACATGGTTGCACATTTAATTGTTGTATATCTAATCCAGGTTTATAGAGCACCACGATAGCTATTGTGGTAATGATTAGCCGCATGATAAGGTAACCACTTCCTTGTCTTAAATTGTGTGTGATGCATGAGAAACTCAAATTGCTGTTAAGACTAAAAATGTGGCTAATATGCCAATTTACATGAGTAATGTTGACTGCTTACTTTATGATTCCATCACTTGAGAATAATATGTACTAGATTCTGATGGTTGTAAAATTGGGTGTTAGTAATGTTTTTCGCATGTATATGTGTGTGTGTGTGTGGTTGTATTGAGCAGGCATGATAAATTGTGAAAAAGAGCATGTTATCTTTGAATACCAACCTATGAAAGCATGCTCTTTTTTGTAGTTATATATGTATGGTTGTGGTTGGTACTGTCGCTTGATGAGATTGGTTTCACCCCTTTCACGTGATGAGGTGCCCGACCCTCATCTGGTTACCTTTTGGGTTTATGTCCTATGGGGACCTAATGATAGTGAAGTCTGGTTTCGTTGGCTTCTATTGGGTTGTGGTGTCTGGTTTCGGTGGCTCACGGTTGGATGAGTAATGAGTATGGTTTCACCTTGGTGACGAAGGTGAAGTCTAGTTTCGGTGGCTTCAGTCGGTTACGGGATTAATATTACCCTCTTCGAAGGACATGGTTGTGGTATTTTGGCTATATTATTATGTATAAATGGATCTACCTTTGGTTGTATGATGGTGCATAAATGATTTCATTCATATGGGATATGAAAGATGTTATATATGTATAGATATGTCTCTTATTTATTGTCTTATGAGATGTATGATTGTATGCCTTCATTTCTAGATTATATAGGAAGATTAAGTGTTACTAGGACTTTATCTCATTTGATTACCTTGCAGTTGCAGATCCTAGCTTTGAGGGGAGATGTGAAGGCAAGGAACCGGCCTGCCTTGTTGACTTGAGGTTGTTGCCTTATTATTTTGGGTATCATGCATATTGCCGCATACTCTAGACTAGGCATTTATGCATGTAGCTTCCATATTTAGTCATTGCTTTGGATTGCTGTATTTATTCTTGCCTTTTGAGACTAGACCCCCTTCTGGCAACTGTGGCAGTAGGCCTTATTTTGTTATTTTGCTGATGCATGCTGATAGCCCTATTGAATTGGTGACTATGTTTATTTTGGGTTCAGATATTTGCTCATGGATTATATTTTTCTGATGCATGCTTGGATTGGTTTTAATGATGTGGAAAGTCTACTTTCATGGCATACTGATCACCTATGGTGGAATTTTAAATTGTGGATGATTATGGATGTCAAAATTTGTGGCTATGGTTGTGTGGAAAATGTGGTAGTTCTTGTTTAATTGGAAATATGTAGTGTATGTTCTTGGTAAACCGTATTATGTATTATGTTATCTTTAATTACCATGTTAGACAAGCCCTTTTTCTAACATAGTATATTTTTAAGTACCTAAGATCCTTTCTTTTCCAACTATGTTAAAGCTTTTCTTAACATAGTTCGGCAAACTTTCTTATAATGGTGGACTTTATCAACCATGTTAGTCGATGCCTTTTTCAGTATGGTTAACCTTTTTGTAGAATACATAATTGATATTAACCATGATAGGTATTTTTAAAAACGATTTGGAATGCCCTTTTCTATCATGTATTAAGTGGCAATCAATTACTATCAAGATCTCTAAATAATTATGTAGATCGTTTTCTATCATAATTAGCTTTAATAAGTGAGTAATCTCCTTTTTAACTATGATAGGCTATTTGATTTGATATTTCCTTTTCTATCGTAGTTAACTCTTATTTACATAGTAAATTTCTTTAACAACTACGCCAGTTCCTTTGCTATCATAGTTATGGTTTGATAATAACTGAAACTCTTTTTCTAACTATGATAGATCCCTTGATCCTAGTATGCCTCTTTTCTATCGTAGTTAGTGCTTCATTGTGTCATATTGAGAAATGAGTGATGAGTACATTTTTAAAAGTGATTATCTTGAGAATTTTACAACTTGATATTAGTTTTTGGGTGTCTAAGAACTAAAAGATGTAGTAGTTCATATTTATTAACTGTCATTGCATAACATATGCATTACTCTAGTATTGTCAATATACATTATTTCCGTGCTCATTCCTTTATAGGTCATTGATGTTTGCCTTTTGTTTCCTTAAGGTTATCATCATTTCCTAGGTGGGTGGGGGTGATGGTAGGTCCACAAAGATCCTGTGCGTTAAGGAATTTGCCTCCCCCGAATTCGGGGAATAAGGCGTTGATTGCTCAGTTGACTGCAGCTATGGTGGGGGTGATGGACCAGAGGGTCCAGGAGGCCCGTTAGGAGAATCAACAATTGATGATTCAGATGTTTCAACAGTTAAGAGATGATATGTTGAGCCTTGGTGGTGTAGGAGCCGGGGGTGGTGATTTGACCTTTGTCGGAATGGTTCGCCTCGGGGTCAAATGCAAGAAAATATATGAAACCAAGGCTTGAGCAAAATGGCTCAAACTCGAGTTGTCTCTCAAAGGAGTCAACTTATTTTGATACCTAGACTAACCTAAATGCATTAAGAAAGCGATTAAAACCGGGGTTTTGTCATTGAAGTGATGTTTTTGATAGTTTTGAGTTAAGAAATGTAAATTGACTTGTTCTTGGATTTTTAGATTTAGGAAAGCAAAGAAAAGTGGTTTGAAAACTCTTTAATGGAATGGGTTATTGGTGAAAACCTTGCAATCTTCATAGCCTCTCAAATGAATTGGGAGTTCAAAATCCAAGACCGAATGTTAAAAACCAAAGGTAATCGCCTAAGTCCAATTGACCTAGTTCCTAATTGTTTCGGCACATTGCTTGCACAATTAGTCAACTAGAAAATTGTTAGAAAATCCCTTGGTAGTGAAAACCCTTGACAACACACAATGAGTCTCCTCTTGAAGGTATAATTTGACCCTTTAAGCATGGACCTAGTGTCTAATGCTAAATGTATGAAACAAATGCATTAATCCAATCTAGCAATCCAAAGTAGATAATCAATGCTACCACATCAAATTGCATTATGCCAAGTGATTAACACTAAGGTTTACGTATATAAAAGCAATCGCTAAATTACATACATAACCCAAAAGGAAAACTGCCACAAATAATAGAAACCCATAGTATATCATGTTCCAAAATCACATACACATACAAATTACAAGAATCTTGAACATGTAAGCGAAATTAGACATAGAATGACACTAATTAACTCCCCTAGATGAATCCTTAAGGCTCCGATTGCACAAGCCACCAAGAATCCCCCGAATTAGCCACTCATCTTATCACCAACAACTCCAGCAAACTCCATGAATATTTGGGCCATGGAAAAGGGAAAGAAATTGACGGTATTGGGTGAAATGGAGAGAAGACAATAATGATGGTGTGTGGAGAAAAGAGAGGAATGGTAAAGGTTATGTGAAGGTATGAAGATGGGGCTGAAGGTGTGAATGAAGGTGTAGGAAGAGATGGATCAACGTGTGGTCGAAGGTGGAGGAAATGGAGATGGAAAAAGAGTGTAAGAAAGGAATATGTGTGTGCTTATTGTGTGCATGCGAACCTGGAGCTGGAGCAATTGATGGATGTGTGTGTTGGAAGAAAAGGTGATGGGAAAGAAGAAGAATGAGAAGAAAATTGTGGTTGTAGGTGGAGGAAGTGAATGAAGCCGAGAGATGGTGATGGTGTTTGGAGTAAATGGTGTAGAAGAGGATGAATGAGAGGAAAGCTAGGAGAGTGTTAATGGTTGAGTGAATGATGTGTGTGTATGGATTGGTGGTGGAAACCGCCGGCCTAGATGGAGAAGATGGAGGTGGAGACGGTGGAGGCTGATGGTGGTGAACGGCGAGAGGTGATGAAGGATAGTGAAGATGGTTTTTGTGATAGTGATTCTGTATGCTCCTGGGGGCTGGTCTGTGTGTGAGGGATGAGTCATTTAAGGGTTTAAAAGGGCTAAGGGACTATTTGGTTGATGGAAATTAAGCCATATATCTAAAGGTCTAGGCTAAATTCCCAAATAAGCTTCCAAATGGGACATTTACTCATTTAATCTCTATTTAGAAAAATATAAAAATTGACCCAGCAATTTTTATTCCATATTTTCCCTCTTTTAATCTCCCAAATTACCCAACTTGTCCTTGCCCATTTGAGATACGCAGTGCAATGGGATTTAGTTGTAATTTCTGAAATTCGAGCACTAAACCGTAATTTCTGGAATTCGGGCACCTCTTCATCAAGACTTCCTATAATGACAAATTCAAGCACAAATTGTAATATCCCAAGTCCATAAATAAAAAATGCATGAGTTTAAACCTTAACATGCTTAATTTAGCACTAAAATGCAATTAACTCAATGCATTGGAACTCTAAGTGTAAAAGTGCCTAAATTACCATATATTAGCCTAAGACAAGTGCTAATTTCTCAAAATTAGTGGTTAGAAACATAAAATAATCAGGCACAATCAGGTGGTGACAGAGGATGTCCCAGAGGTGGGGCACCGATGGGACCAGACAGCAGTTAGAGGGCCAGGGAAGCCCTTTGCACAACCAGGCTCAGGGCGGACTTGATCACCTGAGGCCAAAGGACTTGTCTATTTCAAGGATTTGGAATGATATTTCTTGCACAACCCTTTAGAGTTCAATGGTGTAGATTCGAGACCATAGGATGCGGAGTCCTTCATTCAGCACCTTCAGACTATCTTCACTGTTGTGGAGTGTACCACCTATCAGAAGGCCAGGGTGCCCATCCTCCAGTTGTTAGAGTGGGTGAGGAGGTGGTTGGAGAGTTCGGCTGGATTTGATGACTCTCTTGTTCCTTGGGATGAATTTAACCTCCTTCAAGGAGGTATGTTGGCTAATGTGTATATCTCGCAATTTATTGAGCTGTCATGGCATGTGACTTATTTGCAGCATTATAATGATGATAAATGGAAGATTAATCGGTTGATTGAGAGGGCCAGGTTAGACATCAGATAGAGCTAGTAATTCGGGCCAAGCCCATCGGGCCGGCCCTTTTAAACCCTGCCCTTGAATGGCCAGTCTTTGATTTTGGAGGCTTAAAAAAGGAATCGGGCTTCACGGGCTAGTCCTGTAGGGCCAAGGGCTTCAAAGGGTCGGCCCTTTTAAGCTTGTCACACATACACATATATATTTTAAAAAATTAATAACTACAAAATAAAACAATTAATTAAAGGTAAAAAACTATAATACCTAATTCCCAATATTTATCATTGTTTGATAATTTCTTAGTGAGTGACTTATTTATAAATATGGACAATATTTATTAAAATAATTAATTAAAAATAAACATATATTTTGTGACTTATATAAAAATATGGACAATATTTATCATTACTTGATAATTTCTTAGTGTTTGTTGCTTATTGGTGTTTGTATTGTAAATTAAAATTGATATTTATGTTGACGATAAGGATTTTTTTGCTTTAATTTTTTCTATAGAAAAAGATTAAAAAATAGTGTATAAGCGTTAATCAGGCCGAGCCGGCCCGGCCCTGAGCCCTGCCATTCAAGGGCCAGGCTTTGAAAAATAGGGATATTTGCACTACCCGGGCTTTTCGGGCTGGCCCTTTTAAGGCCCTGGCCCTTGAAGGGCTGGCCCTGATGCACAGTTCTACATCAGAGAGGGCATGCATAATTGTGAGTGTAGGAGTTTTGACCATACTTACGATTCCTTGAGGAACCTTCAGTACTTGAAGTGGGATTCAGCTGTAGCAGCAGCCAGGGCTAGTGCTGGTGGCCCAAGCTGTCCAGCTCCTTTCTTTGGTCTATCTGGAGGTAAAGCCAAGAAATATGATAACAGTGGTTGTAATATCATGAAAAATTAATTAAGGTTTAGTAATTTATTTAGGATATCTAATAATGGGATTTGATCAATTACAACAATAACTGGATTGTTTGAGGTTGCTTGAGGATTAGAATAAATAAATAAGTATTGAAATAAATTATTAGATATGAGATAAGAGGATATGAGGAGCGAAATTCTTAAAAGATAGGGAGAATTGTACTATCATATTTTCACCCCTAAATTTAAGGGAAAAAATATGAAAGAATTATTTTATAATAATAATAAATTTGAATAAAATAGTCAAATAGATTTAAATATTTTTCAATTCCAAAATATAGATTAAAGATAATTAAATTTATATATATATATGAAGATATATATGTGTGTGTGTTTATAAATATTTATACAATATAAACAAAACAATATATATATATATAAACACTCATTAAAAACACTCACCCTATTAACTAGCTAAGATAGCTGCATCTAACCTCTCTATTTACATATTCAAATTCCCTAATTTATAGGAAATAATTTATTTACATTATATACATAATTACCACATATAGCCACGTCATCTTTATTTCTATTCAAATTTAAACAAAATAATAACAAACATAATGTCACAAACACCACTAGGTCATGAAGTCTTTTAGTTACAATAATCTTAAATAGTGTTTGACAGGAGATTTTCTTTTTAAAAAGAAGAAAAGGGGTATATGTGTGTGATTGAAAAAAGTGGAGAGGATGAGAGCTAACTAATTTTGTGTTTTTCTCCTCCACTTCTCCAAAACAGGTATATTGCTTGTTATTTTTAAATAGTTCAATTTTATGCCTCCACTTCATTTCGTTTTTATTTCGACCGCTACTTTATGCATATTCTCCTTTTCTTGTTCTCTCTACTCCTTCGGTTGTTGTCACAGCCACATGCTCCTCCAACCGTCACCGCATGCTGTTCTCCTTCGTGATTTTGTTTCTTTTCTTGTAAGTTTCTTGAAATCTAATTTGAAAGTGGCAGGAAATATACAAGGGGGTGAATTGTGTATCTCAAAATTTTTCAAATAACTTAAATAAAGATATCATGATTTATACTGGTTCGGTTTTAACTCTAACCTACATTCAATTCTCCTACCTCAATTGGGTTCCATTTGTAATAACTCAAGATTTAAACCAGGTTCCTGAACACCTTTATAACTCAAGAGAGTTTTCTCGGTAAGATCTCTCTGTCTCACTAAATTCTCTTCCCTTTACACTTTGTAAATTTACACCTTTTCCTTAGGATCCTAATATCTTAAGGAAATCACAAAGTAAAAAAAAGATTACAAGAGAGAATGCTAGCTCACTCAATTGAGCAAATAATATTGTGCTTCAAGTACAATGAGAGAACTCAATAAATGACTTGAATGCTCTTGAATTCTAGTTGGAATGCACATAATGTCTCTACCTTCCAAGTTCCAGCTTCAAATGCTTTTATAGCCTATTATCGATTGAACATTATATCAATGTTCGATGGAACATTTTATTTATCGATGGAACTTGATTCATCGATGATTGATTTGTCAATCAATAATCAGATATAACATGTAAATCCATGCATGACACTCTATGATCATAACACCTATCAATGGAACTTGATCTATCGATGGCTAATTCACTCATCCATTGTTCTTCAGTCATAATTCGTGCTGACAATCGATTAATACTTGCAACTATCAATTAATTTCTCTATGAAGTTCAATACTCATTATATGATCTGAAGCCCATTGATGGTTGAAGCTTGGAATCTATCGATGGTTCACAAAGCCATCGATGGTTCTTAACTTAGTTATTTCAAAATATTTTCTAAAATACCTATGATTTTCATAGCCTAAGTCATGTTTAGTTATCATCAAAACTCTGAGGTTCAACATAATTTGCTTCACTTTCTAGTGCTTCTATGACACATTGCATGTAATGTTGGATTTCTCTGCCAAAAATTATCATGAATCTAAAGATAGTTTCATGGGAGTTTTTATTGAATGCTGAAACATGGCTCCCAACAATGCTTACTTCTTTACTCATCTATTCAAAATTTGGACAATTGTCCTTTAAAATTGTATATTTCTACTCAGTCTTTGTAAATGATTGCCACGTTCCTGTTCTAGCCAAATTCATCCGTAAGATAGAGAAGGGCCTCTTCCATCGTATTGACAGCCTTTGGCTCATCATTAATAAAATTGGTCTTTCTTTTCAATTGTCCCATGCTCTAACAATTCCAATGACATACTTGATTAAAAAGAGTTTCCAATGGCATCATCAACCTATATTGTTGGATTCTTATTTTCTTCATTACTAATCTTTGTACATTGAATTCACATTTCTAAACAACCATCAGTTTGATGCGTTGTTGGCTTTCTTAGTGCTCTTTGATTGGGCGTTTAGTAAATAAGTGCGTGCCTACACGTTATAAATCACAGGCTAGTAGCAGCTTTAATGGTTTTTTGTTTTGTTTTTACCTTTGCAGCTTTAATGGTTTAAAGTTAGCATATAAAAATATTTTATTATAAGTGAGGTAGCATGAAGAAAATTAAGTAGGGTTGGTTATATATGTGTGTATATATATATTGTATGACGTTATTATATTTCATTAACAACTAAATCTTTGGGGTTTTGTGATTCAAAAATTAAGAGATAATGAAAATAATTTTGATATAAGCATCATTACTAACACTTTGCAAAGTTTAATCCGTCAAATTAATAATTTTGTTATAAGCATTATTACTAACACTTTGCAAAGTTTAATCCATCAAATTTTAATTTTTTTTTTATTTTTTTTTCTTAAAAAGGTAATTTAGCTGATATGAAATAATATCAAGATGTCATGACTTTGTAATATTATGAGTATTCATTTGCGATTCTATTCTCCCTCTTACTCTTTCTCCATACCACTATACTTTCTTTTAATCTGTTAAATCAATGTTGCTAACTAATGTCATTACAATGAAAATAGAAAGTGTAACTAAGGGAGAAATAAAGTTTTTCCCTCCCTCACTTTCTCACCGAGAGAAAATAGAGACTCACATAATGCATTCGCCTACAACCAACAATATCATCATTAAATATAGATTTTTAAATGCTACAAAAAAAAAAAAAATAGATTAAGAGAAACTTTATAAGTGATATAGGGTAACTTTTTTCCATAGCCATAAGCGCCCTACCTACTTAAAAAGATGTCATCTGAAAGAAGACCTATTGGGAATAACAAAAGAAGGATTCAAGGAAATTGCTTCTGATGAAGGAGCATCTCATAGCAAAACCCTAAAGGAAGAACTAGTCATGGAGAGTAGTTAAGGATGGAAGTGAAATCCCTATAACAAGAGCAAGAATCAAAGCTATTAAGGAGACCCTGAATTGCTTCAAAAGAGATCTTAAAGAGTTTGAGCACAATTACATTAAAGAGTCATGCATTCATTGCTTTGCTATAATTTCCATAGTTGCAAGAGATGTAACAACCTAAGGGATCATCTGGTTGAAGGAAAATGAAGGAAGGAAAGGGAAAGAGGGAGGTTCCCTTGCTGTCAAAATGAGTTTGGCACGCAAAATGTGGATGAAAATGGGTTCTCGCCCCCTCCCAATTCCTTTAAATGAGTGAAAATAGGTTCCCACTAAAAATAAAGGGAATTCAATTTCCAACACTTTATGGAAATGAAGAAGGATGAAAATGCCCCTCCATTACGAATACAACTAGACACATTTTGGTGAGTTGGGGGATGAGCTGAAGTGTAACGGTGGTGAAGGTGAGTAGAGGAGGTTAAGGCACACGTAGAAGATGACACAGGAGCTAAGAGCTGGATAATGTATTTCAACTATCTGTTGTTGTTCACTAACAGTGGGTGTCTCTTGTATTTTGTTAGTAAGAATTTGAGCATGGTTTCCTCTTGGTTTAACAATGTATGGAGTTTGAATTATTTGGTAGGAAGTTTATGTTTGAGAAAGGATGAGCTAATTTTGTACGTGATGGTAATCTTAACTCGCATCTGCGAAGGCATATTGCTACATATGAATATATGTACTTAGTAGTTTGAATAGTTGTGATATGGTGCTTGTCAAATTTTACTACTCACTCCGGTCCTAAATATAAGATTATTTTGACTTTTTTTTTGGAAGTTAAGGAAACAAATTAGACATCTAAATTATAATATATGTCACATGAAATTAGATTATAGGTTAATTTATAAGTAGAATAAATTAATTTTGAGGAAAAAAGATTTTTTTGGGACTGAAACTACTTTTTTTTTTTGACTGAAACAAAAGGTCAAAGTGGTTTTATATTTAAAACCGAAGGGAGTATAACAATATATGGGTTGAATGGTTGTGGTATGCTTGTTAAATTTGAATGTAAATACAGTGTTGTATCATAATAAAGGAAATTCGAATTTTTAATGTTGAAATCGAATTTGTATGCTTATATACTAATGGGTGGTGTATTTAAAAAAATATATGGAAAAATGTTACAATTTCCATTCATAGATATAAGATCTATTTAAAGAAGTATATTTGTTTGTAAATATAAGAAATTTTTATAATTTTTCTCAATATTTCTCTATATACTCAAAAATAATAAACAAACAAGAAATGAATGATGGGAATAAAGCAGGTGGTTAACGTGTTTTGATAATATAATGTGATTTTAACTATCTTAACTAACATTATTAAACTAATCAAATGAACTAAATATCTCTTATATTTAGAATAGGGAGTATAAAGATAATAATGGAAAACCGAAATAAAAAAAAACTGGTTAAAGAGTAAAAGCATAGAGACATGGGTGAGTTCAATCCTATTTTCATCCTAAAAAAAAAAAAGCTGTATGAAGTGAAAAATTCGAAGAACAAGAAAAAAAAAATGGGGAAAAAAGAAGTGGCTGATACGCCGCATAACTTGGGCGGGATCCCACTCTTGTTCAGGCAACGTCGAGAGAGATTCATATTGGAAGGATGAATTGTTTGATGTGAAGCGTATCTGCAGATATAGGAGGAGGAGACGAGATCGAGAGATAGAGGAGGCTGGGAGTTTTAGCTTCTGGGCGGAGGGGAAGAAGAAGAAGAAGAAACAAAGGCGACTGATTGAGAGTGTCGGTAAGAACAGAGAATATTTGGGCGAGTCCAGAAGGAGAGTGAGATTGAGAAGCTGAACATTTCTTGTCACAATGACATCGTCGACAAGGTATCTACTCTACCTGCTAATTTGCGTGTCTTGTTCGCCAGTTTAATTTGCTTCTTACGGATCTGCTTCCGATGAGATTTTCATGAAGCTGCCGACCGCAGCTTCTACTTTTTCTTTTTGGGTGTCGATGACAAGTTTATTCAAATCAAGCTGATCGCTTCTCATTATAAGTTGATTAGAATTTGCTTTAATTGTTCATGAACTTCTGCATATTTGTCTTTATATAGAATTTTCTAAATGGTAATCCATACTTAGGATGTGAATGTATATGCAGCTTTGCCAAATTGAATTGAACTTTGAGTTCTGTATTTAATGGGTGAAACCGATTCTTTGCGCCTTTCAGGCCCTTATTTTTGTAGTTTTGATGACTAATTGGACTTATTATGATGCATGGCGTTGGCCCATGGTAATCTTTTTAGTTGGTGCATCTCTAAGGCATTGTGATTCTTTGGCTTCTCAACTTTTCTTGACTGGTGTTTTTAGTTGGACATGCTTCTTGTGCCGTATGTGTTATGTGATCCCGAAAGATACCTGATGAGAACATGATCTTTAATAATCTTATCACCTGACTGCTAGATTGGTTTATTTGAGTCTGAGTGCTAGCAGTTAACGTGGCCAGATTACCTGATTTAGGTCTAGTATGGGCTTAGTAATCAAATTTCCCGTTTATGAAATTCTCCGAATTGAGTTTATGTGAAGGCCTATGAGCAAAACCTTGTGGTGTATTACAGCAGCTGCAGCAGCAAGCTTTATTCCACTAGGTGGGATTGGTTATATGGATCGCATTACATCATTGTGCTCTATAAAAAACCAAATCTTTGGATAAATTATTGAGCATGAGGTCCTGCCCAATAACTTCGCTGAGTGTGCTCATTGGTATCCTCTACATTTTTTCAGAGGATTCCAAACTGCTTGATCGAATGATTTTCCAGCATTTTCTTCTCAATAAATGCTAATCCGACTCTTTCACACACACACACACACACACACACACACACACACACACATATATATTTGTTTTGATGATTTTATAAAAATCAGGGATGTATGTCCAGAGAAATATGAGAAGTAACAAATAGGAAATGGTGAGTTTTTATGTCCATTATGGGGAATTTTTTTCATCTACATAATTATATTATTCTATTATAATGCTTCAATGTAAAAATAGGCAATGGTGAAAGATTGATACACGAGCTGTTTTCTGCCCCTCATTGCTCTGTGGTTGCCCCTTACTATGCTATGTAACAAGACTTCCCCAGACATAATTGTAACACCCAATATTTGATCTTCTATCTATGACTGGCCGTGCCTAATTCATTTTTCTATATATTACTACACCTTTCTCTTCTCCATTTTAGGAAAATATTTTATTTCCTAGGGTCATTTTAAGATAACTCATGATATTGAGTTTGCACTCTGTCACTATTAGAATGTACGCAAACATTCCTCTAAATCTCCACTAAGAAGTGCATTCTTCACCTCAAATTGATGTAATGGCCAATCAAGTTTAGCTGCACTTGAAAGCAAGACCTTGGTGGTTTTAAATTTTTCTGTAGCTGCAAACACTTCCTAGTAGTCAGTTCATATGTTTGAGTGAACCTTTTTGCTGCCAATATTGGTTTCTTTCCTTTAGGTAATTCTAAGACTGATTTGTTTTAATTTTTCTCTAACTAATGCCTTCAACTCATTCTGCTCGGCATCTTTCCGCTCAGGTTCTTTCAATGCTTCATCAATAGTTTGAGGCAATCTTTCAGTTGAGATATTATCAATAAATGATTTGTGATGAGCAAACATACAAAATAAAGTTACCAATAAGGTGGCCTGTGCATGATCTCACTCATTCTCACTGCAATAGGAGCACCCAAATCCTCATATTGCCTTCTTTGGATTCTGAACAAGGAGCAGAGGCATATGTTATTGGATGGATCTAGTACTCTCTTTCTTCTAGTATACTATTGTAATTCCTTGCTCTGCATTTGTTCTTCAGCCTTGATGTGCTTTAAATTGTTGGGACCTTTTCTTATGACTAGATCCATTGATTCATTCTCTGAATTTTGTTTCTGATCAACAACCACAAATTTTTTTTTTGACTTCCCTCATGCTTGGCTGCTTATAACAGTTACCTTACCTATCTAGGTTTAATAATTCTTCTGCAAACATCGTCATTGAATGAATTAAGGGTTAATAAAAATTTATGCTCCTTTTTTCTGTTTTTGATCTTTCTGTAATGAGTTGCTTTTGAGACATGACTAGTCGTGGAATTTGTAGAGGTCAAGTTGCTGCCAGTATTGAATTAGTGTATTATCATTATGTAGTTTCAGTTTGGTTTTCATATTGGGAATTGTGCAAGAATCTTTTAATGCTTAGGATTGTTGCTTGGTTCTTCATGGATGCAAAGGTTTCTTTTATTGCTTCCTACACCTCATAAGCTGTTGGTAATAGCATGAAATTTTCTCTAATCTCTATTTCCATTGAAATAATCAGCTAAGCATGTACCATACTATTGTTGGTATTTGGCTCACTGAATTTTCTGTCAGCTTTGTTGGTATGTGTGGCTTTACCTAGGATATAGTCAAACTTTCTTCTGCTTTTGATATGAGTATAACGTTAGTGCTCATCATTGAAGATATTTTAACCATGTGATCAATGAGTAGTGATGCAGACTGGAGGTTGGTTATATGACACTTAAGAGATTATGGTTGTTTTCTTGATGGCATAATTGTGCCAAAAGCCATTAAGTGGTCTTGTGCTGTGGGCGATAAGAGTTTCAAAAGATCCAAATTTGGTCATGTTGTAATTGTTGAGGCCGGAATATGGCAATTAGAATTATAGAAGATAAGGAAAGACGGTTTTATTGAGCTGAGAGATGATGGTTTTGTCCCTAAGAGATAGACTGTATCGAATAAGGCTTCGCTTAATGGTTCTTGTTCTCAAGCTCTTCTTCGCTCTTGTTGGAACAAAGCATCACAGTTTGAAAACAGGACTATAAATCCGAATTGATAGTGGTGGGAAAAGTAGTGAATATGACTTGGATACCTCTAATATTAACTTAAATAAATACTCCCTCCGTTCCTAAATATATGACCTATTTGGGGAGGGGAATTTGTTTTTAAATATAAGACCTTTTTCTATTTTTCTCAACTTTTCCCTCAAATATCTCTATTGATTCTTCTCAATAAGAAACAAGAGAGGGAGGGTAGGAATTAAGGTAGGTGATTAGGGTTCTTTTGGTAATATTATGTCATTTTAATTAATTTAATAACATCCTTAATCTAAGTAAAATTAAGTAAATAGGATGTATTTCAACAGCTCTTTTAAGTAGTTCTTATCACTTTTAAATTTTACTTTGAAGATTCTGAATTACTTTTTCTTGAAATTTTTTTTCTCAATAACTATTATTTTCAAAGATAACCAAAATCATGGTTATCTTAAAAATATATCCAAGTGCTCCTTATACATGTCAAAATCTATTTTAAACCCAAAACCATGGTTATCTCATAAGCTACCAAGCGCTTCTATACATACCAAAATCATGATTAACCCAAAATAATGGTTATTTCATAATCTACTAAATACTCTTATAAATGTCAAACTTAACTATGAACAAAAAATTCATGGTTATCTCATAAGCACCTAAAAGCTTATTCAAGCACCCTATTTTGATTAAATCAGTTATACTTATGAATAAATTTTATTTGTCCCGTCTTATGTAATGCAAACCCAAACACATTCGAAGCATGTGGGGGTTGCTTTTGAGAAATATGGTTAATGGTCCCATTTTATTGTAATAAATACATGGATGTTTGGTTGAGGGTTGCATAATTTATGTAATCTAAATGCGGATGTTGGCGTGGGAGTTGCTAAAACCAAGTATATATAGATAACTGATTTTGTACTAGGCTCCCAAACAAGCACTTAAGCTAGGTTTGAGGTTTTGGATTTTCGGGCTGTGGGTTAGGTTTGGAGCCGAGAACCAGAAAATTAGAACTTCAATTTCTTGCCTAAGGCTGGAAGCTCCCATCTAAGTTAATATTTCTAGAGATTTTGTTTGTTATGTTGATGGGTAAGGTTGTTCATTCTTGGACAGCCAGATGAATTCATTCCAGGAGCATCTCCTGGATTACTGACTTCCTGCATCTAGGTACTATGCTGAGAACCCTGTGTTGGATCTTTATGATATTGAGATTCTGACTATAACTTCGTGCGTTTTTCTTTCTAACCCACTGTGGTTTTTTATAAATGTTATGGGATTGTCTTCATGAAATTTTAAGTCTTGCATATGCTTAGTGATGGTGACTTGATGGGTTCTTTAACTGGGGCAAGTGAAGCAGTTGAGCACTGTGGTCTAAATTTGAGTTTCGACTCTTGTATATCCTTTTAGAAATACATAGTTTAAAAGTTGATATATGTCTATCTTTGTGTCTTTTTTGGGTTTTAGATGATTACAAAGGTATGCTTTATATTACTTTTTGCTTTTCTCTAAAAGTAGCATCTTATCTGCCAACTAATACATGTTTTGGTATCCTTTTCAGGCCTCAAGTTGTTGGTTAGGTAGAGACAATCAAGAGAATTTGAAAGCATGAAATTTTCATCATCAATAGACTTTTAAAGTATGAAGTGTTCATTAAACCTCCTGTCCCCAATGCCAATGAAGATTCTGCTGGTTTTCTAGCTCAAAATGGTTATCTAAAATGAAACAGGGGGTCTTTTGACTTGCAAAAAGCTCATACTGTTGTTTTCTAAACATGAGCCAGTCTGCTGCTGCTTTATCTATTAAAACAGAACTAAGTCCAAGTATTGACTCAGATCCATTACAACTGTGGATTATTGCCCTTTGTGCTATTAGGTTTGATCTTGAACAAGGTCAACTGGTAGAAGAGTGTTATCCTTCAGGTTGTCTTACACGTGATGAGGAGCTTAACATTGCTTATAGTTCATTTCCAGACTCTGTTTCCCAGCAGCAAAATCGTTCAAGCATTCATGATTCTATTTTCTTTTTCCGAATATGTAGGCGCCTAAAAGCACAAACTGTGAATGATACTGATTCTGAGATAACTGAAGTTGACATGGAGTTTCCTTCAAAATCCGTATACAGTAGCAATCTCAGTAGAACCTCAGGAAGTAATAATGTCAATGCTTCTAGGTACATGTATGGTTATGTATTTAATAGACAGAGACATGATGAGAGGCTGAAGCGAGGAGGTGAGCAGAAGTCTGTGGTCATCTTGTCCCACAATCCATATTCTAGCGTGTTCAGACCTTTGTTACAAATTATAGGTCCCTTGTATTTTGACATTGGTAAGAAAGCTTTGGAGCATATTGCTACATATGTCTCTGCTTGGCCAGCACCTATTCCTGGTAAGCTAATGGATCTTCCAATTGGGAATGCAACTCTTAAAGTGTATTTGCCACCTGCTCATAGTTTGCCCATTGAAAGTGGTGAATCCTTTGAAGAGTCTGCTTCTTCAGTAGCACCCTTTTTGCCTAATAACCAGTATATCCCACAGGGTCTTTTTCATGATTCAGATATTTTTGGTACATTCCGAGGCCTTCTTTTGCAACTTTGGTTGCTATGGGAGTTGTTACTTGTTGGTGAACCTATTCTTATCATTGCCCCCACACCTCCCCAGTGTTGTGAAGCTGTGGCGAGTCTTGTGAGTTTGGTTGCTCCTTTACTTTGCAGTGTTGATTTCCGGCCGTATTTTACCATCCATGATCCTCAATTTGCACGTTTAAACTCCATAAAAGAAGGTGAAACTTTTCCCCCTATGGTTTTGGGGGTCACTAACCTGTTTTTCCTTAAAGCCCTTCGCAACATTCCCCACATTGTCTCAGTTGGAAGCCCTCCTCCTAATTCAAACAGGTTCACCCCATCAAGTAGGTCTTCCACTGGCAGACATGAAGGTCTTGGAATTCAACAACTTTCTCTAAAGAAGTTTTCTCCTTCAAGTTTATTGAATGCAGTTAAGCTGCGGCGAGATGGTCCTCTTTGCCTTATGACAGAACATAAGGAAGCAATCTGGAGTACTTACTCTGCCATAACCAAGCCAGATACCTCTATCTTAAATAGGCTTATTGATGCTGGATTGTTGCCAAGGGTTGAAGAGTCAATGTCAGTTGTTAACAATGAGATATTAAGGAGGCATTTCTTGGAGCTCACTACAAATTTTTTGGCCCCTTTCGGTCCATATTTTAGGACCACTGCACCATCAGAAGGAACTTCTCCGTACGCAGATGCACCCCCTCTACCTCCATTTAATGCTGAAGAATTTCTTGCAAGTTTATCTACTAGAGGTCCAGGGAAGTTCTTATTAAAGCGAATGAGATCCAACTGGCTTGATTTATATAGGTAGTGGATTTTCTTAGCTGTAATTGTTATGCAACTCTATTTGCACTCACCTTACTGTTGTTTTTTTACAATATAACATTGCTTACAGTTTATAGCCTTTCAACAATTTGATTCTGTATTTGATTTCCATGATTTAACTACTTTGAAATTAATGTGTTTAAATTTTCCTACCAGGCGATTTCTGAAGGGACTCAACTTTATGCCATGGTTTCAGAGGAGGCAAGCTGTTGCGAAACAAGAGCAAGACAAATTGTGGAGGCATTCCAGAATGACAACTGACATACAACAGCTTCTATCTAAAATGAGTGAGTTAGAAATTGTGGATTCCTTCAATGCTATAGAGAGACATCTCGTTAAAGAAGTACAGGTAAATTGCTTTTCAGGAGTCGTCCACCGATTTATATGCAATTAATTGTGCAGTTCTCTTTCTTAGACATGTATTCAAGATGCTCAATCATATACGTATGTGAAGCTAGTCATCTTTTTCTACTATCAAAGCATTTTCTTTTTTTTTTTAATATTTTTTACGATATCCAAAAGAAACAACTGTTAAGGTGTACCCCTCTCCCAAAAAAAAAAAAAAAAAAGAAGTGTACTCTGCACTCCGAGCATTATCATATTTTTTTAGTGCTTGTTTATCTATTATTCTTTGGTAAAGCATAGAATAGAGGAACGAAGTTAGTTTGACAGGTCTCAATTTTTCTCCATTTGTCTTTGTTGGCTGAGCATGCCCTTGGATGTGAACAAGATTATCAACAGTTTCATAGAACATACCTTGCTTCAATTTATGTGCCATAAAAAAGGATTGATTTAAATTTAAATGACATATTTTGTGTTTAAATTTATTATTCAGTTGTTAATTTCAATTTGTAGCTGCAACAATCTGGAAGAGCTTGTGTAGATTCCCCGGCAAGCTGTCAGAAGCTAAAGGCAGACCTTCAGGCTGTTTTCAAGATGCTGTCAAAGGACATGCAACAACTGATGCTTTCTAATCCACAAAGAGCATCCCTTCTACAAGGAAGCCATGAATCGAGAAAACTTCCGGGCCGCCCATTAATACAAGTTGGGGTTTTATCTCCTACTTCATCCAAGTAAAAAGTATGAAACACCTTGTCCCGGGTATGTAGAGCCTTCTTAGCTCTGTAGGACAAACTTTTTGGTTAAGTTAATGACTTCTGTTGATCCAAGTGATATGTGCTGATTTCAACTTTTTCTATATATAATCAGGTGTACGATAAACCACATCTTTTATTAATTAATCATCTCCAAAAGCAAACTCTGGATAACTTCATTCACAATGCATTCGTGTTGTATTATTTTAAATGTGAGGTTTTGTTAGTTACCTTTCTTGCCAGAAATGGAGCCCCCATATCGTTTCTAATTTGAACGATTAAATTGTATATTACCAACTTAGTGTGATAGCTCGCGGTGGCAGTTGTTCTTCCAGATTTTCTACTATTTGAGAATCCTCAATGTATGCATTGGGGTATATCTCGTGAGTCAATTCATTATGTTGATGTTTGTCCTGATTCCATTCTTATTTTTGTAAAGAAGAGAGGGAGAAAAAGAAATTTCCTTTTTGAACATCTTGCAGCTAGAATATTTGGTTTCCAGTTTTTCTCTTGTGACATGATTTGCGTCTGTTATACTTACTACTTCTGGTTTCAGGGTGTTATTTAGGAGTCTTTTGTTGATTGCACTATCTTTGTCCTCTTAATCAATTTTTAGGAAACGTTAGGGAGATTTCTTTTGTTGGTGAGTCTAGTATAACATAATGGTGGAATAAAGCTTTTTCTTTTTTTTATGTGTAATTAATATAGTCAACCCCACCTAATGTTATTCACAAGACTTCTTGTTGTGTCTTGTAGACCATAATGACATTAGAAAGCTCACTTATATCGAAGACTCGAACTTGGGAAAGAGCCTTCCCTCGAGATGGCGAAAGCCACTTCTCTCGGTTTCCATAATGAGGGTGATCTCTTAATCATGTGGCATTATTTTTTTTTTTTACCATTCTTACCTTTTTATGGAAACCATAAGGTCAAGGACAATTATAATTAACTTTTTTTTATCATTTGGGGCCACCTTCATAATTGTTTCTCAATTGGTCCTCTTTTCTACTACTAATCTTTAATAAAACATTCAATTGACTTTATTTGGGGAGGTTAATTAAACTAATAAGTTATTTAGCTAGATATAAATATTAATTAGTTTTAACTTTACAGAAGTTTATAAGTTAGATAAATTAATTTTTAAAAGAAATCAATATAAATTCGTTAAATAAATTCTTTAATGTCCTTAATCTTATCAAATAAAGTCAAGTTGACTCTTTTGGAGAAATTAAGGATGGAAAATAAATCACTTTAAATTATTTATATTTATTTTTTCCTCAAAACTTGTTTATTTTACTTATAAACTAACATATAATCTAATTATATGTAATATATGGTGTTGTTTTATTTTGTTTCCTTAACCCCCACAAAAAAGTCAACTTGATCTTATAATTAGGATCGAAGTGAGTATTATGTATGGGAAGTTACAGAAGCTATAAATTTTACCCGAAGAAAATACCAACCTTGGAGTAAATGAAGCACCTGTTATTCCTTGTCGGTCAGTTAAAGTTATTTTAGAAATTTGTGTGGTAGTGAGGCCCACCCATTCAACAAGCAATTACTCCCTGGTTCCTAAATTAAAGTGATGTAAAACAGGTTTGAAAACACTCCAACACTTGGAATATATGTTGGATAGATTTGGTTTTAGGTGAAACTTGGTTTTAGGTGAAAAGAGATGGAAAACAGAGAAAATTAGAGGGAAAGGTGCTGAAAGCCTAAAACAGAGAAAGAATTAGGGGGGGGGGGGGGACAGAGCAATATAATATAAAAGAGGGAGAACAAAAATATGGAGGAGGAAGAGAAACAAGACACGGGGAGGAGAGATGAACTTGAGGGGGAGAGAAAAGCAATTAAACTAAAGCTGTTTCATTTCACCCAAGTCTATTTTACAAAAGGGGAATATAAACATATATATATATATATTATATAGTTGAGGTTTCCTTCTCATGAAGGAAATATCCACTTGCTTCTACACTTTCTTTCTTATATAAAATATTGCCACTTGCTAAATAAACTAACAATAAAAACATCCCACGTTGCAGCTGAGTTAATACATGTAATGAAGAAATAACAACTTGCTAAAGTAAAAACATAAAATAATAAAATACATAAAGCTAGATAGATTTTATATTATAGAATTCTTCAAAATATCATTCATATTCCATCAATTCTCCTCTACTTGGAGAACTCAGCTCCTGATGAGTTAAATTGGGTGCCTGGATATAAGGAGGGAATGGTAGAACTTATGACACATTAATTCGAGAATCCATACAAACAAACAAGGTAGTGCAAAATGAGACTTTGCAAGGAGTAATAAAAGATATTGGAAACCTGGTATTCACTAATAAAATAATCTTCCCAGGGAGCCAAAACTAGAACAAGTAAGCTATTAGCTTGTTGGCCTAGCATTCCGATCATACTGATTTGGAAAACCCTTCCAATGAATAAGATAGTTGTAGAGGTTACCACCGAATGGGGGAAACAATATACTCTTCCAAAACCACAACAACTTCAAAATGATGTGCTGCATGAATCTAATGAATTTGAAACATAGGAGGGCAATGGGCTGTACAGATTCCAAGAATTTGAACACCTTCAAATTTCATAGAGATTTTCTTACATTTGGCCTTTTTCTCTTGCTTCTTAATCACTTCTTTGTTAGCTTCATCAATAACATCAGAAAATCCTTTCCAACAAACAAAATACTCATAGAAAGAACCGTTAGATAGTGGGATGGCCTTAGGTAATGCAACTTGCATAGGAATGGACATATGATAAAGTTGATCTTAAGTGGTCACAATGTGAGATGTTGACACTTTAATTGGTGAATCACTTGGAGAGTCTTTCTTGTGATTGATAACATGACCAGAGTCTTTAGCCGCCTCAACCACCAAAGTGATCGTGGGAACCTTTGTTGTCTCACCTGATGTTTGCTTGACTACTTGATTATATTCGTGAACCTCTGTCCTTGTAATATTAATAGTCTTTGCCGGTTGCAGAAGAGTATTCATTGTGGTTTCTTATTGACGATTCTTTTCATCCCTTTCTTGATTCCATCTTTGTCGAATGTGTTTAATCATTGCTTTGAATTGTTCTTCCTATGAATAAGCTTCAAGTTGCTCATAAACTTCTTCATCATGTTGATAATAGTTATCATACTCATTTTGATGATGATCCTCAAATTTATCCTGATGAAGATTAGCACGCTCATAATGATCATGATTAACATACTCATATTGATTATGATTTTCATTCTCATTTCGATGATAATGATGATTTGCATATGTATACTGCTGATTGAGAGACTTATCATATAATTGACTTTGATAATGAGCTGGAGCATACTTTTCTTTCAACTTCCTTTATCTCATCCCATCTCACAATCAGAGTTTGATCTAATCGTTCAAGATTTCTTTCTATATTCCTCCAGTACTTTCTAGCTGAACCCAAAAGTTTCAACTTTGTGAATCGGACTCTTTTAACATCACTCATGCCATACCACTCAAAGTAATATTTCATTCTTCCTAACCACCTTAGGAAATCACTAGGATCTAGTCTTCCATCAAACTCTGGGGCTTCTTTGGGCATCCTTCTAAAGTTGTCTTGTCCATATCTATGTGTTGGTTCATATCGTTCATGACACCCTATTAAGTCTTGAAAATTCCAAGAATCATCTACATCCTCAAATTGATTATGATGAATAAACTTATGAGGAGGTAAATGACTAGGCTTATAATCATTGATCCCAAGAGAGTGACCAGTCTTGTGGGAGGAAACCCTAGGTTGATCATAATAGACAGGGAATTCATAGTAAAAACTTGGCTTTGTTTTAGTCCGAGGGCTCTCAAGAACACCTTCAGCTATTTCACCTCTTTGTTGCCTCGTTGTGCATCCTAACATAGCTTAAAAAGCAAAAATTTGAAACTTTTTACCTAAAAAAAAAAAAGCTTTTCATGAATGATTCTTGCATTTAGGATAGGCCAAAGTAAAAAGGCCTTCTTAGAAGAAAAGCCAAAAATCTGGATTCTGGAGGTTTCTGCATGGTGGTGCATGGAGAAGACTCGCAAGCACTTGAGGTGCGTGAAGCCCACAAGCAAGGAAGGTCACCGGCAGCGCGTGCGGCGGCAAATGATGTTGATTTTTTGTGGGTCAACTGGTTTTTGCATCTTGAACGTGATGGCAGTGGTATTTTGGTGCTTAGATATCGGTAAATGGGTGTTTCGACTTGGTAAATGCGAAAACAGAGTATAGGGTGTTTCCGACGAGTGTTTTCATGTTTTCTGGCAACGGAAGCAACCTAGGAGCGTAGGAACACTTGCTTTGATACCAAACTGATGTGAAATAGATTTGAAAACACTTAAACACTTAGAATATATGTTGGACATATTTGGTTTCAGGTGAAAAGAGATGGAAAATAGAGAAAAATAGAGGGAAAGGTGTTGAAAGCCTGAAACAGAGAAAGAATTAGGGGGAGAGACAGTGCAAAATAGAAGAGGGGGAACATAAATAAGGATGGGGAAGAGAAACAAAACAAAGGGGGGGGGGGGGGGGGAAGATGAACTTGAGGGGGATAGAAAAGCAACTAAATCAAAGTTATTTCATTTCACCTAAGTCTATCTTACAAAAGGGGAATACAAACATATATATAGTTGAGGTTTCCTTCTCATGAAGGAAACATCTACTTGCTTCTACTATTCGACTTCTACACTTTCTTTCCTATTAACAATAAAAGCATCATAATTGCAGCCTGGTTAATGCATATAATGAAGAAATAACAATTTACTAAAGTAAAAACATATAATAATAAAGTACATAAAGCTAGACAGATTTATCCTATAGGATTCTTCAAAATATCATTTATATTCCATTTTAAAGCCTAGTTTGACTTTTTTTTAAAAAAAAAAATTAACAAAATTAGATAAGGTACTTAATCATAACATATTTTGTATATTATAGATTATATGTTAGATTTTAGAAGATAAAACTTTATGCAAATCAATTTATAAGTAAATCATTTAGATTCTTTAGAATTTTTAAAAAAAAAATCAACTAAATCTTATATTTAGGAACGGATGAAGTACTATTTTTATTTCTCTTTTGGGAATGGGCATTTTTGTAATTGCAAATATCGTGTATGCAACAATAAAAATTTCCCCCCCTAACAATAACAAATATAAAGGTGCGACAAAACCAGCGTAGACATTCTCTCAATATGAATAAGTATTTTTCCCAACTCCTATCATTATGAATAGATTTACAAAGTAGAGGAAATTAATTACAGAATGAATTTAATTAAGATAAGGTCTCACGAAATTCTCTAATTGAACTAAGGTCCTTAGAGACCTTAATTATGTTAAGTTCTAATAATTTACATTTGTTTAAATTATTGGTCACTAACAACTTCTAGCCAAATAGTTACTGTAACATCCCAATTTTTATTTATAAGACTTAAAGTGATATTATGAATGAATATGTTATTCTAAATGAAATTTAGGAAATAATATTTAAGTAGGAAGAATATATCTAAAATAATATATCAATGAGAGGGCTGTAATTCCAAGTGATAATATAAGAAAAGGATAAAAGATATCAAATCTTAAGGAGATTAAGGAATAACATTCTTAGATATTTATTTAGATTGATTTTTAAGTGAAAGATAAGGACAAATCAAGTTGTAGATATTGAATTAGATTATTCAAGATATATCCGATATATACACAAATAAATATTTAATAAAATAAGAATAATGATAAGTGCCACATCGATTAAATGAGAGGGGAAAAAACTCTAGGAGGTGATATGTTGAAATTAAACATATTAAGATATTTTCGCCCAATTATGAGGCAGTCTCGTTAAAATAACAGTTGCACATTTGTTAACCGTTGGAACGAAGGGAAATTTGGTCACCATGTTTGAAACATCCATCACTTCTTTTTCAATAGTGAGATTGTTGATAAGTGTTATGTAGTTTGAGTTATTAAGCTCGAATTAAATGCATGAAATCTTGAGCGGTAAATCAAGTAACTACTTGTTACATTGTTATCTTTTCGTATTATAAGTTATTTTATGAATTGCTTTTACAAAAAACTGTCTTGTGGGACATTATTTGTGAAAGAAATATGTTTTAATGTTTTATATAATGATTATTATGATATTATTTTAGTATGTTAATTGATTGCTATGAATCGTTGAAGATTATAGAATTGTTATGACTATGTTATATGATGGTTAAATATTTGAGTTTGAATGATTGTGTTCATGAATATTGTCCCATGATTTGTGAGTTATAGTGTTGAACAACATTAGAGGTAATAAGGATGTAGTTGAAGGAGATGAATATTTTACCACTTGGTGAGGCTGCCATTCGGAGCTCTTTGGTTGGTCCAATCGTAACCCACATGTTCTACGAGGGTATGGTGCCCCACCTGTTCTATGAGGGACTGTCCCATCTGTTCTATGAGGGACCGCCCCACCTGTTTTATGAGGGGAAACCCATGGTTCGGTTATGTGATATGTGGATTTGGCCATCCATAACTTAGCCCACGGGTTTAGTTGGCGGGAATAAGGAGGATATAAGGGAGATTAACGGTTGGGAGGTTATTGCTATTATGAGTATGATTAACATTAGGTACTATGATCCTATTCTTCCCTAAGTTCTATGATCTTGGATTAGTGGTGAACATGAATGTTACTTTTGGCTTGTTGATAAATATTTATGTGTATGATTATATATATACATGTTTTAAAACTGTCCCACCTGACACCTCATAAGCATGCGCTGGTGTGTAAGGTGGGTAGGATAGTCGGTTACTGAGACAGTGGTCTCATCCCATTACTTTACCATTTTTTAGGTGAAAGATATAAATAAGGGACGTCGGAGAAGGTTGTGGAGGATTGAGATTAAGCCAGCTAGGTGTATGCTCTCAGTTGTTTTTAATATATTGCCACAATTAGGATATTTCATGCATTTATTGTTTATTTTTTTAATTATTATTTATGAATTAATAAAGAGACACCAGTCTATGATATTTGTTAAATTATCATTTTATTTATATTATTTATGATATTTATTTGTTTTCAAATTATCATGGTTACTTTTCGAAAAGAAATTTCTCGAAAATGGTTTCAGAAATATTAAGTTATAAGTAATTTTTAAAAGGACGTTATAGTGACAATTTTTTGGGCCTTTGTAATAACATTATGAGTATCATTCACAACTTTTTAAATTCTTGATAACTAATAACTTTGGGCCAAACGATGACAAAATTTTGGTTTAGAACTTAATATAATTAAGATACCTAGGAACCTCAGTTTAATCAATGGATTTTGTGGGACTTCAGTATAATCACCTCAAGAATATATTCATTAGAAAGATCTAGATGAGTAGAATAATTTTTATGAAGAAAGTTTTGTGAATAGAATTAGTTTTACTTAACATAATACTCTCTCTCTAGAAGTAGTTTTACTTAACATAATGCTTTGTGTGTGTGTGTGTGTTGGGGGGGGGGGTTTAAAAGTTTGTTGGTATTAAATAATACCCCCACTTGAATTATGTCAAAGGGCCGTATGTTAAAATTTTTTGATATGGTAAAAAAGTGGTAAATGCTATTCTACATTACAAGAAATAAACAAACGAAAATCCTCTAAATAAATTAAATGAAATCAAGGAATTATCATTAGAGCCAACTTGGCTAAGATATCAGCTTTAACAATTTGTTCTTTGCAGACATGTTTGAGGTTAACTTACCTATCACACTTAAGTTTGTTGTGGCTTTCCCAAATTAAATCCCAATATTCATGAAGATCATTATTTGTATTTTTGATAAGCTTAATTGTATTTGAGGAATAATTTCTTAAGCAAAATTTTCTATGGCAACCATCACATGCACTTTTAAAACCAATAAGACATGCCCAAAGTTTTGCCTTTAATGAATCACCATTTTGATTATTAAGCATGAAAACTTCAATAGGATTACTTTTATTATCTTTGATAATACCTACACATCCCTTAGTGCTGCCTTTATAAGAGTAAGCTACATTAACATTGACGAGCACCCATCCAATCATCTTCAGTTGATTGTTGACATTGTTCATCATTCCAATCCCTCGAATTTTAGCTAGACTCATTTGAATTTTGGCTACATCAAAACTAGATATGATGGCTAGCCTTTACAAGAAGGTTTAGAGCACCTGTTTTCAAATACTTTCTCATTGTGTATTTTCCATAAAAGCCAACAATGAGAAAAAACTCTTTCCAAAATCCATCACATTGTCCTATCTTATGATTGAGTCCATAATTCACACCTGAAAAAACTTTATGGAAGCTGGGGTCATTATATAAATATATGTATGTGTTTTCTTCTCTTTTTTTCCCTTTCTTTCTATTTTTTTAATGCAACAAAATTTGTTTTCTTCTTTTTCTTCCTCTTTTTCTTAACAAAACTCTTTCTTCTTTGTGTGTATATGTAAAATCCTTCTCAATAATTACTTTTCAAACCACAATCAATCCCGATTAACTAGTTGAAACCAATGTAATACTAACTATGATAGAAAAGAGAGTTACTGAGGATAAGGGTCTATTGTAGTTAGAAAAGAGTTTAACTAAACTTTCAAAAACCTAATTATGATAGCAAAGAGTCTATCATAGTTATTAAGATTTTAATTATTTCAATAAGGGATAACTACGAGAGAAGAAAAACCACTAATACTAAAAGCCTATCATAGTTATAAAAGAATTTAGTTACTTTATAATGCTAACTATGATAGAAGATGATCTATACTGATAAATTGAATTTTAAGTTACCCATGATAGAAACAAACAGAAGCTGCAATGTAATAAAGGTCTATCATGGATAAACGAAACTTGAAGATACTTTGCGAAATAAACCATATTATAAAAAGAACACAACTAACATGGTTAAAAGAGCTTTTCAAAAATCTAAAGGATTCCAAAATTCGCAACAAATCATGTTAAAAAGAAAACACCTAACATGTTTATTAAAATTTAGCCAAATAGAATAACTATGTTAGAAAAAGCTCAACTAACATAGTAATTTTTCAAAATCCAAGGCATTTCAAAGAAAGTTAGTTAACTATGTTAGAAAAGGATTTCCCTTACTAACATAGTTACAAAAGAAATACCAACATCTCTTTTAAAAACAATAAGTTAACTATGTTAGAAAAGATTTTCATGATAACATAGTTATAAAAGGTTTCATCTAACAAAACAAGTTTACCATGTTAGAAAAGGCTCATCTAACATGGTAATTAAAAGTCAAATTATAAAACCAAAACTTTGTCTTTCTTTGAAATTCTACAAATCAATGACTCAAATGAATACCAAGCAGAACACAAACCTATGAAGTCATAACCATAACCATTTTGAAAACATCTCTTCATTCATGAAACCATCATTCATCCCTTTAAAATACCTTCACAACATGAACAACGTTCTCATCATATGAGATAATAACACCTGCCTTAATAGATATCTACACACATGAAAGTCAACTTTCTTTTAAAAAAGTGGAACCACACAAGGCATGCTCAAAAATCAACAACCATAATCAAGTGAAACCAAAATCACCCACCAAGCGGGGCTTCCAGCATGCATCACAAAAACATAACTCCATGAGGCCTCCGTGATAATTCATAAATTTATCACGTTAAAGTGTGCATTTTGCAGTTTTATTAGTGGATTTATTGGACAAATTTCTTATAATTGACACATTTATTTGGAATTGCACATGATTGGGAATATTATTGTTTAATTGTCAAATTAATTAGTTTTGGTGAAAATTCTCAGATTTGCCCTCACCTCTTGTGCTCTATCTCTCTCTATATAGGGGCAAAATGGTAATTGACCAATGAAAGGAAGGAAATGCAAATTAAACCACATTTCATGTGAATTTTACTCACCTGGCCGCCACTTTTTTTCGTATGGATAGGAGGGAAAGTTTCAATTAGACAATTACCACTCCCAAATACTTTGCCTAAAGAGGAAAGGAGGGAAATAATTTTCAAGATGAAATCGGAGGGCTATTTAAACAATTGAAAAAAAATGATCTCTCTTACTCCCTCATTCTCAGCCAACCTGGAGAAGGGAAGAAGCAAGCTCAAGAAGAGTGAATTTAGACAGATTTTAGGGCAAAAGAGAAGAGGATTTGAAACCGCAGAGAAGGGCAAGGAAGAAGGATGAATCTAGACAGATTTAAAGGAAGAATGAGAGCTGAAGCAAGAGGAAAAGAAACTGCAAATATTCCCCATTAATCGGAGGGAGAGGAACTATTCCATTCATTCATTCATTCAGACTTTTCTTCCTAGGCATCCTTCCTCCCTCAAATTCCTCTAACCCCTTTCATCATTCTCCCTCATTTTTCACTGCCGTTTCTGCAAATCATCAAGTCAGCCATGGAGAATTCAATTATGAGTCGAATCAGAGGCATTATCGCTAAATCATTTGTTCCCTTCCAATGTAGATGCTAATCGGAGTTCTCATGTGCTTAAGGGGGTTTCTATTCCAATCATCCTCTTGAATTTTTTAGTTTCTTCATTTGTTCTATTTGAATGTTTGTTGAGGCTTTGTAGACCAATAGTTTTGTTATAATTGTGAAAATTGTATGATGAAGTTTAGTCTTGTTCAATGTTAATTCAAGAAGTCATTGCTTAAACTTTGTAATTCCTAATTTCTATTATCTAGCAAGTTGTTTAGGTATTGAAGTTGGAATGAATGAATTCTAGTGACCTAGTTGGTTGCTATGGCATTGATGAATTGGCTTGAATGTTTCTGAATTTTGGAAAGTCAAATTAGGTTAATTGTATGGATTGATTCTATTTAGTTAGTGGAATATTTTCATATGATTAGGCTAAATTGATTTGGAGAAACTTTAATTTGGTGTTTCGGAGAACAAGGATGATTTCATAGATACATTGGAAGGGAATACATCACACTTTGGTTCTTAATTCTACCACATCACCATTTCATTCCTTTCTTGTTCTAAACTTTAAAAATAAGAAAAATACAAAAAAATACTTCTAATTAAGTAGTTTAGCTTAGTCTAGAATCTGAATCTAAGCGAACTTGAGATAATTTTTGACACTTTGCAACTTCAATCCACAATTAGCTGATGAAATGAGGAAACAACTACTACAGTCATCCAGAATACCAAATAAAAATATGCGGAAGCAATATGCAAGCATGCTTAGTCTACAGTGTATAGCGATATACATATCACAAACCAAACAAGTGGCTCACCGTCTAGCGAGTATCTGCCGGCTCCTTCCCTTCGCGTTTAGCACCAGAGCTTGACCCTGAAATAATGAGCATCCAGGATGAGACAAATGTCTCAGTAACTCTTATACTTTCCTATTTGTCCTACATGTGCATGTGCGTGCTAGCAAGTGTTATATTGGACTTATATAATATACATATATCGAAAATGCAATAGATATCATAACATGACAATGGGCGGTAAGACCAATGTATTCAATGGAACAAAATTAGCATATTCTAAAACCATTTAAAAGCATGCTCACAAACACCTCCGAAGAGGACAAACCACACATTGTGCCCAACATAAAGTCAATGGAACCAGACTCATTGCTATCACATCTAATGGAACCAACATCATTGCCTAACATGAAGTCAATGTAACTAGGCTTCACTACCTGTAGTCTAACATGAAGCAAGCAGAACCAGACTTACTATTTATATTTCGATATGAAGCTAACAAAACTAGACTTCACTATCGTCACACCCAATGGAACCAATCTCTTCTCACCATGAAGCCAACGGAACTAGACTTCACTGCCTGACATGTAACCAATGGAACCAGATTTCACTGTTGGTTCATTCCCATAGGACACATAACCCAAAAGGACCACCCGATGGCTGTCGGAGGCCTCATCATGAAGGGGTGGAACAAATATCACCGGTGCACTAGAAACAACCAATCCAGCCAAACACAACCAATATGCACATAATTCATGCTCTTGAAAGGTTGTCAATTTACTATAATACATTTCTCAAAATCCATAATAAATGCTCATGTTCAACAATATATACATATCCTATCAAATCATGCTCAATTTCCATAATAACCAACTCAACATATGAATCCCACATAACAAATGTAGTAAAAATAAGCATTTTCAAATTTTTACACTAAGTGGCATAATTGCAAATTTTTAAACATCACAATTTGAAAGCTTACCAACAACACACACATACATAAGACAAGGAAAGTGGTTACCTCTTGAAGCTAATGAGATTTTACCATAATAGAGTTTAACCCCGTGCTCGGCTGAACCTATCACAACTCTTCAATTACCAAAATGCAACCATCCACTATCAATCACATGAGTGAGTAAAAACAAAGTTTAGGGAACTAATTCCCTTTTTAATAGGCCATTTGGCATTTTGAGAAAATAAGACAATTAAGATAATTTTCCAACTATAACTCGCATCCCAAGCCACCTACAATTCAATTTCCAACAACAAGTCCAATATCCAAAAATGAATCCAACTCCTATATTCAAGCCTACACATCATTTAGGCCAATTCAAAATGTCCAATTACCAATACAATCCACACAAATAATCAACATCCCTATCTAACCTCAAACAACTTATTGAGCCCAATATTCACATCTAGGCCTAAAGCAAAAATATCCACTCTAGCCCAATTATCACCTATCCATTCATCCAATCACCATTTACCTTCTTAAATCAACTTCCCAAAATATTTAGTTTACATAAAAAAATCATAGGATTTAAAAAGACCCCTTTCATGGTCCCAATTTTCAAACATTATGAAACCAAAATTTGAATTAATCTACTATCCAAGAAATCAAAGGATTAGAAATCATTTTCTAACATCCATAAGCATGTTTAAATCATTGAATCCCAAGAAGGAAGAGAATCTTCAAAAATCCCAAGGTTCTTAATACTTTGTTGTGCTATAAATTGAATTCAACTACAATTAAGAAGATAAAATATAAGGAACACCATCAATAAGCTTTTTAAAAACATCAAACCCCCGTTACAATATGAATTTTTAAAAATAATGACAAACCTAAGGTTTTCCCAAACTTTGAAGTTTGAAATCTTTGTTCCAAACCAAAATTTAAAAACCCATAGTTTTAGAAATCATAATCAAGTACGAATAGGCTTAATGAAACAATAAAACCCCCAAATAGCTTGAATTTTTGGACCTCTCACAAAAACCCTTAAAAACACAACTTTGAATCACCCAAATCATGAACAAATCCTTTTCCAAACAAGAGAAGCCATTATAGAAGCTTATGAAGGTTTGAAAACAAGTTAGAAACCACGAAAAATTTCCCACCATGTCAGATATTTGAGCAGCTCAAGAAACCCCAAAATTCTTTATGAAACCTCAAGAAATATCCAGATAAAGGAAGAGGAAAGGAAGGAGATTAAGTTACCTAATGATTGGAGCTTGTAAACCCTTACATTTCTTCACTATTTCCGTGCCCTAGTAAAGGGTTGGAACACCTCTTTCGGCCTTCCCAAACACACCACTCAAACTTAACTAAAAAAAGCCCTAATAGTTCAGTTTTATCCTGATAGAGCTTACTGCTACAAGCATGTTTGCTCACCACAATGAGCTGTCACTTTTAGCTCAACCACGTCAACTTCAGAAATTGATAATCAATTCTACGAACCTCCAAAAATTACAAATTATGACTCTATGGAAAGCTTGAGATATATACTTTCTAATGAAAAAGAAATTATCCAAAATATTATCATTATCAAGCGAAGGATTTCCTCCCCCATAGTCTCTTTTTAGTCTTTAATTTCTCTAAATGTATTTTTCTCCAATTAAGGAAGAAATTAAGCTTTTAAAAATCACCAAAAACAATTCGAATTCCATATATTTATTTATAAAGATCTATAAATTCCTTAATTGATCTCACTAATCCTTAATGAAAATTTTTGGGGTGTTACACAATTTATCTCCCTTATTTTATCCTTATTCCTAACAACCAAACTGATGGAAAAAGTGATCTATCCATGTCAATAATTACTGAAAGAGCTCACTGATTATATAGAGTGGATAACTAAATCTAGATACCGCACAACCGAATCATGGGTCACCCTCGTAGAACAAGCGGGGTATCGCGGCCCTTCATTGAACAAGCGAGGTGTTCCTCAAAGAAAAAGTGGGATAGTCAATAATAACTTCTTATAGAATAAGTGGGACGTGATACCCTCATAAAACCTGTGGGTTACGAATAGGCTAGCCAAAGAGTTCTGAGTAATGACCTCATCATGTAGTACAATATCCATCTCCCTCAACTATATCCCCACAATCACATGACAATATTTCACAAGCATAATCTTTCAAGATGTAATCCTTAATGTAACATCCTAATTTTTGTTTACAAAATTTGAATAATTTAGAAGGAATTATTTTATAATAAATAGAATTTTTCATGTAACTATTTAAATAAAAGGAATTTATAAAAACTATAGTTTAAAGAATGATAAAGTGATAATTGATAAAATGAAATGATGATATAGAGAGGAAGGAAGAATAAATAAATGAAGGATCTAAAAATAAAATTAATAAAAAGAGCAAACAAAAATAAACAAAATAAAAATTGTTATAAAAATAAGGGTAAAAGTGCAGATTTGGTACCGAACTATTAAGCCAGATGCACCGATTAGAAAAATGAATTTCAAGTAGTAAATTGGGTAATGATAAATCAAAAAGATTGCAAATTTGGTAATGCTGTTAAATTAACCTATACTCCGTTAAATATTTACTCTGAAATTCGTGGGTCCTACTTCCCAAATTTTTAATGGAGTTTAGGCTGATTTAATGACATTACCAAATTTGCAACCTTTTTAATTCATCATTACCCTTTTGCTACTCGAAATTCATTTTTTTGTTTAGTACACTTGGCGCTATAATTCTTTACCAAATCTGCATCTTTTCCCTAAAAATAAAGAAAAGAAGAAAGATGGAGAGAGGAAAATAGAATAGCAAGACAAGAAATTGGAGAGGAAGCAAGGGAGTATTCTCATTCACTTGTAATTCTTGATATAAATGCCTTATACTTGGCCTCTATTTATAGGCATCCACACATTAAAGTCTATAGCTATAGTTACAAAAGAGTGAAGATGGGCATAATCGAAATAATCATAAGAAACTCCCACAAATCATTCATTGGGAGGTTATAGGAAAAATAATCCTAAGAGTATGGAGGAGTTACGGGCATCCACTCATGTAACAATATTTATAACACTCTCCTTTGGATGTCCATAAACAAATATTGTGCCTTATTAAAACCTTACTAGGAAAAACCCACTGGGACAAAAGCCCAGTGAAGGAAGAAAAGTACACAATACTTATCAAAGCTACCTCATTAAAAACCATAGCGGGAAAACCTAGTGGAACAAAATCTTGGTTATAGAAAAAAGAGTACAGCATGATATTATCTTCCCTTTAAGATAGGATCACTTTTACTTTTCCACATAACAACAATATCACTTTTACTTCCCCTAGTGACAACATCACTTTTGTCTTGATTGAGTATACTAATTTTCCAAGCATATTCCTTCCAATTTAATTTAAGCGAATCTTCATTTTGGCGGAATTGTATTATCATCAAATATTCTGCTAAAATGTATTACTCTAGTACATCTTCATGATATATCTCGCATCCATGTATTAGTCAAATTCATTATCCGCTTTTGCAGAAACTTAAATCTTCCACAAAATTGTAAAATGTAATACCAACAAATTTAGCAAATATTTATATGGGAGAGCTCTATTCATGATTTTGAAAATCAATGTGGAATTTAATAACTTGATCTAATGGTCATGTAAAATGAAAATTTGTATATTTTCCAATAGATATTATATGTTGAATGATTTTCTTATACATGCTTTTGGCATTTAAGATCCTTCAAGGATTTTCATTTAAATCTCACAATATTTAACCATTGACGTATATTTTCTTTTCATATACTGCGAGACTTATAATATATGCAAAATAATTGTATCCACCACAAAATAATACATCTTATATATTTCATATAAATATTTAATCCCATAATAACTTAATATTTCAAGTGTTTGGACTGCAGGTTCATAATTTGCACATATTGAAAAACATAATTATATTTTCATTCTGTCATCTCCTTTTGTTTTCCTTTTTCGTCACTCATATTAATGTCTACTTCCAATGACATATCTTTGAATAAGATCCTCATTTGATCATGTAATATCATGTTCGTAGTTGTTGTGGACTACTTTACTCTTTTCGGTTCCATTTTTCTTTATCTGACATAACTAATAAAGATCTTTATTTTTTTAGGTACCTGAACCTCCTTTTAGGTTTTTCAATTAGTTATGTCTTGGCACTCTTCTAGAATACTTGCCTCCTTAATATATCATCATAATTTACAGGAGTAATCTATCAGATATCCGAAGTATTTACATTTGAAATCGATTGACTTCTCATGCTTCAGGCATGTCGCATTTGTTGGAGCATTTTCAGCTGTAATATGAGATTTAATAATTCTCATTTAGGTCAGTAATTATATTTGACAGACATTTTCTAATATTTCATGAATGCAAAGTCTGATGAACTTCTAGTTCATAATACTATATTTGAGGATCTACATTTGATAATAATAGTGCATTCAATATATTTTCTTTTACAACTATTCAATTTCCCCCCCTCATGTTTGTATAACTTTTTGTTGAATGACAATCAAATATTCATGCGGTGTAAGTCATCTAAATCCATTTGTTTCCTTTAAAAACATCCTTTTGTTTCATTTGAAAACAAACAAGAAGATGTGGTCCTTACCCAACATTTATCTCAACTTTCTTCAATATTCATCAATACACATTGTGGTGAATTATCAGGCATATGCAATGTACACTTCAATATTTTTAAGATGCGCAATATTTAGCTCCTAACCAAAAGCTAATTTTACTGGGAGGATCTTGTTGGCTTGATGTAAATATGTGCTGCAACATATAATATTAAATATGCCAATATTGAAATATATAGAAGTTTTGTTCTCTATCTATTCATGGAGGCTTTAATAAATAATTTCTGGATCATAAAAATCTGGAAATTACGCACTCAACATAATGATCTATTCACACGATCATGCAAACTTCAGATTGCAAACTTATAATAATTGAACATTTGACCACCTTATATATGCATCTATCAAATTTATTTAATACTTGTGTGGTTTACATGCTTATTGAATAGGCTCATGAGTTTGATTTTTAACACCTTTCCTAAATGCCTTAGGGTGTAAATGCAAAATCTAATCTAACCAAGGATTGTACAAGTGATGCTCTCCCCGGATTGTCTCTCAAGGAGTCAAAACTACCTAGACTAACTAAATGCAATAAAAAAATAAAGATGGGTTTTTGGTATTTTTAATTAAGGAAAAGTAAACTAGTAAAGCAATTAAATTGATTTAGAAAACTAATACGATAAGCATAGGCCTTTTGATAGAATCCATTAACCTTCCTAGCTTCTAAGATAATGGGGGAGTTATTTAAGCCAAGTTATAATATTTAAAACCTAGAAAAATTGCTCTAGTCCAATTATCCTAATTAACTAATTGATTCCGCAATAGCATTCACAACAATTAAATAGGAAATCGTTAATTGCAACTTGGTAGTGAATGTTCTTAACAAATATATGATGAGTCTCTTATTGAAAGTTTAATTTGGCCTTTCAATTATGGATCTAATGGCTAAACACATATATAAATCATACACGCATTCAACACAAGATAGAAATCCAAAGGAGATAATATATACTACCACATCAATCACATAATGCAAAGAAACAAACACAAGGTTTATACATATAAAAGAAATCTCTTAATTACATACATAACTTAGAAAATGAATAAACTTTCGAAAAACCTTGTTTCAATTACTCATAAGAAACTAAAACATGATGAATTAGATACATATAAGATAATTGAACAAGAAAACGAAACTCCCATAATTAAAGACATCGAAACTCTGGTGCCGTCTCTCAATCAATATCCCTACACGGGTCTAGCCACTCATTATCCCGATCATCCTAGATGCATCTTGAATTTGTGACTCTATGGGATATTAAGTTGGATTTTTGAAAAGGTAGGATGGAAGAGGAATGATGGATTTGAATGGAAGAAGAGAAGGAATTTTGTGTGCGGTTGTGTGTGGTATGAAAGAAGAGAGATGGGTGGTGACCAAATCTTAATGATGATTGATGGATGTGGACGAAAAATAATATGGATAAGGATGGGAGAAGGTTTTAATTTGGTGTGATATGAATTGTGGGAGAGGTGATATTGCGTGAATTCTATTTGAGAGGAAGGGTGGCGTATGAATAATGAGAGATACGAGAGAGATGAAAAGTGGGGTATGGATATGATATATAGAGAGGGAGAGGCGTATATTTTTCAAGAGAGGGAAGGATGAGGTGGCATGAAAAAAATAGATGGAAAGAGGCGTATAACTTGGGAGAGAGAAAGATATGAGGTTCCTAAAATTTAGGGAGAGAAAGAGAGAGATTTGAGGGGGTGGTTTTAGGTGGGAGAAAGAGAGAGTAAGATATCTGTGATATTTTTTTTAAGAGAGAAAGAGGAAGGCATGTGTGAATTATGTGTGGGAGGAGAGAGAAAGGAAAGATATGAGTGAGATAATTTTAGAGAGATATATGAGGAAAGAGAGTGTGGTCCCTAAAATTTAGGGATAGGAAGAGAGAAAAAAGATATGAGGGAGCAAGATATTTTTAGAGAGAAAACGGGCTAAAGTTTAGTCAATCCAATTAGCCCAATGAATAAGACTTTTAATTTATAAAAAGGGCTAATAGGAATTTTCCTCTCTTTTTCTCTTGTTGATTTGTCTTTCCTTGCTTTTTTCTCTTTATTCCTTTCTCCTACAATAAATTACTTAAGGCACATGTGAAATATATCAAATCCATAGACCATAAATGTATGAGTTAATGCCCTAATATGCTCAAACTATAATGAAAATGCAATTAACTCTCTAATCTAGGACCCTAAGTATAAAAGTGCCTAATTTCCTATAATATAGCCTAGAATAAGTTCTAAAATCCATATAATTAGTGGCTAAAAATATATAATAATCAGGTGCAATCAGATATATTTTCATAAATATAGAGATCCATTCTAAATCACAACAAGTGATTTTTCTTAGTAAATTTTAATATTGGTTATTCAAGAAGAATCTTCTGATTCTTTAATGGATGTTAATGTTCAATATCAATAATTTGATGTTTCATATATATGACTTAGATGATCAAACAAGTCATGCCAATAATAAATTTATTTGGATTAGTAAACTTCTGGTTTACTGTATCATGTTTCTTAACCAACATTAAACTTTTTAATTTCCATATTTAATATCATAACATGACATCCATCTTTGGGAGATACATTAGGCTATGTGAGGAAGAATATGAGCTGAATTTCATTCAACATTCAACACTAATTCACACTTATATTCCAACAATATCCTCCTCAAGTGTGAGTCATACCTACTTCCATTATTTATGTATCTCAAAGACAGTCATAGTAGGCCAATAACCTACATTTCATTGAAGTTCAAATACTTCCTTACTCACATATAAATATGGATTTCAATCCAATTGGATTATCTTTTACATTCCCTTTAATTAACTGCAGTTCTAATATCAATCTATGAAGCATGATTTTCATCATCAATTATTCTTCCATCCATAAAAAATTGTATTGGTTCTTCAGGAACTATATCTATTTTGTAACATATAAGTTCTTCAAGAACTAACATATAGTATTATATTTCCATAAAATTTCATTATTCATTAGTAGTAATATACTTCAATTTGTTTTTTCTTAGAAATATAAGATATAAATATATAGTTTCTCATAATCTTATGTGATAATCAATACATCACAGTAAGTAAAATTTTATCTCAAATCCCAACCATGAAAACAAAAATTAATTAATAATCATTTATCAAATCAATCAAGTCCTCATCAAAATTTGTGTAAACCTCACTTGCAGAATAAAACTAATAGTCATATTCCCTTACAATACATGTAGCAATTAAATTAAAACTTCATATGATAATGATTCATTTTAATGTGGTTGTCTTAAGTTCATGAATATATCAAATTTCTCCCACCAAATTAATTAAAATGTGCCATTAATAGATAAAATGTATTGATACCCTTCTAAAATAATCACATGGCTTAACTAACTCTTAACAGCTTATCGTGTCAAATTAAACAAATAATGAGGGAAAAAAGCTAGGTGGTAATGACAGTCTCTACCAATATAATATTTATAAAGTCATCATAATAATTAAAAATCTCATGGTATAATAATGAATATATCAACACAAAGATCTAGTTGAAATACCATAACAAAATCATACATCAACAACAATAATTTATTTGAATATAAACAACCTTTTGTTCCATAATCCAAGAACTATAATATCCATAAAACTGAAAAATCTTTTTTTATGAGATGAACATAATACTACATTTTAAAGAAAAAAATTCATACTCTGCTTATAATAAAATTCATATGCTAAAAAAACTATAATATTTATGATAATAATATTTTTTAAACATCTCATCATTCAGACATTTGAACGTACTTATAGAAGCGAAAACAGAAGCGTACATGTTTATTATCAATATCTGATTAAAGTAAGTCCAACGGGGAGAGAAATTGAGCTCTTATATATATCATAAAATTAAATTCTTATAATATTTTTTCACATAGTTTAATCATAATAAATTGAAACAATAAAAAAATAAACATAAGGTATCCTTCTAGGCTTATGATAATCTCTTTTTTTCTTTTACAATAAATTTGGGCATATTTCTCTATATCCCATTTGCTCTTTCATATCTGTCAACTCATTGTCACTTTTGATATTTGTTATCTCATTTTTTTTTTCAACTTGACAACCATTTTAACATTTTATATTCACTGAATTGGTGCATATTTCTCTATAGCTTCTGGCCATATTAAAAAATTATATTGGCTCATGATCCTAAATATCATTATTGTAATTTTAATATCGCCAAAAATTGTTGTCTCTAATTATCAATATGGCATTGATCATGTGTGATTATAGCAAAATATGCTAATTTGTCTTCATGATTTCCACTTTTTATTGGCATAATTCTCTTCATAAATTTAATAATAATGGTTTTTTTTATAAAGCTACATAAACTTTTTGTGTCATTTGATATTTAAACCATAAGTCTTTAGGGCTTTCATATTTTGTAACATTAAGATCTAAGTGCCACATTTGTTTCTTTCGTTGTCCCATTTAGCAGAACTCACAATGTTCATTTACATGAGAACCATTATAAAGGTGATATGACTTCGGGTCATTCAATCACAAAATCGCAAGTATTATGGCTACTGGCCATTCAATAAAATTAAAAGAATACTATAAAATAAATTAAGTAAATTTAATTATATATAATACTATAAATAAAATATAATGATGTAAAGAATGACTATAATATATAACAAACATCATTTAATTGAAACAAATAAGTAAAAGTGAAAATAGGTTACAATATTATGAACATAAAAACATAATATAGAAAGATGAATTTAATAATAAATGTAATTACAAATAGAAAACTGAAGTAAGACAAAATAAAAAAAAATAAAGGGCGTAATATTAAAACCGCATGAATGAATGAAATAGTATAAAAGGGTAATAGAATTATAAGAAGAGAATTACAATAACAGATAATAAAAGAATAAAAATATGAATTTAAAAAATAAAGTAAAATGTATATAATATATGTATATATGTTATATATAGCATATATATATAGAGAGAATCAGTAAGATAAATATACACATATATATATGTATATCACAAAACTGCAAGAAAACATTAAGGCAATAATTGTTACATGAGTAACAAACTCGCCGTATCATAAATAAAACCAACAAAATGTGGTAGATTATTATTAGATAAGAAACACTAAAATTCACTGAGTGAATTCGTGCTGATAACGTACTATAAAAATAAAGAAAAGGAAAATGATGGAGAGAGGAAGATATAATAGCAAGACAAGAAATTGAAGAGGAAGTAATTAAGTATTCTCATTCACTTGTCATTCTTGATACAAATGCCTTATGCTTAGCCTCTATTTATAGGCCTCCACACGTTAAAATCTATAGCTATAGTTACAAAGAAGTAAGGATTGACATAATGGCAATAATCATAAGAAACTCCCACTAGTCATTCATTAGGAGGATATAGGAAAAAGAATCTTAAGAGTGTGGAGTTATAGGCATCCAATCGTATAACAATATTTATAACAAAAAAAATGAAAGGATTTCTTTGCCAACACGTACTGTTCCGTCATTGTTAGAATTGGAGCAAGGTTTGAAGATCAAATAAGTAACTAAATCTACTTCTTCTCATAAAACTCTATTCATAAAAGTTATTCTATATAATTTTATCTTTCTAATAACCGTATTTTTTGGTAATAATTGGGACAAATTTTTGAGTTAGGGTTTTGGGAAAGGTTTTAGTTTCCACAACAAAAGACCAGAGGAATATATAGCTAAGTCACAAGATAATATTAATTGATACATATTTTTTTATTCGGTTATTGTATGAATTTAAAATCAATTTTTTTTATTAAAAACTTTATGTTTTATGCTCTATATGAGTTTTGAAACAATTGAACTTGGGTTAAAGAATTTATTTGAGATATGTAAGCTATTATTAAAGTTTTGGTCGGTTTATAATGTTGAATGAATTGAAGATTTGTGGTGTAACTATTTTTGTGGTTGCAACCCAAACTTTAATTTGAGGATTTCGTATAACAGAATTAAGTTGATGTCAATCTATTATGCAAATAAGCTGTTTAGTATAACAAAATAATTTAGCTGAGTTAAATAAATAAAAAAATGTGTTAGCGTTATATTGGGATTTTCGGGCAACTAGTTCAAAATTGTAAATTTATATAGTTAAGTAATAATTCAAATTGTATATCAATTTTCTATCTACATTATTTTTGTGTATCTTGATTCGTAATCGGATTGTAGCTATGGTGCATTGGTTCTTTAAAGTTTGTAAGAATAACCTTGCAGTTGAGATAAATGGGGTTAAATTACATTACATACATACTTTGGACTGTTAGGTTTTCTTAACCTTATTTTCCCTATTGTGTTATGTTGTAAAATGTGATTTTAAGAAAAATTTTAGCTATACTAATATGTTTTGCAACTCACTATTAATGCATGAACTAGATGTATATCCAGGTGCATTGCGAATGTCTTCTAAGTTATATGAAGTGTTTATGTTTTATTTTCAATAATGTAATTTCTCTTTGTTGTTGTGTTACTAACCATTGACATTTGGTTTTTTGTTTATTCAATAATTGTAAACTGAAATATGCTTAATTTATAGTTTTTGATTTACCATTGAAGTGTTTTTGTTTTTTCCATTTAAAGCTAAAATTATACATTTACTCCTTTATGTTTACATTAAATATCAAGGTAAAGGTTCAAAAATACCCTTGTACTTTTGTTGAAAGTGCGCCCAGCATCATAAACTTTTTTTGGGTGTAAAAATGCCCATGAACTTATGAAAATCGGGCAAAAATGCACATCCGTTGATTATAGCACAAAATGCAATTACTTTATGCATTTGGTGGGGCCCACACTAATATTATTATATCAATATTGTAATTTAAAAAACATCACTCCATCCCCTTCCTTTGTTCTTTCCATGATTTCCCTGACATAGCACACCACACAGCATAACTCAAGAAGTTACCCCACACATTCCGTCGAGATTCGATTTCCATTCATGTAATGCGTCTCTTTAAATTCGCTCATTTCCATTTCTATTATAATTTTTATCAAAAAAAATCTTCAGAATCGATTCTTCCCAATCCCCAAAAAAGGCTAGTATCATAAGAGTGAATGCAGGGCAAGATATGATAAATTCCAGCCACGACGGTGCATGAAAGTACAGGGAAAATTCTCAGAGAGCTTTCATGATGAAGAAGTAAAATGCCGTATGAATAGATTTATGGATATATACCTTGGCCAAATGATTTGGATCCAAAATGAGGGTTGAAGTAAATTGGGTAATTTCTTAGGAAGGGCATGAAAGAAGCTTAAGGAATGGAACTAAGACCTAAGAATTCCCAGATTGAGAGGAAGAAACAGATAAGGATGAGAGCGGCCCAAGTGAAAATGAAGAGATACAGAGAGAAAGAGAGAAGGCACTTCAAGGTAAAGTGTTTTTCCGCCTTAGGTTTCTCTACTTCTTTTTCTTTTTCTTTTTTAATTTTTTTAGTGCAGGCCCCACAAATGCATAAAGTAATGGTAGTTTGTACTATAATCAACGGATGTGCATTTTTGCCCAATTTTCATATGTTCATGGGTATTTTTTTTGGTGAGAAAAAAGGCAAACACCCAACTCGCAGTTACACTTAGTACACGAGGTACACCAGCACTTTCTTGATCATCCTGTAGAATTCTTTTGATTGCCTCAGGTGGCGTGTTCCACGTCATGATCTGCTCCTGTTCATATCTACTGAGACTAGTCAAGACATCTGCACATCTGTTTCCCTCTCTCATTATATGCATTATCTTTAATTGCCATTCCTTCCCAACTAATTTCATCAGGCTTGGCCAAGGTTTTACACTCAACTCTCTGTATCTCTAACTATTGATTATCTGCACCAGGTTCATAGCATCACACTCCACTTCCACTTTCCTAAATCCAAGTCTCTAGCATGCTTCAAGTCCCTTAACTAATCCCCATGCTTCTTCAATCAGCGGATCTGTTATGCTTAACTTACATACGAATCCGTGAATCCATTGCCCTTCATCCCCTCTTATCACACCACCACACCTTGCATCTCCCTCTTCAGAGATCCTTCCATCTGTATTCAATTTACACCAACCATTTTGTGGTTTCTTCCAACTGATTATACTCATTTTCCCCTTCTTTCTTGACAGATCTGATTGTCCCATCGTCAGAAATAATTAGTTACATGCTCCCTCACTACCTGTTCAGCATTACCAGGTAAGCCAGCGCCCTCATTCTTCACACTTTCATATCTCTAAGCCCATATTTTCCAGCAACATGTGGATAATATTTCTGGCCAGAAAATATCATCTTCTCCCTTACCTCTGTATCTAACATTTTTTTCTATCTATTCCAACCAATTTGTACCAAAGAAGCCAATTCTTCTTTTGGTTGGTACTAATTTCCTCCATAGCATTGTTACAACAGGGCAGTCTCTGAGGCTATGAATCATATCCTCTATATGTTGTTGCAAACTAGACACATTCCGCCTCTTCCATCCCATTTTTGTGTGATACTTATGGTTGGGATTCTTTTATGTACACATCTCCACATTAACACTCGAATCCTTTCAGTGGTCTTTAATTTCCATATCCTACTCCATGTTCCTTTACTTTGCGCATTAGTCAGCTCTTGAGGTCCTTTATATGCACTCTCTGCTATGAAATCCCCATGACTTGTTAGTCTCCATGTAATTCCTCCGTTCCCCACTTCTCCCGATTTCCTTTGAATATTCTTATTGAAATCATCCCATGCTTTGACTAATTCCTTCCATAATCTGCAATTACTCTGCTTTGCTATGGGTTCCTCTTTTAGGTCCCAACCTCTTCCATATTTTCTTATGAGAACTTTTGCCTAGAGGTTAGTAGGGTCAGTATGAAGTCTCCAGAGTAGTTTACTCATAAATGCTTCATTCATTTGCTTTAGAGACTTGATACCCACCCCACCTTGTTCCTTAGGTTGACATAGTTTTCCCCAGGCTATTGCCATTGAGCTTGTTACTGAGTTGACTAGTGTGATTTGTCCTACCAGTGATAAGCTCGATACTTCCGACCCTCTTAGTCTTCTACTTACCCTTTCCGCAATGTGTTTGTATATGTCCTTCCATTTCCTTAGGTTGGGAATATTTGCACCTAGATATCGGCCTATTTCTTCCACTTGCTTGAACCCACTTCTATTGCATATTTCTCTCCTAACACTGTTTCCAACATTTGGAGAGAAATATATAATTGTCTTATCTCGACTTACTTTGTGTCCTGACATTTCTCTGAAAAACTGCAAACATTGTAAAACAGTATTTATATTTTTATTGTCAGCCTCTGCAAAAAGAACCAGATCATTAGCAAACATCATATGAGATATGGTTGGGCCATTTCGGCTCGCCCTTATTCCTCTCCACTATTTCGCTCTCACTCTATCCAGGATCAAGTGTGTTAAATTTTCATTCCAAGCACAAATAGATACGGGGACAGAGGATCACCTTGCCTTAGTCCCGGGTAGGTACAAATGTTTCTAATTCATCTCCATGCCACAATATGTTGGTTGATGTGGTGCTTATACATTTCATAATTCTTCCAATCATCTCCTCCAAACATTGGAGTTCCTCAAGAACTCTTTTCATGAACTTCCAGTTGATTCGGTCATATGCTTTCTTCAGATCAACTTTAATTTCCATGTAGCCCTTCTTGTTACTTTTCCTTCTCATGGAGTGGATCATTTAATTGACAATTATAATGTTGTCATGAATGTTCCTTCCCGGGACAAAACTCATTTGCAAGGAGGATACTGTCTTGGGCAAAATATTTTTCAGCCTTTTCACTATAATTTTTGAGATACACTTGTATATCACATTACATAAGGATATAGGTCTCAATTGTTGCACTTTCTCTGGGTATTCTGTAACATCCCAAGAATTATTTAAGGATTAATGGTAATTATAGAATTTTTTGGGATAAAGTAAGGAGTTTTGAGAGTTTTATAAACAAATTTAGGAAAATAGAAGTATTTTAGGGATTTTTAAAGGCCTAGTTTCTCCCTTAATTAGAGAGAGTTAGATTTAAAGAAATTATTTTTGGACCCAAAAGAGGTCCTAGTTGGAGAAAAATCTAAGTGGATATCTAAAATAAATTTTTGAATTTGAATGGGGGATTTTATTTTGAAGAAATATATCATATTTTAAGAAAAGAAGGGCACATTGGTCATTTTCTTATCCTATTCATTTTTCCCATATTTCTTTTCATTTTTTTCTTTCCTTCCCTTCTCCCTCCCCAAAACCCGACACCCCCTTCTCCGTCTCTCACCCTCGCTCTTCCCTCTTTGTCCGCTGTAGTAAGAAGCGACGGCGGCGGCTGGGCAACTCGCCGTCGTCGACATCGAAGTCAGCACCGGCAAGGGAGGCCGCCTCAGCCTCCTCCGCCTCCCTCTCCCTGCGCTCGTAGGTGTGTGTGTGAAGTGAGAAAATGAGAGAGATAATGAGGGGAGTTCGATCAGTATTGTTGAGCGTTTCTTGGGGCGTTTTCTGGCGGCATTCTGGTGGCATTGGAGGCTGAAAGGGGGGTATGTGATTTTGGGTAACTTATTTAATTATCTTCCTTCTTTGTTCTTGATTTTTCAATAGAAAAATTCTAGGGTTTGTTTGATTTTCCGATTTTATGGCTTCATTGGGGCAATTGTCTGTTTCTACATGTTTATTTAGACTATTTGATGATGATAATGTGGTTAGTTTGGTTGAATTTATCCTATGTGGGATGTAATTTACTTAGAATGGGAATAAGCTAAGTTTACGACAAGAAATCCTTTGAATTTGGGCTTTTGAGCTTGATTTATGAATTTTAGAGGGTTATTAGAGTTCAACAATAATGTTGGTTGGGTTTATTGAATTTGATTTAGAGTTTTGTTGAGAATTGGGTTTTTAGGTGTTTTAAAGAAGTAGAGTGTTACCATTGGGAATATTAACATGAAAGATGAGTTAGATGAATAAAATGAGAGTATTTGACTATGTTTGAGTAAGGTTGATGAAGAATTTTGTGGTAGAAAAAGTATGGAAGAATTTGAGTAATTATAGGAGGTTATGAGGCAAGAAAGAAAGATTAGAGTTTCTTGGGATTTTTGTTGGTTAAGAATGAATGTTGGTTCTCATATGTTGATTTAGGTTAGTAAAGGATTATGGACGAATGAAATTGGGAATAATTGTAGTGTTTGGATTTTTGGAGTAATTCGACATATTAAATTGGGAATAGGCTAGAGCCATTAGAATGGTTATGGATGATGATAATTCGGTGATGGATTTTTGTATTAATGATTATGCAGGAATGGAGCTAAATTGCGGTTGAGCTAAATTGTAAAGGTTTTGATATATATATATATATGCACATTGATGAATTTTGGCCTAGGATGGATTTTTGGGGGTTTGTGTAGGACGATGAATTAATAATGTTTTGATAGTTTCAATAGGCTTATTGATATCTATCCATGATTTCAAATGATACAAATCGTGAGATATGCGTTAAATTTGTTTTGAGCTTTTAAAGTGGAAATTCTTGGGATAAGTTCGGTAGATTGAGTTGGACAACGATTCAAGGGTGATGTGATGAGGAGATTGTTAATTGATGCTAGTAACTAATTATTAAAGGATTTGCATTGTTGATATCGAGAATATTGAAATGGAGGCATATGCCTGGCATATGTACGATTTATGTTTGTAATGTGAATAATGGCGAGGTAATGATGATTTTAAGAGTTCAATGGGATAGTTTGGATTGTAGATTTATAGTTAATGATTGGGAATGCTTTCCCTAGACTTGGTTTGTGAATTGAGGTAAATGAATTAATTAGTTATGTTAAGGAAAAAATGGGTTCTTGGTTTAAGAGAAGTTATTGAGATAGGATGTTGCAATAGGTTTGGTATGAGTTTAATTTAACTTAACCAAGCCAAGTAGATGTAATCATATCTTTTTGTGTAATCAGAACTCCTTTATTGGCTAAGTCCTAAAGTGTTAAGTTAATGTGTCATGATTTGTGTATTGACCGTGTTTACATGCACTTGTTTCAATTGTAGGCATCGTTGGATTGAGTTGAACTTGAGATCTATGCTATTCTGGTATTTATATTGCTTTTGACAAGTCCAGGTAATCACTCTCATCTTGCTGTATTATTGCGGGTGATGTTAGTTGGGATTTTAAAATCCCTTTATATATATATGTATTCATTATAATTCAATATAAAATTTCAAAGTATTTTCCTATCAAGTAGTCTGTTGGGTGCCTTTGAACTGCAATTATTTTCATATAAATAAGTTCGATTTATTATACATAGTACCCTAGCTGGTGCTGATGAGGATGATTAGGAATTACCAGATTTTGATATATATATAGATATTATACGTAGTACCCTGGTTGGTTGTGATAGTGATGATTATGATTTACTGCAGAAAATGATTTTTGTGGTTGTGGCACGACATTTAAAAGTACCATCCACGATGTAACCCTCGGCTGATCAACTGAGCGGTTATTTCTACTGGTCATTCTGATTATAAACAAAGACCACCTCCTTGATCATGAACAAGGAGAGCCCCATCCTGATTATAGATAGGGGGAATCCCTATTCTAATTATAGACAGAGGGGAGAATGCCATCCTGATTATAGACAGGGGCATCATATTTATTTTTGCCTTATTTACTTGAGAACTGTTATTTTTGTGATAGCATGATCTTGTTGCAAATTGGAAGGTGGATGGTAACATGGTTATATATATAGCTCTATTATGAGTTAACTAAAGAATTTAAATGTGGTACCCTTTAAGCGCTCTGCTAACCCTCTCATACTCTTATATTGAGTTGAGTTGTGGTTACTGAGACATGTTTGTCTTACTCCATGGTTATCTATGTTTTTGCAGGTGATTATGCACATGCGCAGGTGCCGAGGGAGGGAACGGGCTGTCTGGTTCGTACCGAACTGGTGTGTCATCTGGTAATTGGGGATGTATATTGCCAAACAGTCTAGGCTTGCATTCGCTTCCGCATGTTTATGTGTTAATTAAAATTGGATTCCGGATGACTATATCAATATTTTCTTGAATTTGATTACTTGATGATTGAATATGTTCTGTTGCAGATCTTGTATGGCCAATTGTTAAGATTAATTAGTGATTGTACAGGTGTTGTTAAATAACCATGTTAGAGGAATCTTTTCTAACATGGTTATGTTGATTGCTTGATTGTTGTGAAGTTAGGGATTACATGATAATTTTTTTATTAACCATGTTAGGAGGCTTCCTATCTAACATGGTTAAATCAATTGTCAATTGTTGATTAGGTAAATCTTTATTAACCATGTTAGGGGAATTCTTTTTCTAACATGGTTAGTGCTTAATTATCCATGATAGCCAGTATTGTATTTAGTTTTTGTTTTTTCTATCATGGATAACGCTCTAAATGATTAGCATGATCTTTTTCTAACTATGATAGGGGTAATGCCTTAACTGTATGAAAAACCCTTTTTCCTATCATAGTTAGTAACGTAATATGATTAGATTTGGTTGTTAGTGGTTTACTTATAATTAGTAGGGTAAGCCTTTTTCTAACTATGATAGGGTTTCTTGATTTGTATGGAAAGTCCTTTTCCTATCATAGTTAGCATTAATCTTTGTTTGATGGATTGATTATTGGTAATTAAAATGTATTAGTTGATTGGATTTTACACATTCTATCTTGGGGATTAGAGTGACAAGAGTCTTATTCACTTCTACAAGTTTCTCCGGTTCAGCCCATAACTTCTTCACTGCTTCACAAACACTTCCTCCTATGATACCCCATCATTTGTGGAAGAAAATTGTTTGAAATCCATCCTCTCCCGATGCCTTGAATCCTCCAATGGAGAAAATTGCTTCCTTGATTTCCTCACAAGAAATTCTAGCTTCAATTTCAGTCCATACCTCTTTCTCTAAGACCGGCCAGTTATGTGTTGTTTGTGTCCAGCCTCGTTCCTCTTCTTCTTCTTTGAATAGCTTCTTGAAATATGAGTTTATGAAACACCCAACTTCCACTTTGCCTTCAATCCAATTGTTTTGTTTATCCTTCAATGTTGTAACCCTATTTTTTCTTCTTTTGATCTTTGTTTTCAGGTGATAGTATGCTGTGTTTCTATCCCCGTCATTTAACCACTTTGTTCTGGCTTTTTGAAACCATAATATTTCCTCTTTCCATAGAATGCTTCTCAATTCTTATTGTAACTCTTTTTCTAGCTTTTCTTGGTAGGGGTTTTGTCTTTCTTACAGGGACCTTTGTATGCCATTAATTCTTCTAAGCAGCTCTTTTTCTTCTTGTTTATGTGCCCAAATGTATGAACATTCCAGTGCTTCAACTCCTCTTCAAGTTTCCCCAAAGCTTCCCATGCTTCCATATTTTTCTCCCATTTTTTGCTGATAAGACTCTCAAAATCTTTATGTTGTATCCAAGCGGCTTCAAATCTGAAAGGTCTCTCTCCTACTCTACTACTTTTCGGAGATTCATATATTAAAATTGGATGGCGATCGGACCGAATTCTCAGGCCCACCTTGATCGTTGCCTTATCAAACGTCAACTTCCACTCCTTGTTGCACATCGCTCTATCTAGCTTTTTCTAAAGCCTGCTTGCATGATTTACATTGGGCCTCCTCCAGGTGAATCTAGGTCCCTTTGTTTTCAGATCAATAATTTGCACTTATCAATATTCTCTCTAAATCTTCTGCACTTCCTGTCATCCACATTAACCCCACCCTCTGCTCTTCCCCAAATTTGATATCATTGAAATCCCCGGCTACAAGCCACGGTGATTGCATTCTTTGGGCAATGTTTTCTAGTTCCTTCCATAATTCTCTCCTTTCCATTTCTCTTGGGCTTGCATAAGCCGCTGTGAAGCACCAAGGATGCTTGCTTATTCCAAGTAACTCACAACGTAGAAATTGCCAATGTTTTTTAAGCACTTTGATAGTCACTCGTTGCTCATTCCATAACATCCATATCCCTCCTGCATCCCTTGTGCCTCCACTAGTATCTGATTTTTGTAACCCATTCTCTTAATTGCTTGTTGGGCCACTTCACCACTACACCTTGTTTCAACCAGAACCAGGATGGTTGGATTAAATCTTTCTTTTATTTCTCTCACAGCATTACCGAAAGCTTTTCTGGCTGCTCCTATAGCATTCCATACTATTATCATTAAAATAATGAGAACATTGGAACACATACCCTTTTAACACTTTGAAACGTCTTCAGTCCCCCTTCCCAGATCGAGTGGGGTCTCCATGACAATTTCTACATCTTCATCATGTATTCCCATGAGCTTCTCTACATCGGACAGGCCCATTAATGTTGTTTGAGAATTCGGGTCAGGTGGTTTCCTTTCCTCCATTTCCATTGAATCTTTTATTTCATCAGGTAGGCTTTCAAGAAACGAGTTGACAATGGTTTTATCTATAGCCCCTATTTTTGTCTTCCCTAGCCCATGTCCTACTTCAATATTGCTCCCTATATTTGTTCTTTCTTTTTAAAACCCGTTATTTTCTCTTTTTGTCAAGTTGGACACCTCTGCACTATTCTCCTTCTGGCCCAATTCGTTAAGTCTTTCTCGGCCCATACGCTAAAATGGGCTCCTTTCCCTCTTCGTTAAATCGCATCTCATCCTCCTTCTTTCTTCCTTGACTCCCCTTTTTCTCAGCCTTTTCCCCCCTTACGTCACTGCCTTTGTTACACTTTTTTGTCCATATTCTTTTTTCTTGGTTTGCCCTCTGACCTCTTTGAGCTCATTCCTAATTTCTAGTACATTTGAGATTTCTTGCAGGGGTCTTCGTTCCTCTTCAACTTCCATTTTCTTTTCAGTCCCATCATTCTCGTCCTCCAAGACTGCAAACCTGGAGGTATGGCCCTTGCTAGTTTAAGCTCTACTGTCCTTTTTCTGACCCTAAACCACTTTCCCTCCTTTTTGGTTGACTCTTTACCCTTCCTTGGATACTGTACCACCATCCACTCCCCATACTTTTCTGATGGTCCTCCACCATTTTTTTGGCGACATTTTCCTCTGGGTTTGTCCGCCCGATATCCTTCTTCAACGCTTCTACTCTATTTTCCTGGTTAATTCTTGAAGGGCAGTGGTTAGTGTCATGGTCAAATTTCCCTCACCGAAAACAAATAAGGTACAGCCCCTCATATTCCACTTTTAGAGAGTTACCATCCACTATATATGAAGGTAAGAGTGGTGCTCCGAGGTCCATCCCAACACATATCTGGCATATATCATGGGTATTTTTACACCTAAAAAAGTTTATGGTACTGGACGTACTTTCGACAAAAGTATATGGGTATTTTTGACCGTTTACCCAAATATCAATTTTAAAATATGTTCTATTCTCCCTTAGTCCCCCTCTCTTATTCGTTGTTGCTGAACAATGAATATTAACTATCAGGTTACCTTTCATTTCAAATCACCGGGGTTGCACCCTAAGTTTTCTTATTTCCTCCACAGGTTTTTCTTGTGTATCTATTTCTGATTCAAGAACCCAAAATGCATGCCAAAATTTGGCATGTCATCATTTGTTCCTCTCCAATGTTTATGGTCTGGTTCTTGTTGATCTCTTAGGAGAAAATAACACTGTTAAATATAGTGTAATAGAACTTGGACTGGACCGGCCGGTTTGGCCTCGAACTCGCTAGATTGGAGGGAGAGCTGATCCTCTTGAGCTCCCAACTCGAGGGGAAGCTGATTTAGAGTGGCTCGGGAAGACTTAAGACTGCCTCGGCCTAACTTGGGTGACTTGAGCATGTCACAAAGTTAAATTTTTTTCATTTCAACACATGATTCAGATTTAGATCTATAAGGAGAGATAAAGAAAAGAAGGAGGAGAGATGAAGAGTAGAGGCAGAGAGGAGAGGAGAAGATGATTGAGACGGAGGTCCAGATCTCCCATCGTGATGTTGGTGCTTATCTATGGTAGCCAGAGACAGGGCGATGTGGTGACTGGTGCGGCGGACTCAATCTTCTTCGTTAGTTGTGTTTCCAAGTCAAAGGAAAAGCTGATGTAGCTGAGCAAGAAATGAGAGAACATGGAATACTAAGTGATAGTTAGGGTTTGTTTTAAGTGACTAAATGGGCTTGGGCCCATCCACTTTAAAAGAAATTATTTTAATTTATAAAGTTAAGAAAAAGAATATCGCGGCTAAATTTGAAAGGTAAACGACTAAACGCATAGACCTAGAGGGAGGTTTGTGTTGAAGGTTGAGTGATGCAAGGTTGCAAAATTTTTTTAAAATATAAATGAATGAAAAATATATATCTTTTAAAAATTTTAAAAATGCATAATAATTATTTTGGTTGAAATTTAAGGTATTGAATATATATTTAGTATTTAGATGAGATGATGATAAGTAAAATATTTTTATTAAAGAATTTTATTTTTCACTGATTTGGCTCCAGAGTTGACTACTGCTTGACTCACTGACCCTTGACCCACTGCCTTGACTGGTTCAGTGGCCGTTTCGGGTTTGATTACCTTGGTTAAGTATTGACTTCATAACCAAGAGGAAGACAACAAAAAGTAGTCTACTAAGCAATACAACAAGATAATTATGAACTAATCAGACAGCTTTTTGTGTCATTACTTCATACCTAGAATAATACCGCCACTAGTGATTAATATAAGAATAATTATGAACTAATCAGATAGATTTTTGTGTCATTACTTCATACCTCCAATAATACCGCCACCAGTGATTAATATAAGAACGAAACTCTAGCTTCAACGAATTAGAAGTAATTTTATAATCTCAAGTATTTGATAGAACTTGAAATTTTTAAAACAGCAAACTTTGCCTTCAACCGGAAAAGACATATACCATTCAATCAAAGTCTATTAAGTCACATATGCCTTAACCTTAAAACAATAAAAGGGGAAATATAACTTTTATTAGTAATTACCTTTTATGGGTAAAATAAATATTTTCCATAATTTTTTAGTCTATTAGATTTAAAAATAATAATAAAATTAATGAAATAATATGTTAAAATTAATAAAACCATTTTTTAAAATGTTAATCAAAATATTTTATCACATAGAGTTGAGATAAAAGATTATTTGAAATTCATAAATTACAAATTAGTAGTTATGATATAAATGTTGTAGTTGAAAAGAGAAATACCTACATACTCTCAGAGTACCATGTTAGTAGAACTTTGAAGCAATTAGAATGCAACAATTTAGTTGATTTTAATCCTAATTAGTTGACTAATGACTCATGAAACAATTCATATTTTAGTTTGTTTTAAAGGTAAACATTTCATTAGTATTATAAATGATAATATATTTATAGTTCTTAAAAACAAAATGAATTATGAACTATTTATGATTAATTAGAGTACAGATGACAAAGGGTGAGCATGGTGCCCAGCCGCCCTATATGTCTACTTAAGCCCAGCCAAAAATTGTCCAGCCCAACCAAAAATGAGTAGCCCAAAAAGTTTTGTGCAGGCCCGGGCAGGGCTAATTATTGGGCAGGGTTGGGCATCGGGCAGGGGGTTCTGCCCTACTCATTTGACCCAGCCCGAAAAAGTCATATAACATTTATTTAGAATATATAATATTCATTATATATTAATTTATATAAAACACATATAATTCAATAGATATTATTTTAATTAAAGTATACCTAAAATATTTATATATTTGCTTTGATATATCCTAAAATCTATATCTATTTAAGTATGATATCTACATTTTCTAATGTAATATGGGCATAACATCACAAATTGGGTAGGGAAGTGCCCACCCAACCCAACCCGCTTTAGCCTAACTTAGAATAGTTATGTGCCTGTTTGGATTAGCGATAGAGAATTATGATTTTAACTAATCGTGATTTGTATAAGTGATATTGGGTAGAAGTAGCACTGGACAATCGTGATTTCTGTTTGGATACCTTTTTTCATAAGTGATATTGACAGTTTTGATTATGTTTATATTTCATTTATTAAAAGTATTTATGGATGTATAATTACTAAAAAGGGTATGAATTTAATAAAGTTTATTAATAGTTGCGTAAGTTTAATTAATAATAATATTATAACGTTTCAAGTTTTAATAAATAACATTAATGTCTAATGTTGTCTAATTAATAATTATCTTTTTTTCGTACAAAGAATAATTAATTTATGTAAATATTCTCTGTTTAATTTAGTTAGATTTTCTTTATTTTTTCTTCTATCTCATAAGTTGACTTTTTTTTATCCTATAAATATATAAATGCACCTTCTTTAAAATGAATATATTTTTTTTTCAAAAAATCAACTATTTTAATTTATATATATGACTCTAAAAAAATAAGAAAGCTAGACCTAAAATAATTCTGTTGGGAAATAAAAAGGAATTCAGATAAATTGATCATGAGATATTTTAGGTAGAAAGTAAGGGGTAGTTATGACTTTTTAATATTTTTAAATTCAATCGTGATTTTTCCAATTGCAAAAGCAATCCTCCTGTCTCTTCTGGTAAAAGTACTTAAAAAATCCAAATCACGATAGAACGTGGTCTATCGTGATTTCAAAATAAGTACCCAAACCATACCAATTAAATCAGTTGAATACTTTTTTGGGTTAAAGGTCATATTTGCCCTTGAAGTATGCACGATGTATCATATCTGCCCCTGAAGTATTTTTGGGCCCAAATATGCCCTCGAAGTATGAAAATGGATTATATTCGCCATTTAGCCGTTAAAATATTAACGGTTAACGTCCACTGTTTAACGGTCAACGTGAGCTTTTTAACGGCTGAAGGGCGAATATGATCCATTTTCATACTTCGAGGGCACATTTGTGCCCAAAAATACTTCAGGGGCAGATATGATACATCGTGCATACTTTAAGGGCAAATATGACCTTTAACCCTACTTTTTTTACTTCAATCGGGTTTATTTACCTCTCAATCGCCAATCCAAACAGGCACTTATGGCTCTTATAGGGCAGGGCTGAGCATTGAGCTGCAAAATGCCGCCTATTCATTCTTAGAGCGCCATGTCATCTGAACTCTAACAAATCAAAATATACCAACTCAACTTATTTTAATCATACATGGCGGATGACTCACCAAATGCAATTCACAATTTAACTTTCAAATAAATCTCTTAATATGAAAAAACAAAACAGGAACTTATGAACAAATCTCTAAAGTGGAAAACCCTAACCTAGATGGCGTCCTTTCACTGCCAATTTTACTCATCCTCATCCAGCCTTTCACTGCATTCTCTCCTTGACAGTGTCGACTTCTTTTATGCTGGTGGCTAGATGATAGAGAATCCTAAATCCAAACGTCTATTCAGATGAGCATCCTCTCCCTTGCGACCCTTCTGTAGTCGTCACCGGAGACTCGACAGGTTTCGGCTTGTTTGGATCTGATGTTTGGATTCCTCTTCTCTTTATTTTGTTCTAAGGTGATTTTTGTACTGTTTGTTGGTAGTGTAGGGAGGGAATACATTCCTTATAAAAACACAGAAAACTTATGGGTTCGATGGTTTATCACTCAGACTTTTCTTTTCTTCCTGGTGTTTCTTTGATCTGCATGAGTATTTCTCTACCAGTTTGTTAATAACAAGCTTAATCAAATCTAAAAGATTGTGACAATCATTGTTGATGATGGCTGATAGAACAACCACAACAACAATTATAAATATATACCTATGAATTAATAACTCATTTCTGTTTTCTTATGGATCAAGCTGTTTATATGACCATCCACCAAAAAATTAAAGAAAACAAAAGAAGCTGATTATCTCGTTCGAAGCTGGGATGCTAAAGTCATCTGGTGTAAGAGAAGTGAATAGAGTTGCTAATTCACTTGCTAGAAGAAGCACTTTCGTTACATGAAGGGATTGTTTTCTTCTATTCTCCACCTGAATGTATTATGCAGCTTCTTGCTGCTGATATTTGTATGTAGTTAGGAGTTTCAATTGTACTGTGTACTAGTTTTTCCTTTTCATGTACAAGTGACCATGTAATGTGTAGTTTTGTAATGTTCTACCAATAAAAAGTTGAGGTTGTTGCTGAAGGCGCTTTTGTAATATTTTGCTGTTTTTGTATTAGTATTATTAGTTGGCTCGACTGTTAGTAATATGACAGTAACTTTATATTATTTTTGCTGCACAATTTCCAATATGCCATAAATTATACGGTGAATGAATTTGTTTGAAATCGAACATTTTAGCTAGAAGTGCTTGTATTAAAAAGAACGGGCCTCATGATAGTGGGGAATAACATTATCTAGCTTACACAAAAACAAAGCAGAAACAAAAAAAATACAATTAAAAGAGTCTCCTATCCCATATACTTGAAAATTAAAACTTGAAAAAAGTTATTGGTTTTGTGTAAACGTATTTGGTGGCTTCCAAGCTGATGAATGTGATTCCTACAAAATGCATAAAACACGTATTAATAGAATGGCTAGTAGAAATTGGTTGAATAGAATCGGTCTAGAAAATAAAATAATTATACTAAGCAAGTATACTTAAAAAAATAATAATAACTATCATTTATAAATTTTGTAGGCATCTACTTACTTGTGAATAAGTGTGGCTAAAGCTTTGAGGAACTAAAGCTCTCTTGGGTATAGTTGAAGCAACATGTTCCACTCTTTTTTGCTTTTCTACAATTAATTTTAAATTTAGAAACAAATAACTAATATATACAAACACATACGCAATTTGTTTTATAAAATAAATGTCTTACTTGATTTTTGTTGCTTTTCGAATTGACTCTTTTTTCTACCACTTCCACTCCCTTTTGGCTTTGCTCTTAGGGGATCAAGAATATAGCCGACTTCTTGAGATGCATCTTGGTTAGTTGGATGGATTTCTTTATTCTTTTCCACATTGTTGCCATCATTCAAATTGCATAGATGTTCTTGAACTTGTTGAGATCCTTTCTTGATAACATCCCATATGATATCTTGAGTTTCCTTGTGATCTTGTGAAATCAACACAATGTTATAAAAAGACCGCATAATAGAATTACGGTATACAATTTTTGGATCTTCACTAGTTGCACATTGTCCTTCGTGTTCACAATTTGTGAACTTTGCATTCTTTAACCATCGCTTTAAGAAGTATTTATTTGGTACTCTTGTCGCACATCTAATGTTATAAATTCTCAATGCATGTGAACAAAGAATACCCATAGACTCAAATTTTTTACAACTACAACTAACATCTTCATTGGAGGATTCAAATTGCACAACCCACTTCTTTGACTCCTTTCCATCCTTCCACAACTCATAATAGAAAATGTCCCCATCCTTTTTAATTTCTTTAAACAAAATCTCGACTCCATCCAAATATTCTTTTTCAAACAATTTGAAAATTTTTCTGGTATAAAGTTTTGATGCATAGTGTAAAGTCTTATTTCTATCAATAACACATGAAGGAGTGGCTTCATTGTTGTGAAAATCTTCTTCACTCTCAGAGTTTCTCCATTTTTCTACCATCTTCTTAAAATCTAAGAAAAACTCTGTTAGAGAAGTCTTTTTTGTAGATATTTCTCCCAAAACACTGTTAGTACTCTCACTCCTTTGAGACGACTTTATATTTGCAAAAAACATATCTTTGCCAAATGCAGTAGACCACTTATGCCTAATTGTATACATTCTGCTTAACCAACTATGATCACTGAGGTTAAATTTCATTATCATTTCGTGCCAAGTGATTTCAAATTCCTCTTCTGAATCACACATTTTCAAACATTTTTGAAATAATGATTGAAATTCACTATTACAGTTCAGAGAACCTAAATGAGATGGGGCATTTTTAGATATATGCCACAAGCATAACCGATGTCGTGTATTAGGAAACACAATTTCAATGGCTTTAGCCATAGCAGCATCTTGATCAGTGACAATAGTTTGTGGGGGTCAATTTCCCATAGATTTCAAAAATTGTTCAAATAACCATTCAAATGATTCTGTTGATTCATTCATCAAAAAAGCACAACCAAACATGACATTTTGCCAATGATGATTTATACCAACAAATGGTCCACAAATTAAATCATACTTATTTGTACGATAAGTTGTATCAAAAATTACTACATCCCCAAAACAATCATAATCAATTGTTGATCTCCCGTCCCTCCAAAAAACATTTGTCAAATGTAATTCTTGATCAAATTGAACGCTAAAATAAAACATTGGATCTTCAGCTTGATGACTTTGTAAGAGGTGAACTAGACTTTTTGCATCCCCAACTTCTATTAATTTCAACTTTTGCCTGTTGACATAATTTAAAAAATCTTTCTTAGAAAATCCAATATTCTCAAAGCCATGTGTCTCTTCTCCTAAATAACTCCACACATCTTTACTTCTAATTCCAGCATTGACCATAGAATTGATAAGATCTCCCTTAACTGTGGGAACATTCCTAGCTGAACGTAAAAGGTGTCTATGCTCCTGTTTCACAAATTCATGGTTATGTTCAGTAACTAACTTAGTGATTTTCCACAACCCATCTGATTGAACAGTAAACTGAACCATGGCTCGACAATTTGTCCTTGAATTCATTTTAGTAAATGAACTATTACTCCCTTCTAAATATTTAGTTCCTTCTTTTGAACATACATACTCCTTTGAACGAATCTTTTTAGTTCCATAAACAAATGCTTGTTTCCCTTTTCTCATCGAAAAACCCAGTTGATGTGCATATTTTGTATATAATGTGTAAGCCTCATCTTCATTATTTACAACTTGACCCAAGTAAATATCTGACTCCAACCCATTTGTTATTTCCATTCTGTGCAATATTAAGAGTTTAAACTAAAACTAATTAAAAGTTGATAAAGTAAATAATATAAAGAAGGAAAAAAAAACTGTACAGAGATAAAAGTAAGTAATTACGAGACAAAAGTCAATGGATTCAATTGAATTAAAAGCGCACTGGCTAGAACTTTACCTCTTCTATTGAAGTTGCAAAATTATTGATTGAGCTTTTCGATCGTCGCCTAGGTGAAAAGAACGCTCGATGAGTAAAATCAAAGGAGAAGGAATAGTTCTTGAATTGAAAGACCAAAGCTAGGCGTGAAAGGACGCTGGATGAGGATGATTAAAATTGGCAGTGAAAGGATGCCGTCTAGGTTAGGTTTTTCCAGTTTAGAGATTTGTTTATATGAGTTATTGTTATGTTTTTCCGAATTAAGAGATTTATTTGAAAGTTAAATTGTGAATTGCATTTGGTGAGTCATCCGCCATGTATGATTAAAATAAGTTGAGTTGGTATATTTTGATTTGTTAGAGTTCAGTTGACATGGCGCTCTAAGACTATATAAGTATTTCTCTCATACTTCAAGGGCACATTTGGGCCCAAAAATACTTCAGGGGCAGATATGATACATCGTGCATACTTTAGGGGCAAATATGACCTTTAACCCTACTTTTTTTTTACTTCAATTGGATTTATTTCCCTCTCAATAGCCAATCCAAACAGGCACTTATGGCTCTTATAGGGCAGGGCTGAGCATTGAGCTGCAAAATGCCGCCTATTCATTTTTAGGGCTGGGCATTGGGCAGGGGCATCGGTGCCCAACCCTACCCATACCTACCCTTAGATGACACTATACTCTAACGCTTTGTTTGGTACGGGGTTTCTGGAGGGGAAGGAGGGGGAGGGGAGGGTTTAGACATACTTTCCCTTGTTTGGCTTGTCAATTTTTTAAAGGAGGGAGGGTAGCAGCTTCCCTCCCCTTGTTTGGATAAAACATTTTTTAATGAGGGGAGGGTTTCATATACCCTCCTCACCCCATATTAGCCTTCCCTCCAAAAGTGGGGTTTTTTGGAGGGGAGATGAGAGAGAAATTTTTATATTCCAAAATTAACCTTACTTAAATAATAAAAAGACCGTTTTATATCTAGGTTTTACTAATACCTATATATACCTAATAAATGGACAATTTCACTTATCATCTGTAGAGTTGCAAGTCGGCACCTTGAGAACACGGGTGAGTCTTCTCAATTCTCATACCTTTCTTCACCTTTTCAATGATTTTCAATAAAAATCAGCATATGAAACTTTTTCAATATCCTCTGTAGATCTACAAGTTGACACCTTGAGACGAGTGAAGCGTGATTTTTACAGGTGAGTATTCTCATAACTTTCTTCACTTTTTCAATGTTTCTAGATAAAAGTGCACTTGTATTGAAACAAAAATGAATTGAATGTTTAGTTTGGTTGATTTTGTCATATTATATATGAACAATTTGATACATTCAATATATGCAAATAATAAACAATCACCGGGTGTCTACATCATCATATAATTATTTCATATATTTAGGATTCAACTTTAACTCTGTAGTCAAGTTGTCCAATCCATTTGTGATCCCTTATTTAAAAGAGATTGCAATTTCAATTTGTTATGGGCAAATCAATAAAAAAATTACGTCAGTATATTTGTCTGCTTTTCTGGGTAATCCATCTTTTTCTTTTGGGTGTAACTTTTTTTTTGGCCGAACTTTTGGGTGTAACTTGATTGATGCTTAATCATGTCTGGGCTTTTATTTCTAGTTTCATGCATGCTCACCAGGAACTTACTGATTGTTTAGGGTTTTTGGCCAACGTGATGTTTAGGCTTTTTTTTATTGTTCATATAATTATTTCCTTGGTTTATTTAGCATTAAATCCTTATTATGTAAATTATAATGAAATATCTAATTCAAATCATTAACAAATATCTAGCTCAAATCCAATCCTAACAACTGATTGTGGTAAAAGGAGAAGAAAAGAACATAACAAAGATAAAGATAATGATCTTAACCTAGTGAAGGGCGTGGTGTCTGAAATGGCACAAGCAATCAGAGAAGGGAATGAAGCTTTAACTCGAGGTCATGATTTAATACATGATGTGCTGAACCGGGGAAATGACTTATTGCATGAGTCAAATATCATAAAGAGAGAGAGTTTTAGCTACAAGATTCCACCTATGTCAGGAGAAGAAGTTTGGAATTTGATCACTCAATGTGGTTTTAATGCTGATAATTTGCCACGAATTTACAATTATCTTATGAGCGATGTTGACAAGTTGAGATCAGTCATTCAATGCCCACCTCCTGCACGCAAAGCAATAATTATGGATATGGTCTTTGGATCTTAATGTCCTTATTGAGCCACATCATTATTTGAACGTTTTCTATGTTTTATTTATCTTGAACTTGCATTGTTAATTGTTATTGGTATTTAATTTCATTATTATGACATTGATGGAATTTTATATTAGTTGATGTTTTTCATAATAACTTGCACAGACCACGACAAATCAATCTCTGTTATTGATGTACTCAGCATGGCTTTAAGAATAAGAGTCTCAATCACGGCTGATCAATTGTATCTTATATATTAATAAAAGTAACAATAAAAATTCTCTTGATATAAGGGTAAAATGGTCAATTTCTTTTTAGATACCCTCCCCTCCCCTCCCAATCCAAACAGGCACCATCAAAATTCTTCCCCACCCCTCCCCTCTAATCAATCCAAACAAGGGATCATTAAAATCCCCACCCTTCCCTCCCCCACCCTTCCCTTCCATCAATAATTGCCCTCCTACCCTTCCTTTCCCTCCATTAAAATTTTATCCCTCCCTCCCCTTCCCTCCGTCGAGCCAAACATAGTGTAAGAGTAAGTAAATAATTTTTTTTACATAAAAATAAAATATAAACAAACAAATAAAGGTAAAATTCCTCGAAATGCTCCCATGACGAGCTCCCCTCCCCTTTCCTGCCCTTCCCTTCCCTCGATTGAACCAAATAAGGTCACCGTTCTTGCGCCACTCACGAGGGAGCGTAAAGAGCCTCTCTTTTATGCCTCGGAGCGAGCAAGACTGGATTGAGAAACGAGAGACACATGCCTCAGCCTCATCTTTGATGTATTATCTATGTTTCTCCGGAATCCGAGAAAGATAAAACTTTGATGCATTATCGCAATTGAAATACAGATAATGCTCCAACTTATGTTTAGTTTTGTAAGGGACTCTGCCATTTGAAACGTGTAATCGAACGTTGAAAAGAGGGAGTGCCTTTTTTCCTTTACGTCTTTCTTCTCTAAAAAAAAGTCTTTCCCTTAATGCGAGAGGCAAGAATTTGCAGGGTGATGCCTGTTAGGTTATCTTTCAGGTGTGAGTGATAGAAAGTTGGTCACTTTAATAATTATGCGTTTTCCTTCTTCTTCTTCTTCATCTTTTTCGGAAGGGAATGTACCCAGTGATGATTCTTGGCAAATTCAAAGAATGTCCCAATCTTCCAACTGGAATTTTATCCTGAGATAGCCAGTGTTACCATCAATAGTTTGCCCCAGTGTACAACACTTTTGTGATTTTCCTGCTTCTATGAAGATTGAAGATTCTGAGAGTTCTTTAGGTTCTGCTGAAAATGGCAGTAAAGAATCTTCCCAGTCAAATTTATTTATTCTAAACGTAAAAAGGGAGATCCCTGATGACAATGATGGTGTTCTAGATCATATTGTCTTGAAAGAACGTCAAAGGATGCTGCTAGCAAGGTACTGAATGTTGATTAATGATATATTTGTCATCTTTTAGTCTCTTTAGCTTGGTGTTCATACCTTTGTCAAAAAAGTTATTCCATTTTGATTCCTAATATTTTGAAACCAAGTAGCTAAGTTTATTGCAATGAAATAAGCACATTTAGTCAGAAGATAAATATCCTGTTGATCTTCTCTTGAAAATCGACTTTTTGCAGGATGATTGCAGCAAGGCCAAATTGTCTTATCGAGGTAATTTATTATCATTTTCTTTTGATTTTTGGAAAAGCTTGTTATGACTGGTTCTTGCGATTTAACATCACTTATTAATTATTAGAATTATGTTATTTGGTTGTTGCAAACCATGTGGAACCCACGTTCAAGTGTCTAGCTCTTGCTTGAGATTTGCCAGTAAAAAGATTTTTTTAAGCCATTTTCCCTTGCTTTTTGGTGTCTCTTTTAAGCATTCTGTTTTACTTTCTTTGTCAAATTTATTTAGAAGTGTACTGTTGCTCTTTAATAGTCAAGTTGATATTGAACATCAAATGGATTTGGCAGCAAACTAAATGTATGGTCCATGAAGTATGTGGCTTGTAATTGAAGGAACAGCCAGCAACTTACGCAATTTAGTTTTAGCGTTTTTAAATGTTCATATTCTTTTCCTTTACATGTCTTCTTTCTCTGAAATTCGAACTGATATGGGTGCTTAGTTTTCGTTGTGAAGGCCAAGTCTGGTTAATGTTCAAATTCTTTTATTCTTACATGTATTCCTTCTCCTTCTCCTTTGAAATTTGAACTAATATATGGGTGTTTAGCTTCCCTTGTGAAGGCAAAGTCAGGTTAATTGTTAAGCATGTATATTTGGCATATGATGTTATATTGAAAGATGAAACCAAATATATAGTTTTATGTCTTGATCACTTTGTTAAAATTGCTGCTTAATATGCAACAGGATGTTGGTGGATGGTCATTGGGAGACTTTTTGGAACACACCAATGGGAAGGTTAAGGAATGGATTCAATTTGTTGATGACAGAATCAAAGTAGCCAATGATCGATGTGAGGTCATTCTAGGAGGCACTACTTCATCGTTTGAGTCCCCCTCTGGGACAACAGTAGAATCAGTAATCCCAATAAATCTTCAAGAACATGACCATATATTTAAATCTGCAGAAATGGTCATGCAATCCAATCTACATGAGGAAAAAGGTGTTTTACCTGCAATGAATGATGGTCAGAATAGTTCAACTTTTCAGACATCCATCAAAGTCAAGGAAGAACCTTGTGGTGGCAGCGAGTCCTACAATCTCAAAGTTGATGGACTAAGTAAATTTTCGATCAACTTCGTAAACATAAAAAGTGAACATTATGACAATGATCTGGTAGAACACATTTGCTTACGTGATCGACTAAAGTTTGTTATGTCGGGAGAGGTTTTTTGTGCAAATTCTTCTACAAGCTATACATCTTTGAAGGATAGTAGGCCTTCCACCCTTGAAAGGAGCTCTAGCTTTGAATCTCCAGAATCTTTAAGCATGAAGCTTCCACGGAAAAGAAAGAAAACAGCAACGTAATATATACTTATGTCTTTATGAGTTGTATATGGTCTGTTTTATTTCTGCTAATGTTCATTCCAGCATTATAATATTTCAGGGACTCTGTTCAAACAGCATTAGAAGAGGATGCTCCTGGGCTCTTACAGGTATGCATTGTTGTTTACATGTAGTCACTGTAATGATGGGCTATATTGAGCATGAATGAAATGCTGTTTTGCAGGTGCTAATTGATAAGGGTGTGTTAGTAGATGAAATTAAGCTTTATGGAGGGGTGGAGAGTAGTGAAGCTTTGGATGAATCATTTTGTGAAGATGGCTTTGCAGAGTTTGAGGTTGTTATATCAAAGGTAAACTGAGTGAACTTAGTATCAAATTTCCATCAATACTTGGCCATTTAACAACCCAGAAAAATGAAAAATGTTAGTGACTTATAATATAGTAACTGATGGCCTTCTCTTATTCATATCTCAATATCAATTACAAATTAATGCCTTTGGTGAGAAATATGGTGGAAGTGTGAAGAAATACTAATTATTAGCATGACTTTGTGAGATATATTTTTGGGACAGATTGAATAGGAATTATTCTCCTCAAAATTAGGATCTTTGTTAATTGCTTGGTTTTGTTGAGAAAAGGACTTCAACCCTATCATTTATTATTAGTGAATAATGCACAAACTCGTTTTATCATTTATTATTAGTGAATAATGCGGTGATTGCTTGTGCTATAGGAATAAAAAAGAAAAGAAGTCTTTGTTTCAAGTGATTTCGAGCTTTAATGGTTTTTGCTGGGCCATGTACCATTTATTTTTATTTATCAAACAATCAGGTCTTCTACTCTAGATTTCTACAGCCATGCAGTAACTGTAGTGTGTTAGGCTAATATCTATTATTGAAACCATGTAATTGATAATAATTGGCGTGAATAGAACTTTTACTTTTTTGTGGTGCAAAAGTGCCCACAAACTTCACAAATTGGGGCAAAAATGACATTTCCGTTAACTCCATTGGACCTCCGTTAAGTGGGCCCCATTTTATTATTTTTAAATGATTTTTTTTTTTAAAAAAAAACTCCTCTACACCGTCATCCTCCTTGCCTGCAAGTTCCTCTGCCAGATATGCATCGCTGGCTGCATCTTCGCCCCTCACTCCCCTAAACAGTGATGATCTCTTAACTCAGTTCGAAGTTTGATCTGTAAAATCCAGAAACATGGATCTGTAATTTCGTGCCGAGATGAGGCTAGATTTTATCCAATACGTACAACAATCTTCCCAAGTATATGCTCATCCTTCATTTTCTACTTCCTCTTCCAATAATACGAAGCAAATCGGGCTAGGGTTTCGCTCAGGCAGTTATTTCGTGTGGCATCGGTGGCTGGGGGAACTCAATTTGGGTGGGCCTTACAGCTTTCTCAGGCTTTGCCTTCAAATGAAATAATTGAGTATGTGATTGTTGTGAGGCAATGAAAGCCGTAACTGAACTCTCTTTTGGAAAATCTTTCCAGTGTTGAAGTAGCAACATTATAACTTAACTTCCAAATGATGAAGTATTACTTTAATATTGCAATTTGGGTCAGCAACTAATGATGTCCAATAAATATCTAGCTGAAGTGATGGGGAAAGATGCAGCCGGCGATGCATATGTGGCGAAGGAACTTGCAGGTGTGGGAGGAGGGTTTACAAGAGTTTTCTTTTTATAAATTATTTTAAAAATAAAATTGGGCCCCCTTAACGGAAGTCTAATGAAGTTAACGGAGATGCCATTTTTGCCCCAATTTGTGAAGTTCATGGGCACTTTTATACCACAAAAAAGTAAAAGGTGCCAGATGCACATTGGAGCAAAGTATATGGTCATTTCTGACCCTTTACCCTATTTTGAAATCTCATCGTTATTGTGGCACTACTTGATTTGCAATTGCATTAATTTTTTCACTGCCCCCCAATAAAAATCTGGATACAGCTTTTCGCCCAGCGCAATCCGTTATTAAAACTTCCACCTATTCGTGCTACGAAGGCTTCAAGAGCAAGTTACTGTTTACCTTGTCTTATCTCACTTGTGGAGCAGGTATTAGATCTATTGCAACCTTGTGTTGAATCGTGCTGGTTTTACTTTTTTCCCCGTATACTCATGTTTGTTATTGATACAGACACGATACTTGCAATTTCGAAAGTGGCCTGTTGAGTGGGGCTGGTGCCGTGACCTTCAATCATTTATTTTTGTATTTGAGAGGCATAACAGGTGATTTATTTATGTTAGAGATGATATTTGAAGGTATGCATTTTCTTATTATTCTCTTGATATTAACATTGAGTGTTATTCAATGCAGGATAGTGCTGGAACGTCCTGAATATGGTTTTGCAACCTATTTCTTTGAGCTAGTAGAATCTTTGCCCATAGCATGGCAGATCAAGCGATTGGTGGCTGCTATGAAACTGACTTGCTGTGGCAGGATTTCCCTTCTCGAGAACAAAGCATTAAGGGTAACAGTTTTTTTTTTTTCTTTTTTCATATATGCTTTCATTTAACTTGATAAATATACTTGCCACCTATGAATATTCAAGTATTCTAAATGTTAGCTAAGTGATGTGCTATCAAACAGGAAGTTTGTTATTCCACGAGATAATGTGTGTGGTAAAGATATGCTTGGGATATATCCCCAGAATGTGTAATTTTGGGGTAGGCCCATCCACCTTATTATTGTTGTTTATTGTTTTAAAAAAAAGGATTATTATTGTTGATTTTGTGAGTTAAGAGGAGACTTTAGATGTATATATCAGATTTTATTTGGCTGTCATAATGGCTTTTATAACTAATGTTAGATTTCGTACTTGAATAAATGTTATTACTGCTTTCTGCCCCGGACTAGTTTTTTGTGCTCAATACTGGTTGTCTATGTATTGTAGGTTGGAGAAGATTTGACAGAAGGTGAGGCACAGGTTTTAATGGAATATGGTTGGTCCCCAGATAGTGGACTGGGAACAATGCTTAACTACTGTGATAGAGTTGTGCATGATAGAAAACATGAGGACAGCTCAGAGTGGCGATCGAAGATTGGCAAGTTGCTCATGGATGGTTATAATGGTGGAACCATAGTGGCTCCATGCATCCCTAAAAAGGCTTCAGAATACGCTTGTGCTCAAAGCTCTAAAAATTTTTGCGATATCTGATCATGGATTTCCATTTGTATAAAGCTTTTGCATATTTTTGTGTACTTGTATATGCATGAGGCTTGGTCTTCTAGGTTTTCCAGGCATATTCTCCTTTCTTTTATTTGTATAATGTTTTTATTTATCTGCTTTTCCAGTTGTAAACTGCAAATTAAAAAGAGTTCATGGCAGTATCAACCAATCTGGTAGAGTTTTGGGAACGTTCTACATCATAGATTTGTACATTTGAACTATAACGAAAAGGATGCATTACTTAAGACCATCCAGTAAACATGTCCTCAATAATCCTTCTGGCGACTATGTCAATCATTTGCAACGGCAGGACGATATTCACCAAAAAAAAAAAAAAAGAGCATGTAAGTTTGCTTAGACCATCTGTGCGTTTGTTTTTTTTTATCTTTCGCTTCTATCCAGTTCGCACCTTCTGAATTTTTATAGGACAGTATTCCTTTTATGTCCACATCTCAACTACATTAATGCAGCAAAAGCTAATTTTTATAACATAATTTCCATATACAATTGTTAATTATTAATAGCAAAGTACAAAAAAATTACATGATTAGATTAAAAAATCCAATATCATAACATTGATAGTCTATTTTTTACATCATCCCTATATACATCATCTAGATCAAATTCTAGTGACAGGTCTACCCCTGTTTAAACCCTTGAAAAGACATCAGCTTTGAAGATCTTGGTGACTATATCTGAACCACTTCTTAAAGACTTCTAAAAAATGTTCATTTCTCAAAGACTTCTACAAAATGCATAAAAATATAGGTTCACTCAAAAAGGATTAATAGTTTCTGAATTATATTATACCATTTTATAAGGAACTTAGTAAGCCCTGGCCGCTGGTGGACTAAATATCGGCGTAGAGTCCATCCCTTTCTACAATCTCCTTTTCCCCTCCAGTTCCCTAATCTCAACCATTCATTTGATTTAATGGCCCATAACACCCCACTCATCTCGTAACCGTCATTTGTTTGCTAGGTTAGTTTATTCTTTTCTCCCGCAGCAGCTCACCAAATGACTTGAATTATAACTAGGGAAGGGTGAAAACTTTTTTCCTCCAGCCGCTGTAGTTCGGAGGGAGGGAGGGAGGGAGGGAGGGAGGGAGGGAGAGAGAGAGAGAGAGAGAGCTTTGGCCACTTGCGAATAGTTTCAAGAATCAAACAAAATGATTGGGGGAAGAGGATGATGATCAGGTACCTGGTCCCCTTCTTTTGTTTTTGCATTTGGGATTATAGTGAAACTGAGGATTTTACTCAGAATCAAACAATTTGGACAAAAGAAAACTTAGACTCAAACAAACTTATGTAAGAACCTTCATATACTCCTTGTTTCTTTTTCATTGTAGCGTAGGTTAAGGGCTGGAATTGTGTTCTTCAATTACAGGGACTGTTTTAGCACAATCTTAAAAGCTAAAGATATGAGTTTGGTATTTTTTGTTATAATAGGTTCAATGTTAAATTGCATCTAATTATTGCCTACAATAAGTATATTTTTCAAGTGCAAATAAACTATTTGATGAACAACTTGTCATTTTGGATAAAAAAGGAGAGTGGAGATTGACATATGAGCCATCAAGAGAAGACAGGGAGGTTAACATTACTTGTAGCTTTAAGAAATTTGAACATTGGAGGATATTATGTTGTCATGCGCTGAGAATATTTAATGACCAAGATGTTAAGCTTCTTCCGAGTAAAAGACAAGAGAAGCAAGATGTAGTGTAGTGTATGATTCCAAGGGAAATGAAATTGAAGTTGACCTTAAATTACAATGCTCAAATTGATATAGACGATTGTGCCAAATGCTCGTCAAGTTAGCTAAACATGCATTTGATTGTCTAGAGGCATTCTCTACGGTTCATCAAGCTGTTTTAGAATTTAGTTAAAAAGTATTTGAACTTCTTATTAAACATTCACCAAATGGTATTGATAGCGAAGGTGGTTTTAGTGATGATGATGATAGTAAGATAGCAGGTGAAGGAATTGGATTCAAGAAGAGAGAACGTAAAAATATTGATAGAAGTTGGGTTTACAAGAATGTTCAAAAAAGAAAACGCATCTGCACTTCAAAAAAACTGACTAAAAAATCCCTCCTAATGTTTCAAAGTATAAATATATTTTAATTTTTTAAATGTCATCATGTTCTTTTAATAAGACTGTATTGGTATTGTTGCAAAAAAAACCAAAAATACATTAGAAGTAGGTAGCTCGTCAACTCCTGTACATTATGGTCCCCCAAAATCAAATACATCATTACCAGTGCAATAGGGTCCCCTTCTGTTGAATACTACATCTCCTATGCAATATGACCACCGTGTATCCAATACTCTAGTACCAATTCAACATCATCTTCATGCGCCAAATACAGCAAGGCCGATGCATTATAGTCCTCTTATGCCTAGTCAAATGCCATTTACAACCTTGATGATGGTGATACTATTATATTTCAAGTTTTCAAGTATTAATGTTTTTTTTTTAAAAAAAAGCATTTATTTCAAACACATTAGGTGGAAATTATTTTATTATTTGTGCTTGTCGGCTCAATTAGACTGTGATGCGAATTCACTCAAAGCACTAGTTACAAAAGGCATGTCATATCATTAGCGAAAATCATGTTTAAAAGTTTGAAACAATTTTATCAGAGTAAAGTTGGTGACTAACTATATTGTTACAGTATGTTCCATATTCAAGATTCAAGTTCGTATATCAACAGAAACACTAAGCTATGAAGTCCCCATGATGGCCCTATTTTAGCCCTTCTTCCTTTAAGTTCAAGCAACAAGACAATTTTCTATTAGTACTTTGATGGTCTTATTTTGTTGTAATGCTACCATTTTGACCATACGTCTTCTTGCTCTTTTTTTTTTTTTTTTATAATATGGATCAAAATGACATTAAGTAGAAGACGATTACAATATGGTCTCTAGAGTGTCACACGAATTTAAATAAAAACATACATGCAAAGCAAGCATTTCAAAGAGACGGTAAATAAATTTTCTAAATTGCTTCAATAGGAAGTAAGTTCCTTTTCGTGCTATCTTCTATGATCATTCCAGATTTTGTGAACAAGTAACAACAAATATCCCATTTCCAACATTCCATTTTGTTGCTCATTCTTTTTCATCACCTGCAATGTTACCAAAAAATAAATCACAAGCAAGTTTACAAGTTTGTATAATATGCTTGCCACAGACAAGATTTAGCAAAATTAAAAGCATGCTAACTAAGATTTTAAAGAGGAGATGTCCCTTGGTAGAAATGGACAAACAGGTGATTCCAATACTTTTCCTTTTTTTCTAAAAAATCCTTCAGAGGACTCTAAGGTACAAGATATACCAGTGAAAAGAGTCTTGTAATCAAGTAATGCCTATATGAAGTACAACAAAATAAAAAGCCATTTCTTTGTTCATCGTATGCTTTTTCACCTTTTCCTTTCAGCTTTTACTGTCTTCAAGCACGACTGTACAAGCAGTTTAGATATGAACTACTTCAGCGAAAAACCCAAATATTCAATATACTGAAGCCAACGCAAAAAGAATGTGCTTAATTACAAGCATACATGACACACAACACAAGACACTTGGAAGACAATGGGCAATCTCAGTTTCACTTCGTAAAATAAAATATAAAACTGATGATGCAAAAGTGATGCTAAGATGTCATAATAACCCCAATTCGCTCTAAAGCTTAACTTATTTAACTAATCCTAACCCCATTAAGTAATAGGAAAGCTGAACTTATTTCAGGGCAGAGGAATGGGGAGGAGCAGAGGATGGGAACTTTTACAAAGAAGAAAGAATGATAGAAGAGGAGGGATACAGTGGGAATGGATCAGTGAGAGCCCTCAACTCCTCAGCAAATGGCCAATCCAAGCACTTATGCAGATCGCATTCTCTGGTGCATCCCTGGTGCTCCTGATGTCTGGAATCAGCTTCTCTATTCCTTTATTTTTCAACAATGCAGCTTCCTCCTCCATTTCCTTCTATCTCTTCTTAGTCTCATCTGCAGGAGCCCATCTCATTGTGCAAATCTCTAGATGGAGAAAATGGGTTGTGGGATGAGTGGAGTGTTATGGGCCATTAGATCAAATGAATGGCTGAGATTGGGGAAGTGGAGGAAAAAAGGAGTGTAGAAAGGGAGGGGTTCCGCGCACGCTACCTCTAATTAGATTTCCGAAACCCCATCAATAAACCACACCAACCTAAATTTAGCAGGGATCATTACAAAGATGCCTCTTTAAATCATATTCACAAGACATACGAAACCCTGCCTCATCCTCAGTTTTGCACTGATTAAGTTGTCCCTGTAAATCGTTTCCTCCATATTCCACTGAATCAGCAACGGCATCTTTCTTATACAAACCCCTGCTTCTATCTAGCAAACCCTTCTTTAACATGCTTGCAAGTTCCTCTCTAATCAGTACAAGAGGATGTTTCTGCACAAGCTCTGAACCATTGTAGGCCTCTTTGAGAATAATTGTTTGAGTGTTGCCCTTCTTAGAAATATAAAAAATACCAGGATGACGCTCAAATACTTTAGTGAACTTCTGAGATAATCCTAAGCACATTCGGAGGTTGCTGAAATTCTTACGCTCAGTGCTTTTATGAACCGTAAGGTGAAGGAGCTCATGGAAAACTCCAACTATCCTTTTCTCATATACATCTGTACGACGATCCAAATGAGAGGCATCAAGGTAAGGAGAAGTATAGGGGAGTTTCTGCCACTCATTCAACCAGTCCATGCATTTCCTTCTCAGCCCAAAACCCCTGGTAAAACTAATTGGAAATGCAAGTGATCCTTTTCTAATGTCATCTTCCTTCTGTTGGATAGCAGCGTTCTTCTGTAACTCAGAGACAGCAAGCAAATCATCCCAATATAACAACTTTAAGCCTATACGATCATCAGATAGCCGAACAAAGGAGAACCTTTCAGGATGGTTTGGGACAAAAGAATGCTGGTAATCATAGGGTAACCCCAAATCCCATTTTAACTGGTCAATAGTTTGTAGTGGAAGGATCCTGTCTTTTGTGAGCATAAGCAATTTGCAAAGCCTATCCCTAAATTCCAACTGGTTTTGCTGGAAGATGTTAACTTTCTCTTGATGGACTTGCAATGCTCTAAAACTTAAGCTGAAACATGGGACACGAGAACCCCCACTATCAAAAATGTAGGATTCAATAAACACATTAGGATAACACCGTAAAAACGTGGAAAGCTTCAGATCATGGGGAAGACCAAGCTGTCCACGATAGCGAGATAAATGGTAAATGGGAAGACATTCAGAAGAAGAAATAATTGAAACAAGAGTTTCTGCTGCTTTAAGACCTCTATGACTAGTAACAACAGAATCCAATGCCCTGTCATTTACCCATTTCAACTTTATATTTACCAGACTAAACTTCTGCAGACAAATAAATCCTCGCTGATATCTATGGATGAAACCACGGACTCTTGCAATATTAAATATCCAACATTGTATGAAATTATCTCTGAATAACATGGCTCACTGACAAGTATCTCTTTCATCACATTCCACAAAATTTCTGAATGCTCCTGACAAAAATAAAATTAAAGAGTGATGTAAATTAAGCATCAATGCCAAAGAGAACAGATCCACCAGGTCTTTGTAGAAAGAAATATTTTAGGAAGAAAAAATCACTAGAGGTGAGAACACAATCTCTTTGGTCTCCTACAAAAACAATTGAAATACGAAAAACAAAGCATCTTGGAATGCAATTATACACCTCAGCATGACTGAAACAGAAATATGACAGGACAATTTTCTTTTGGTTGGGGAGGGGGGGGGGGGACTGAGTAAAATCACTAAAGCAAACTCAAAAATACTACTCCCTCCGGTCTTTAATATAACTACTCCCACCTAGTTGACTTTTTTTTGGAGAGATTAAGAAATCAAGATAAGTTAATTAATCATAACATATGTGATATATTATTAGATTATGTATTGGTTTATAATTCAAACCAACTAGTTTGGAGAAAAAAATCAAGTAAATCAATTTATAAGTAACTTATATAATTTTTTTAAATTTTCCAAACAAGTCAACTAGGTCTTATATTTAGGACAGGAGGAAGTATCACATCAGGAAGCTTATAAAGGACAGTCCTCACATCAAAGGCATCATAGTACTTGCTGACAAAATCTAGGAAGTAACTTGCATGGGATACTACTCACTAAATAAAAAAGCTCCCTTAATATATGCACTCAATTGAGATTATTTATAAGGGTGTATTTGGTTCAATGGAGAGGAGGGGAGGAAAGAAGGGAGTTACAAAAAAACGTCCAAGAGTCAATATTAGCTCATACTTACAGTTATCAGACAACTAGCCGAAGGGGAAAAAAAAAACTTTCAAAAATAATTGTCGAGGAGGATAAAGGTCTTGGTTTTCAAAATTAGGTCATACTTACAGTTATCATACAAATGATATGAGGTCTTGGTTTTCAAAATTAGTACAAAGGTCAAATTAGTTCTGCAGAATGTGAGAAGGATAAAGGACTAAAGAGACATTAGTGCACAGATAAAATAATTGTATTAACAGAAACCATGACTAAGTTAAACTATAAATCAATTTTAGAGGACAGAGAAGATTGGCTTCTAAAAACCATATCCACTACAGGGCATCCACAAACCAGTGATAAGGACGCTCGGGCTCAATTCTAGGAGAAGCGTCAATGGGTCATGTCACCATCATTCAAACATCCAGCAATATTTGCCATCCCAAATCCCTGATGGCGGAAAGCCTGCCATAAAAATGATTAACTAAACTTTTGAGTGATAAATGCAGACATTTAAAGAATAACACAGGAAGCAAATGCCGAAAGAAAGAAAAAGTTTATACCGAGTGTCAACAATAGATTATCATTCAATAGACTGAGGAAAGCTCATCAGTGCACAGATTGGTGAAAAATAAAAAGATAAGGCCAAACGTTTCTATGCTTTACAATTAAGTAATAATTTTTGTTAAAAAAATTAGACAATTCCTTTCGTGCATACTCTTTCCCTAAATGTGTAAAACATAATGCTACGAGACATACTTAGCAATTGTCAAAGCTGATCTCAAGTGGCTTACTGCACCATTTTACAGCATAAAACAATGAAAGTTAACTCAGCTTGCTCTCAGATTTCTGAGAGGATTTCAGTCAGGTTTACGAGTTTCAATGCTACAGGTATGATTCTTCACGAGATTATATAGCATATTTTCAAAATGCAACAGAAATCAAGGTAATACAGAAGAGAAATAAACAACTTGTTCCAGAAGCAAAATATCAGAGAAGGATGCAAAGCCTTGGAATAACAGATTCAGCAAAATTCCAGAATTGAGAACAAATTTAAGTCACTCCACCAGATATCTGACCCAAGTCCACAAAGCTCATTTTGATCACAGAAAAATCATCTAGCTGTAGTTATTAAGCTTTCTCATGTTCCAAACACAAATTAAATTAACGGTGAGGATTTTCGATTCCATAAAAGACATCAATTTTACAAGCAAGTTGACAGAGTTTATCAAGACCAGCACAAACAAAGACAAAAAAATAAGTAGCACAGGGAATCCAATCCATACTTCCAACGCTTTCGCTGAAATATCTAAGGATATAAACAAAACGGACAATGCATTTGCATATTCGCAAGCTAATGAAAGAGCCAACAGTCTCTCGTCATGTTAAAAGAATAACCAAGTGGACTAACATAAAGAAGAAGAGAATGAAGAATGACCGACGTCAAGAAGATAAAACCTTTAACGGCGGCGCGGGAACTAGTGACGGCGAGAGAGGACGAGAATGAAATGAGAGGAAGGGGTATGTATGTATGTATGTATGTATGTATGTATGTATGTATGTATGTTGAGGTAAGAGATGACTCAAACGCAGAAGGGGCTTCGTTTTTATTATTTCTTGTGTGATACACATAGACAGGAATTTAATGTAATAAGTCATAAAAAAATATATGTTCTCTAAGAAACATTAAAAAATTTGATGCAAAAAAAATTGGAGTTCTCTGAAAAAAAAAATTTTTTTCTCTGAAAATTAAACGCTAAATAATTGACAATGGAAAAAATCAACGGTAAACATGAAAAAAGAAGGGAGAGTAAGAAGGGTTTTGTAATGAAGGGTTTGATTGTAGGGGTGGGAATAAGCCACGCTAAGCTAGGCCACACCCTTAACAGGCCAAACCTATCTTGTAACAAATAGGTCTAAACCTGGCCTGTGACCTGTTACAGGTTGTTTTTGTAGCCTAAGCCTGGCCTGTAAAAATCTTAGGCCTGGCCTGAGCTTGTTAAGAAGGCCTATTAAGGAATTTTTCTTTTTCTTTATGAAGGATGTATGCAATTCAAAACAAAAAAGTTCTGAAAAAAAAAAACAGAGAATAGACATCTTGATGGAGCAAAGGAAAAATACCAAATTGTTGTGATCAAGAAGGATGTATCATGTATGCAATTCACAATTAAGGATTCTCAATTTGATTAAAACGATTTTCAAGTTCATTTTAACAATTGACAACTCCAATATTTTTTATTAGGAATTGACAAAGCATATTATAATGGTTTACAACTTAACATAAGAATTTTTAACTTGATCATAAATATTTTCAAATTTACTCCTCTGGTCCTACATATAAGATCACTTTGACTTTTTTTGTGGAAGTTAAGGAAGTAAATTAGACCACTAAATTATAACATATGTCACGTGTAATTAGATTATAGGTTAGTTTATAAGTAGAATAAATTAGTTTTGAGGAAAAAAGATAACTATAGATAATTTAAAGTGATTAATTTTGCATCATTAATTTCTCCAAAAAAATCAAAGTGATCTTATAATTAAGACCGGAGGGAGTATGTTAATAATTGAAAATTCTTAGTTTTTTCATTGCTAATTAATAAGACATATGTTGAGACCTCAAACTTTTTTCATTCCTCTCTAGACATTCAAGATTTCTCAAATTTAAAGAATTAATATACCATTTTTTCGAAAATCAAGGAGAGGAAGGGCAGCCATGCTTCTCTTTTTCTATGAGAGAAGGGAGAGTTTTGAGTCTCTCTTTTCCGACACCCCTTGTAATCTCTTCTTAATCTTCCCTTCTATAGATCTACATCTTCCCTTCTCTAGTTTTTTTCCTCCATCTTGCTCTTAAATCCTTTCCAACGTTTGCTTTTCTTTTATGTTCTTGTTCTTCTCGGGTTCATCTTTTTCTTAGCTTTAAAAAACAAAATCCACCGCCTAAACCCACAAAACCTTACCTCCTCTGCCTCTATTCCACGTCTCCAATGTCCACCACCTTTCAAAAAAAAATTAAAATAATATCTATTTTTCTCAATAGCATCCACTCCTCCGCCTTTAGCATCCTTTAAAAAACAAAAACCCACCTTTTCTGCTTTCCCTCCATTTTACCGCTCCCCTCTTTGTTTTTTTCTTATCTATCTCTTTATATCCTTTATATCTATGTTGTTATTGCAATATGTTTTTAGTATTTTTTATGCAGGTAATATGGGCTTTCTTTTCTTTTGGCTCTCTTTGCTCCTTAGATTGTATCTATAGATGAGAGTATCTCTTTTTTCAAACACCACACGTGTAGATGTCATGAGGTTTCAAATTTATTTGAAGTGTTCTTACAATATATCTTCAATTTCTCTTTAAGATGGAGCTTTGTGATTGCAACGACTACATTCTTCACTTATGATAAAGATAATGATGACCTATGGGTTATTATTTTGTTGCTCTTTTCTCCCAAGTCCATTATTGGAGATCATAGAAAGCTCAAGTATTGTTATGTTTTTCTATTTTATAGTTGTTTTATTTATACTTAAGTCTGTTATTTTGTTTTCTTGTATGTGTTATAATATTGAGCTCTCTTATTAGACTATATAATTATTGAGCCTTAGCTTATAATCATTTTACTTATAATGAAATTATCCTTCTTCTATTAAAAAAATGCCATTTTTCCATTTTCAAACGTATTTTTATGGGATCTTCAATTACACCACCCGCAAACCGCAATACACCTCTTGACTCACAACCATCACCCACCATTCCTGAGCCTTCTAGACTAGTTATTAGGTATGGCCAACGAGATCTATTTTACTTTGATTTTTCTTTATTCATAAAAAATGCTAGTTTCCTTTTGTGAGGCAATACAAAGAAGGCATTTTGTGATCCTCTTCATGAGGGTTGAGGGGCAGATTATGTAGATGATGTCATCTTGTACTTGTGTTTGAGGTAAGACTTGATGAAGGGCTCTAACTCGCCGTCCATAACCGAAGAAATATCAGATGTTTCACATCCGGTCCTAACATCTTTTACTAGTTTGTACGGATGAAATACGTAGTTTCGAATTTGTTGTCCCCATTCCGCCTTCACTGCATCTCCTCGAATCTGCTTAATTTCCGATGCTCGTTGCTCCTCGGCAATCACTAACAGCTTAGCTTTTAAACGGCTTAAAGCTTTGATCTTATTAGCTAGTTGGGATCTCTCTTCTGCACAGTGGTCCACAACAAATTACACTCTGCAATTGAGAACCGAAACAAATTGAATTTGATTCAGACAAAGGATGAAAAAGAACCTGTGCAGCGAACTGTAACACCAGTTGGGATGTGCGTAATCCGAACTGCAGTTTCAACCTTGTTTACATTCTGACCTCCTTTTCCACCTGCTCTTGAAAAACTGATTTCCAGGTCCTCCTCAGGAATCTCAACATCCAAAGATTCTTCTGGAAGAAGAGGCATGACTTCGACGCCAGAAAAGCTTGTCTGCAAACATATTACGTTAGGAAGCTAAAGTGGAAATTAGAACCAGACGCACTCATGGGCATTGAATAACAAATTCATGCACACGATTCTCAAGGACTCATTACATATCAGTAAAAAAAGGAGATAGAGGGGTAACTATTGTGCTCCTTCAGGAAAAAGGGGGGAAGCCAATGAGTACTTTGGGGGGGGGGGGGGGGGGGGGGGAAGAAAGGAAAGCAAACCGAACATGTTTTTTTTGTTTAGGATGAGAACACCCCCATTGAATACTCATTAGTTAGCAGTAAGAAAACGGAGACACAAATATAGTCCATTTAAAGTCCCATGTTACAGTTTGACTTGAGATACAAGAGGGGTTAGTTGTTACCTGACGAAGGCCTTTAGCATTAAAAGGAGATTGCCGAACAATACGGTGCGTTCCTTTTTCCCCAGATATATACCCATAAGCATAACGACCTTCAACCTCAATGGTCGCAGATTTAATCCCTGCTTCTTCTCCAGGGGATTTCTCAACCACTCTGGTCTTGTATCTCTGTTTTTCTCCCCATCTCACATACATTCTAAGAAGCATGTCAGCCCAATCCTGCAAATCTTATTTTGGAGAATGATACACCCAATATATATACAGAGAGAAAAAGATAAGAGAATTAAATGCCAAGGAAACCTAATGAATGCTAATAAATCTGATAAATATTTATGATAATAATCAGATATTCCCACATGGATGATATATAAATTACCTGTGCATCTGTACCACCAGCACCGGCAGTGATAGAAACAACTGCTCCTTCTTTGTCATAAGGACCAGAAAGAAGTTGAGTCAATTCAAATCGATCTAGCGCTTTATTCAGTTCTTTGATAATATTGACAGCCTCCTCGAGAAGTCCTCTATCAATGGAGTCCATCTCCTCAACCAGCTTAACTATTGTTTCTGCATCCTCAACCTACAGTCATTTCGACATATATTCACTTTACAATCTGATGTAGGTACAACGTAAGAAAAGAGGAGGAGGAGAATGGGAGAAAGAGAGAAAACAGAGAAGAAATAGGAGGAGAGCTCAGATTTAATTTTGTTTGTCAATAAGCAAAAAAACTATAGGTATTCCATCGAACCTTTATTTATACTGATCTAAGATAATGGTCATTAGCAAACATGACCAAATATAACTAACATAGCTAATTCCTACTTCAATTTATATTTACAAAACAATACTCCTTCCCCCAAACGACCCTTGTCCTCAAGGATTAGGAATTTTAAACTCAAGAAACTGATTCTGAAACTGATATAGAGAGGCCAAAAATACTACTTCATCTTTTTTCCATTGCACTAGAACTTCTGTGATAATTCTACCTTTGCATCTCCCAGCTCGCTTATTGAGGACTGTTTCCATTTGAGTGGGTTGGCATTTCTGGTCATTCTATAGGTGGATGGTATTGCTTCATCGAGGAATCTAGACAAAGTTTAAGGAGTGATACATGTAAAATAGGATCAACTCTTAATTATTGAGGTAATTCCAGCTTGTAGGGTATTGGACCAACCTTCTCCTTTACCTTTGTAAGGCCCAAAATATCAGGCTCTTAATTTCTATAAGCTCCTTGTAGCAGCAAATATGTGTACATAGAGCTGTAACATTAGAAATACCCATTTATATCTAATAGCCAGCTTTTTGTTTCATCCACTTGGTTGCTCTATGAAGATGCTGTCTAAGAATAGCTAACATTTCTTGCCTTGCTGAAAAACTTCAATCCACAGCCTCTACAATGCTCTCTTCAGGCAAGATAAGGAATATGTAGTGGGGGGTTTTTGGCCATATAATAACTCGTAAGCAGGGTTTTGGTTGCTGTATAAAAAGTTTTGTGGTACCACCATTCAGCTTGCAACAGCCACCTACTCCATTCCTAGGGCACCTCCCAAAGCATACACCTCAAGTATGTCTCCAAGCATCCATACATGAGTACTTCACATTGCCCATCCATTTGTGAGCGATTGGCTGAATATAACTTCTGATTTATACTTTACAACCAAAATTCTTCAAACTTCCTACAGAAGTTTCTAACATAAACAGGAACCCTGTCACTTCTGATTTTGACTGATGCAACATGTACTATATAAATGCGATTCATAAATAGCTGTGTAGGGTAGCAGCTGTATATGGGTAAGAGTGGTAACAATTTAAGCATATATTTGCTCACCCATTAATGACAATCCATATGATATCTTTTCCTCCAAATTTAGGTAGCCTGATCGGAAATACTACTGGAAATTGTATTGATCAGCAAGATAATGTCACCACAGAGTATGATTACAAAGGAAAAAAAGCAAGAGACAGAAAAGAACAAAAGCCACTGGTGCATTCGGGAGGCACTCCACTCTCCTCACAATCACTCCATACATTCCATGCCTCTACTCACTTTCCATGCATATAATTCTCGCCCCTCTAACTGTTAGCATGTAATTCCCACAATACTCTCACATGTCCCATGCTACTGTCGCTGTTTGGACTTCTTCTTTAGTAAACGAATGAGGGCCCAATTCCATCATTAACCCCCCCCCCCCCCGGGCCAAAAAAATAAAAATAAAATAGAAACAGAGTAGCCTTGTCAAGGCGGAAAGATAGGAACTGCTTTATCACATCATAATCTTCCCATGTATTGATTGGACCACTTGATGAAAACCTCAACTCAGCCATCTGTCATAGTTCGATGTTTGACTATACTTTTGGGAACTATCTGTAACTCCAAATGATGTAAAACAGTTTAGGAAACACTCACACACTTTTGAGTAGATGCTGGACAGATTTGGTTAGGGAAGAAAAGTACAGAAACAGTGAAGGGAGAATGATAAACAGAGAGAGGGAGGACATAATAGAAATGGAGGAGGAAGTGAAGAACTTGATGGGGGGGAGAGATCACATAACTATCATATTTCATTCATCATCAAAAGCTATCAATACAATAGGTAAGATGTCCTATTTATAGAGTAAAGGAAACAACTTTAATAATAAAATACTAGAAGACTCTTGTAACTTGTAGAACAACTTGCAAAGTTACAAAATACAATTTGAACTTGACAACTTGCAAAGTGACAAAATCCAACTTGAACTTGACAAATTACAAAACCACAAAATCCAACTTGAACTTGAAGCTTGCAAAGTCACAAAATCTAACTTGACAACTTGCTAAGACACAAAATACAACTTGACAACTTGCATAAATAATATAAAATATTGCTACTTGCTAAGACACAAGTTAATAAAAATAATAAACTACAACTCATATCTTTCTAGATTATATCTACAAAATATCTTTAAATCCATATTCCATCATTTCTCCCCTACTTGGAGAACTTGGCTCTTGACGAGTTAAAATGGAAGAACATATTTGGGGAAGGAATGGTGGAATTCATTATGGCACTTCAATCTGGAAACCCTTTCCAATGAACAAGGTAATGAAAAATGAGACATTGAAAAGAGCGAGCATTCTATTGGTGTTGATTTGGGAAACCTTTCCAATGAGCAAGTTAGTTATAGAGGTTATTATTGAAACATAAAACATTCCATAACCACAACAACTTCAAAATGAGGTGTTGCATGAGTCTAATGAATTTGAAACATAGGAGGGCAATGTGCTGCAGAAATCTGATGAATTTGAACACCTACACATTTCATGGTTTCCGATAGAGCACAATGGCGTCGTGCGATCCATGTAGCCGACCCCACTTAGTGGGATAAGGCTTTGTTGTTGTTGTTGTTGTAGCCTCATTTTCTTGCTTCTCAATAACTTCTTTGTTAGCTTTATCAATAACATCGGGAAAGCTTTTACAACAGACAAGATACTCATGGAAAGATCCGTTAGATAATGGGATGGCCCTAGGTAATGCAGCTTGCATAGGAGTGGACGCATGATGAAGTTGAACCTTGGTGGTCACTATGTGAGATGGTGTTACATTCACTGGTGTAAGAGGAACAATTTGATCGTTGCTCAGAGAATCTTTTTTGTGATTGACAATATGATCAGAGTTGTTAGCCACCTCAACTACCAGAGTGACTGTGGGATCCTTTGTTGTCTCACTTGATGCTTGCTTGCCTACTTGGTTAGATTCGTGACACTCTGTCCTCATATTGTTGGTAGTCTTTGCCAATTGTTGAAGAGCATTCATTCTGGTGTCCTGTCAACGATTCTTTTCAACCTTTTCTTGATTCCATCTTTGTCGAATGCATTCTTTCATTGCATTGAATTGATCTTCCCACGAATCATCTTTGAGCTGCTCATGAATTTCTTCATCTTGGTAATAGTCAGCATACTTGTAATGATGGCGTGCATTATACTTATTTTGATGACGATCCTGACAATGAGTTGTATGATCATAATGCTCACTATCAACGTACTCATATCGGTCACAATCAGCATACCTATAACATTGATATCGATTATCCACATACTTGTATTGCTGATGATGGTCACCATAGTTTTGTTGAAACCAACTACTTCTTAAGCCTGTAGCTTGATTAAGTGGGAATGAGTTAAGTCTAGATGAAGAGGTTCCAATAGACGACTTAGTAGAGTTGAAACTACGAGTTTACCGGAGTAGAGTGCCATGTGTGTTTGATTGCCTGATAAATGAGCTTGCAGAGTATTGTAATTGAGACTCTACTTCCATGGCATTTCTTGTTCAAGAGAATCTGGAAAATTGGGTATGAGCCTCTTTGGAATTTCTGGCTTGAGTCCATTGACAAATCTAATGATTGAACGCCATTCTTCCTCATATATCTCACACATAACCATAGGGTCATTTGACCAAGATATATAATCATAGACATTTGAAACTTGTTCTGAATTTAGAAGCTATTCAAACAGCTGACTTCTATAATGAACAGACACATATTCATCTCCTAACTTTTCCTTCATCTCTTCAATTCGTGACACACCTTACTAATTTTTTTTTCAGTCCACATATTATGTATGATTACTAGGCATGGATTTAAGGGCAAAAGGTAAGAACTTTACCACAAATGAAACATTTAGATGCTAATTCTTGGATTTGGGCTTAGCTAGAATGAAGAGAGACTCATAAAACAGCTCAGAAGATGCAGAAAACAGTTTCTGGGTGCTTTTAGGGAGTGTTCTGCGTTTTTCCAGCGACGGAAGCAGCCTAGGAGCGTAGAAACTTAGGCTACGATACCAAACTAATGTAGAACAGATTTGGAAAACACTTACACACATAAATGATGCAGAACATATTTGATTTAGGTGAAAAGAGATAGAAAAACAAAGGAAAACAGAAACAATAAGGGATGGTGAAAACATATCAGAAACAGAGAGATGAGGGGGAAAGCTGAAACAGAGGATGGAGAACTGATATTTTGAAGATGGATTTAAAGATATTTTGAAGATATAATCTAGAAAGATATGAGTTGTAGTTTTATTATCTTTATTACCTTGTGTCTTAGCAAGTAGCAATGGTTTATATTATTTATGCAAGTTGTCAAGTTGGATTTTGTGACTTTGCAAGTTGTCAAGTTCAAGTAGGATTTTGTGACTTTGCAAGTTGTCAAGTTCAAGTTGGATTTTGTGTATTTTATTATTAAAGTTGTTTCCTTTACACTATAAATAAGACATCTTACCTATTGTATTGATAGCTTTTGATGATGAATGAAATATGATTAGTTATGTGATCTATCCCCCCAAGTTCTTCACTTCCCCCCTCCATTTCTATTATGTCCTCCCTCTCTCTATTTATCATTCTCCCTTCACTGTTTCTGCACTTTTCTTCCCTAACCAAATCTGTCCAGCATCTATTCTGAAGTGTTTGAGTGTTTCCTAAATTGTTTTACATCACCAAATCTGCTATCAGAACAGCAAGAAAAGACTAAGGTGTTACAAAGGGCGTGAGGGACTTCTTGAGCTTGGATAAAAAAAGGGGTGGGTTTTTGCTTCTAGGGGTAATTGCAGATGATAAGTGATCGAACCAATGCGTTCAATGATAGGAAAAGGCCCATAAAAACGAAGGGCTGAGTTTTTCATTTGGCCGTTTAGCCAAAGAATAGTGCTGATAGGGCTGAAGCTTCAGATAGACATGATCACCAACAACAAAATGCAGGTGTCGATGCTTCTTGTTGGCATACAGTTTCATGAATTGCTAAGAATGGTCGAGGTTATCTTTAAGGCCCCTCAAAACAGAATTTCGGATTGCCATCAATGTATTCACTGCAGCTACTGATGACAATGGTTTCTGAAATTCGTAAGGAGTGGTGGGATCCCTGCCATATAATGCCGGAATGTTGTCATCGTGGTGGAGCGATTTTAATTGGTGCTAAACCAATATTCTGCCCAGCTCAGCCACTACCTCCAAGTAGAAGGCTTCTCACCACAGAAACATCTCAGGTAAGATTCCAAACTGCGGTTTACCACCTTGGTTTGCCATCACTTTATGGATGGTAGCTCAAACTATAAAACAATTGAGTGCCGACAATGCGGAAGAGCTCCTTCCAAAAATTACTCAAGAATGTCTTATCTCTATCAGAAACAATAGAATGAGGAAAGCCATGTAATCTTATGATTTCCTTAGCAAAATGTTTAGCAATAGTGAAAGCAAAATAAGGATATTTCAATGGGATGAAATGAGCAAACTTGGTAAATTGGTCAACCGCTACCAAGATAGTGTCAAATGTCTTCGACTTAGGTAGGCCTAAAAGGAAAACCACGGAAAAGTCAAACAAGTACAAGGGTATTAGACATAGCTTGCTTTAATGTGTCAAATGCAACATGGGCTTCATTACTCCAATGGAATGAATCTTCATTAAGAGCTGTAAGTGGGGCATCAAGTAATCTATTGTGGCATAAAAAAGGCCAATAATATCCAGTGAGCCCTAAGAACACACAATGCTCTTTGATGGTAGTTAGCTCTAGCCAAGTGATCATACTCTGAATCTTGCTCGGGTTAGAATGTACACCTTTCTTAGATACGATGTGGCCTAGATACTCCAGCTGAGATTGAGAAAACACACACTTCTTGGTGTTGATGACTAGAAAATGCTGCTGCAAAACCTGTAATGCAATACATAGGTGCTGTAAATGAGACACCCAATCGCCACATATATCAATATGTCATCAAAAAAGACTATAATGAATTAACGCAAGTGTTGGCGCAATATGTCATTCATGAGTGACTGAAAGGTAGAGGGAGCATTCTTAAGCCCAAAGGGCATGACCAAAAATTCATAGTGGCTATTGTGTGTATGAAAGCAATCCTCTGTTCTTCCCCTGACTTCATACGAAACTGGTGGTACCCAAATTTTTAGATCCAACTTAGAAAAAATGCAAGCTCCATTCAAATCATCTAGTAACTCTTCGATTGCTGAAATAGGGACTTTGTCTTAGATAGTTAGCTTGTTGAGGGCTTGGTAATCCACACCAAAACACCAACTTCCATCCTTCTTTTCTACCAACAGGATTGGGCTAAAAAAAGGACTCTTACAAGGCCTTATCATTCCTACAGTGATCATCTCATGTACCAAACGCTCTATCTTTGCCTTTTGATAATGATGGTAGCGTTAGGACTTGAGATTCAGAGAAGAGACCCCAGGTTGTAGCTCCATGATATGATCAATGTGTCTTGAGGGAAGCGGACCCGAAATGAGTTGTTGAACTACAAGAAACACCCTCAATACATGCTGCACATCCTCTGCGGGTGGTGTATACGAAAGCTCAGTTATCTTTAATTCAGAAAACTCCACCATAAATGCCCCCTCATTGCTTTGGGTAGTCCAATATAGTAAGTGAAAGGACATGGGTGTCCTCTAGAGATCAAGGTTGCCCTTCAAATAAATCCATTCACCACCGATATCAATCTTCAATATGGAATGCTTCCAACTCACCATGACTTCGTTTAGAGTTGCCAGCCAATCAACTCCTAGAATTACATCAGTGCATCCCAACTGAAAAGGATACAGAAAGTGAATAATATGTAAACCTTGAACATTGATGGGCTCGATAAGTTTTAGGGGCACGTATATAAGAAACAGGCCCAAGAAGATGGATCCGACCCAGTCCCTAGTGCGCTTAGCGAGCTGCCATCCCAGGGGCAAAAGGGTAATGATGGGGATAACGACCTCTGACATTTGGCAAGGGAGTAGTGGTATAAGGGCAACACAAGACGCCTGAGGGGCTGGTCTCTCGAATACTAGCTCATTGGTGCTATTTGTCTTCTACAATTTCCTTTTCCTTCTTTTTTTGCTTTCTTGTTTCATTGAAGTATTGGAGTGTGTAACTATCAGTCCATTCGAATTATTAGTAATATATTGAGTTTCCTCTTCTATTTTTGATTTCATTCTCGTAAAGGACCTAGTCCTAACAAACATAAAGTGATACATCCTTACAAACCCCTTTGTCTGGTACATTCCAAGCATCCCCACTTGTACAATAAAAGAAGCATTTAAAATAAAAACATCATTACAAACCAAGGAGCCCATTAGCTAGATTATTTTACCTCCAGTGAACCCCGCCAAAGCATTTAAGGAAAGTGACATCAGCTGGCCCTCGAACTCTTTCTCAAGTAGAAGTTTTGGGTTTGGAAGTGTTCCCCCATCCTCTTCCTTGTCATCCGTATCTTCTGAAATGATTAAGACTTGTAGTTGCTTCTTCTTGCATCGATGACCCGGCCTATACTTCTCATCACATTTGATACATAACCTTTGTTCACATTTCCTCTCTATCTTGGCATCATTGTACTTTCTAGATACCATATAACTTGTATACATCACCCAGATACTTGTAATCCAGGATTCCTGGGTCGATTTGACCTCCACGAGTGTGACGAAGGCTATCGACTCTATTGGCGTCGTGGGGTTAACCAAGTTAGTGGACGTCACTTAGGTTGAATGAACCCGATTAGTAGTACTTCACATAACTCATCACTTGGCCTGATTCGGATGAAGGCCATCACCTCTTAGACCATACGATTGGAGTCAAAACCCAATTCTTCTCTTCTAGTTGAAGTGCCATGTCCATGAGCTCTAATAGAGATCCCATCTTTAGAAGATAGAGATCAGCCTTGATGTCAAGACATAACCCATCCTTGAGAGCAGCCATTAACATGTTTTCGTTACAGGAACTAAGGGTGGCAGATAGTAGTTTGAACCCCTCAATGTAGTCGGCCTCTCCTTTGGTTCGCCGTAAGGACACCAATACCTCATATGTACTCTTAAATTGAGATGGATGAAAAAGAAGAATTAAATCTTGTTTCCGATCATTCCAACTCACAACTGCTGATTGCATCTCTTTCCATTGGAACCAATTCAACACATGTCCTTCGAAACACAATATTACGGCGTCTAATTTGGAGGAATCCTCCACTCGCTTCACCTTGAAGTATCACTCAGCTCAAAAAATCCATCCCAACGGGTTCTCTTCAAAGAATAAGGGCATCTCAAGTTTCTGATTAATGGAAGCCTCGGAGGTGTCGCTAGTAGTCTGAAGCTGATTAACCACACTAGCGTTCAACACATTCGACTGATGTGATATTGACGTCTTAACAGTGGCTGAGTGATTCGCTGGCTGTTTGTTTGCTCTATAATATGTACAAAATCTGCTATCAACACCTTCTAGGTAGCTATATCTCGCTTGACGGTAGCCACGTCGTTGGTAAGAAGTTCTATATTCACCTCTCCTTGAGTGAGCCGAGCATCATGATTCCCAACAATTGATTCCATTCTTGTGTTTACCATTGCCCAAAATAGTGTGCTCTAAATAACTTTGATGGAAAAAAACTGGTGGAAATAGTATTAATTAACAAGATGACGTCTCCATAGAGTATGATCTAATGTAGGAATACGAGGGAAATAAAGCAAGAGACAGAAAAGAACAAAAGCAACCGGTGCATTCAAGAGGCACTCCACTCTCCTCACAATCACTCTATAGATTGCATCCCTAACTCTACTCATTTTCCATGCATATAATCCTCACGCCTCTAACTGTTAGCATGTAATTCCCAGTATACCCTTACTAACATGTCCCATGCTATTGTTGTTGTTTGAGCTTCTTCTTGTATATGAACGAGGGCCCACTTCCATCATAGCCCTTCTATGAAATCCTTTGGCATACTTTCTCGAATTCTGTTTGGAATAGATAGTGGATGAGATAAACCTAAGGGTGCTAATTGTTCCATTCTTGCACCTTGCACACATCTTAGTGGAAGAAGGAATTATTTGTTCAACAAATCTCCCACAACTCTACAAGCTACCGATCTGCTGACTAAATGACTACGTGGTCCTGCATTGGAGAGATTATGTTTTAATTATAGGGGAGAGGGATTATTGGATAGATTGATAGTGTTATAGGCTTTAATATTTCAGTGATTTTGTTCCTTATTCTTTGGGATCTTTGATTCCCTCAAACATCATACTCAGTGTAATCCCTATTAGTGAATAATGAGAAAGAACTACTACTGTTATACACATACCCTCAAATAAACCCCCAGTATTACCTAGTAAATCCTAAAAATGACCTCAATTGCTTAACTAATGTAGGTATGGGCCATTCCACAACAGCTTTAATTAATGTAGGTTTTATAAACTTTTGTCCTTATTTTATATGATAGAAAAGGCACGGCTACAAAAGCATAGGATAAGGTTAAAATGGTTGAAATTTGGTAAATAATTATATTTAACCTGGGTTTTAAACTCAGTGAGAACTCTTATCATATCTTTCACATCATTCAATGTCAAAAGAACCTCTTGAGCTTTAGCTTGATCGTCCCAAAAGGAGCTATCAGCTGCTTTCAACTCCAAATCAGCAAGTTCTTGTTCTAATCGCCATATACCAGCAGATTCTCTTGTCTCTTCAACACGTCTTGACAAAATTTCAACATCCCTTCTCAAGGAATAAAAATCTGGTAACAATGATGACATATGAGCCATATTGCAACAACTAACAATTAATTCATGAGTGTTTTAGCAACTTTTTCTCCGATTAAACAAACGAATACATACAAAAAAAAAATGCAACATGATCGCTGAGAGGAAAACTAGATTTGTAAAATGAACTTTAAATTGAAATAACGCCACAAAATTGTCCTGATGTTCAAAATTTGATTAATTTGAAAAGGGAAGCAATAATAAGGAAAAGGGAAAAAAAACAGAAAACAGAAAAATGATCCGGCATTATTATCTTTTGAATGTTTCCGAACAAATTCAATAGAAAAAGTGGTTACAGATGAAATGACCATAAAACAAGAACTGGTCCAGACAAGAACATGATAGGTAGCAAAGAAAGTAGGTAGAGTGGAAAAGCCTTTATGCAGGATCAATAAGAAAATAAAAGTAAATGAAGGAGTGTCAACTAGCATTTCCTTCTCAGTCTCCCACCTCTCCACCCAATAACACCTTGAACATCACATCCCCAAAGTACCCTAGTCTAATTATTAACTAGGCACATCGATTAAGAGAGAGATGATTGACCTTGTAGTGCCCATTCTCTGTCCACCCCCAGATTCAACTGGTTCTCCGGTGTAGCAAACAAAACTTGTACTAATCCAGAAAAATACAGTGAGAAATAACAGTTAGGAACATTAAAAAGGGAAAATAGATAACACTGGGAACAAACCAATGAGAAAGAAATTCACTGAAACTCAATCTTCAGTTGAAAAAGAATAAAATAATTTAAGACAAGTTAACAAGGAAAAATAAGTTGTCCATTCTTTCAGCAAGCTCTTGGGGGGAGGGGGGATACAAACAGACAGGGTACATAATTTCATATTCATTTACCAGAATGGTGGGAAAGATTGGTGCAGACTGAGGAAGAGAGTGACGAAAAGTGATTTGACGTGAAAATATTGTTCTGGCGGCGCATCGGAAGGGATTGTCTACAGCTCAAACTGTTGATGGTGGCGCCAACGCAAAGAGGGTGCGAGAGACATTCCATGACAAAAAGACCAATTCTTAGGGAGCACTTGGCTTGCCGCAAAGATAACTAATTTCAACCGCGTAGAAATAAAGAGGCAGAATGAGAATGATAGTAAAGACCTATATAGAAAGTTAATGTCATATGAGAGTATGAAGGAAAGTGGCCATTTGGTTATGGAATAAGCATGGGTTAAAGAAGACGGACTGAGTGGTTTTGTGGGTTTGGAAAAGGATTGGAATGTTGAATTAGAAGTGGATTGGCGAGCTTGAACGGCGAGAGAGGATGAGAATGGACCATGGTTCAAAAACATCCGAATCCAATCAACCGGTGAATGGATAAAAAGGTTTGGGGCGGATGAACGGGGTAAAAAACGGTCAAAAACCGGAGATCAAACCGACTCACATTTTTTTTCTTTTGCAAAATGTGGTTTTCTTTTATTTTATTGTAATTCCATCTAATTATTAACTTTTACTTTACTCAATTTCAGAAACCACATATAAGAAACTATAATATAATTATGTTGACTATTTTAAATGAATCGTCATCTTCTTCTTCTCAAAATAAAGATTCTTTCTCTAAAGAAAGAAAGAAATTTTAGGGTTTAAGCAGAAATAATAAGCTAAAACTTGAAATGCTGAGCTGAATTGTGGTTATTTTAAAAACATATGGCGGAGGTACGGAGAGAAGGTGTAGGAGAACCGGTGCCGGATGAAAGTTCTCATGACAAGGGTAGGAAAAAAGCTAAAGGCCAACCAGATGTTTTGGAGGAGGACGAAGCTGATGGAATTTTTCAATTTTCAGGGGTCTCTTACAAAGATAAGTTGATAGATGCTAAGATGAAAAGTTGTCCTACGAACTCTAGAGGCAGTGGTATCCTTGAAGAAGCATGGAAGGAGTATGTTGATGGACTCAAAAGCTATTTTGGTAAAGGTACGAGCATAGGAGACCAAGGTGTTGGAGAGAGTGCTGAAGATGAAGATTTGGATGATTGATCAAGAGTGCTGAGCATAGGAGAGAGTGCTGAGCATGGAAGGAGTATGAAGATTCGGATGATTGATACGGACTCTAGAGGCAGTGGTATTCATGGATGATTGCAGACCACTATCTTTTAGTCCAGAGGTGGAGACTGAACTTTGATCCCTGGGTGATTGATCATCAAAGGAAAATTGCAGTGTGGATTCGGATTCCAGTGCTTCCCCTTGAATTTTTTAATGCTGAAAGTCTACATATGATTGGCAATCTAGTGGGAAAAACCTTAAAGGTGGATTCCATTACTTATTTGACTGAGCAAGGACGTTTTTCCCGTATTTGTGTTGAATTAGACCTGGCCAAGAAATTGATATCGGCAATTCATATTTTTGGGAAGGTTCGGACTGTGGAGTATGAAGGGCTACATTTGGTGTGTTTTAACTGTGGTAAGTATGGACATCATCGAGATGTTTGCCCTGACCGTAAGACCCCTAATGCATATAAGAAGAGTAATAGGGAGAAGCATAATGAAAAAAGTTCTTCTTCAGAAGTTCCTCATGAAGGGGAGAAATCAGTTGAGAAGCCGGTGAACAATGATGGTGCTAAAAAACGAAGCCGAGATACGGCAAAGAAAGAGGTGGCGGCTGGTTCTCAGTCGCAGGAGAAGGAGGAGCTCGGTGTTTGGAATCGTTTTAGGAAACCTGCGAGAAAGGGGGGATTTGTTCCTGTTACTTCGGGGATTAGAAAATCAAGGAGCATCAAGGAATAATTACCAAAATCATAAAGTTACAAGGAGGGAATCTCGGGAAGCAGTTAATGAGGTTTTAAATGATGAGAAATCAAAGGCAAAATTGATGCATGGTGCTAACATACATTCCCACTCTTCTGGGAAAGAATTGACTAATGAAAAAAAAGCGGGTCCCGGTGGACAAAGGAAATCAAAGAGCACGTGTTATAATTATAAAAAAGAATGGTGCTGGGGGAGCCACAAGAATGGATCAAAACCTGCTGGCCCATTAATGAAAAAGGATGATGGAAGCCCATTCGAATGGTAATCCAATCCTTTTAATGTGTTAGTGAATTATGATGAGTTAAGGGAGGGGAAAATTGACGAGCCTAATACATGTATGGACACCAAGTAGGAATTAAAGATTTCTAAGGAGGCTGAGGCGGTAATTATTTCAAGACCTGAACGTAGTTGCAGTTCCGATAATGGAGGTATTCAATGCCTCACTACTTTACCCCAAAATTTTTAATGATAAGTCTTCTTTGGAATTGTAGAGGAGTGAGATCTCGGTCGTTCCCTGGGTTGATAAGGGAGCTTTGTAGTAAATACCAAATTGATTTAATTGCTTTATTTGAGACGAAATCTAGCAGAGTTAAAGCTAGGAAGATTGCTAGTAGGATGGGCTTTTGAAATTTTCATATTGTTAATTCTATTGGTTTGAGTGGCGGTATTTGGGTGTTATGGAGGGAGGATGAATAGAAGTGTATTGTAATTAAAAGCTCAAACCAATGTGTCCATCTATCAATTAGTAATGGTAATTTATCTTTTTTTCTTATCATGTGTATATGCCAGTCCAAATCCCATGAAACGTAGACTTGTTTGGAGGGAACTAGAGGAGTTTGGGAGTATAGTGACTGGAGCTTGGTGTGTGGGGGTGATTTTAATAGTATTCTTCATGAATATGAACGTAAATCTCGTGTACGGAATCACTATATTCCAGAAAAAGATTTTCGTGACTGGTATGATGCATCTGGTATGTCGCAGTTGATTACTAGTGGTCCTGCTTTCACTTGGAGTAGAGATGGTTGCGAGAGCAAGTTGGACCGGATTTTAGTGAATGATATTTTCAATGATCAATTTGGTGATGTAGGTGTCAAAAATTCTGTTCAATTTCAAATCTGATCATAGGGCCCTTTTAATGCAAACAAATACTCCTATTATTAGAAGTTCTATAGAACGTCCATTTCGTTTTGTGGCTTCGTGGCTATTGCATGAAGGTTTTGATGACTTTAAGGAATCGGTGTGGTCAAAGGAAGCTTCTTGGAATGAAAATGTTGCTTATTTTACTGATAAAATAGCAAACTGGAAAGTTGAAGTGTTTGGAAATTTGAATAGGAAGAAAAAGCGTATCTTGCATAGGCTAGACGGCATTACTCAATCCATCCATTCGAGTAGCCCAAGTTCTTCAATTCTGCAATTACAAAAGGAGCTTTGGAACGAACTTGAGAATATTATACTACAAGAAGATTTACTGTGGGCCCAGAAAGCACGTTGTGATTGGTACATGTAGAGCAATGTATCTCTTCTCCTACTATGCAGCTTCTTTGGAATGGTAGTAAATCAGACTTTTTCTCCCCTTCGAGAGGTATTAGACAAGGAGATCCTCTTTCTCCTTATCTTTTTGTTATTTACATAGAGAAACTTGCTCATCTTATTCAGGAGAAAATAGATGAGGGTGAATGGCGTCCCATCAAGCTTAGTAAAAATGGACCACCAATTTCACATTTGTTCTTTGCAGATGATTTCATGATTTTTTGCTGAGGCAAGATTAGACCAGGTGCATGTGATTCAAAATTGTCTTAAGGATTTTTGTCATGCTTTTGGACAGAAAGTTAATGTTGCTAAAACCAGAGTTTTCTTCTCTAAGAATATTAATCATAATATAAAGAACCAATTGAGTGAAGCTCTGGGGTTCTCAATGGCAGTAAATTTGGGGTAGTATTTAGGGGTTCCTCTCCATCATGAGAGAGTGAAGACTTCTACATACCAATACGTAGTAGACAAGGTTCGTCAACGCCTAGTGAATTGGAAAAGTAATTCATTATCTTTGGCAAGGCAGAATACATTAATTAAATCAGTTGTTATGGCGATGCCTAATCATGTAATACAGTCTGCTTTGCTCCTAGTTTCTAGTTGCAAGGAGATAGATAAAAATGCTCAAAATTTTCTATGGGGAATGACCTCTGAGAAAAAGGGAGCTCATTTATTATCATGGGATAAAGTCTGTAATCCCAAGAGACTTGGTGGCCTGGGATTGCGCCACTCAACACTCTAAAATCGGGCCTTTATGATGAAGATAGGGTGGGAATTGATGGCCAGAAAAGATGCTCTTTGGTCTAGAGTAATTCGAAGTAAATATAAATGTGGGGAGGATCTTCTTCCTCAAATTAATATGAAGAGACCTAGATTAAGAGCATGGAGTGGGATTAAAGCTACTTGGCAATATGTGGAGAGTGGAATAGAAACTGTATCTCGGGATGGTGAATTGAAAGTGAGATGGAAACATAATAGATGTGGTCAGTTTTCTATTAATTTAGCTTACAATGCTATTGCTGGAATTTTTGAGCAGGAAAATAGGCTATGGCAGAAAATTTGGAAGATTCAAGCTCCTCAAAGGTGCAGGGTGCATTTATGGTTATCTTTGCATGATTGCATCCTAACTAATGAAGAACTATTCAATCGTCATATTCATCCCAATGGTAACTGTCACCTTTGACCTTCAATAAAAGAATCAACTTTGCATGTATTAATGGATTGTAACAGAGCGAAGGAGATTTGGACCCTTTTGGGTATTGAGGAATCTAACAGCAGGTTCTGGACAAGTAATCTTCAAGAGTTCAAGCTCAACCTTGTAAACTCTTATCAAAATTCTCAGGGACGATGGAGCGTAGTTTTTGCCATCACCGCCTGGTTAATCTGGAGAAGAATAAACGAATAGGTGCATCAGAATATTTTAGTAGGAGCAAATGAAGCTATAGCAGAAATTAAAGGGATAGCTAATTGTATGAAGAAAGCTACTACATTTATTCCTAAATATAATGGTATTAATACTTATAACTTTCTTATCAAGCAATTAGATCATAACTATCTCTGTGTCTATGTTGATGGAGCTTTTTCACTAAGAACTCGTAAAGCAGGGTATGGAGGTTTACTCAAGAAACTTGGAGGGGAAATAGTTGAATCTTTCTTTTGCGGGATTGATAGTGATGATTGTAATTCTGCAGAGATATGGGCTTGTATATGAGGTTTACGTCGCTCATGGGATGTTGGTTATAGACGAGTTCAATTGTTTTGTGACTCGACTAATGTTATTGAATGGGCAGGACGTTCAGATTTAGAATTTCATGCTGATAAGGGCTTGATTAAGACTCTCCAGAATCTGCTGAAACGAGAGTGGCAGGTGGAAATATTGCATATCAACAGAGAAGATAACGAAGAAGCAGATTTCTTGGCTAAGCGGGTCTTTCTCAGGGCCTGGACTTCCAGATTCTATCTAAGAAATCATCAATGGCTCTCTTGAGTAGCAGGGGGTCACTTAGGCTTATTGTTTTTAGTTCTGTTTGTTTTATTTACTTCCTATTGTATCAAAAAAATTATTCTAAATGATATTTTTTAGGGGTGAACAAAATCGAACTGGAACCAAAAACCAAACCGAACCAACTGGTTTTAGTTTTATGGTTTAGGTTTCCAATTTCAAAATTTTTGGTTTTATGTTTATGGTTCAGTTTTTATTAAAAAATTTCAGTTTGAAACCGAAAACCAAAAAATTATGCCATAAAAAAAAGCCCAGACCCAATGCCAATAATATTTATTTTAAAATAGCAAAAAAAAGCTCAAATGACCAAGTCCTAGCCTGAAGCCCTTCAGTCCAAAAATAAAAATTAGCCAACTCTAAAAAAAGGCCCAAAAAATAGCCCAAATGTTCAATTAATGCGTGGGTGTTTTTGAATTTATGCTTCACTACATTTTGATGATGATGATTCTTCTGATGGGCTAAATCTGCAAAAAAAAGGCCGAAAAAATAAACCAAAAACCGTAAACCAAACCGAAAACAATTCAATTTTCGGTTTTTTGATTTCAGTTTCAGTTTTTCTTTTGGGCAGTTGACGGCTATAATTACCTCAGAGAACATCCCAGGGATGACCAAAGATGATCCGAGCCATGGAAGGATTCCTGTCCTCTTTCATACAAGAATTATATTACAGTACCTCTCAAAAGAGAGTCAAACCTTCCTTATTCAGATCATCCCAGCATAGCCTTCCTTTGTTTCCTACTGGAGGCATAACTGAGTTTTCTCATAAGAAATTATAGCCAGTTATCCCTTTTAGGATCATAACTTTATGGATCAAATAATATTACTACCCTGATCCCAATAACAAGTTTAATTACACATACGTGATAAAGCTACTCCAATAATTCTGTAACTTTTTTTGAAGACTAAAATTTTGAGAGAGTAGGAGAGTATTAAAATATAAGATTGTATTAGGAAATTTTTCAGATTTCAAAGAGAGCTTGGTAGTTTAGAATTCTATCTGCCTCTGCCTTCCTAAATTGATTACATGGCTTTATATAGAGAGGGCATTCCCTTCTTGTTATTACAATTTTTCTACGCAAGACAAAACATATGTCACTATTCATATCACTATTCACATCACTATTGCTTTTTGACTTTTTTTTCCTCCTTCTTCGTCTTCTTGTTTCCTTGTTTCTTGACTTCTTTATTATTGCATTTGTTAAGTATTCTGTTGGCAATTCCTGGTTGGTCCATTTGTCCTCCCTTATATAGTACTCATATCCATTACAGGATCTTCAAAATCTTTTATTTCTGGACTTTTCTCATCACAATGTTTACATTTATGCACAGCATATTTGGATAAGAGTTGACAAATTCTTCATTTGGTATTCTCAGTATTTTCAAATCTATTAGTCTTCATCTTGTCATGAAAATGATTAAAATAATTACGATTCTTAGACGTCCTTCCAGAAGAGTAAATTAAAGTGGTTGGACCTAAAAAGTATACCCACGCAGCTTCCCCATCTGTTGCTAATATTATGTTCATTTCCTGGAAAATTAAATGATAATCTTGAGCTCTAATTCTGGATTCAGTATGCATAAATTCCATATAATCTTCAATGTCTTCTTTTCATTCCACCTGATAATCAAAAGGCTTCTTTATAGTTCCCAATCTAATTAAATTGATAGAATGATAAAATATATTTGGGGTTATTTCTACTATTAAGGAATAACACCTTATAAAAACTGTGTGCTGAGTTACAATTTCGAGATATGTCTTCACAGCTTTTTTCAATGGTTCTGGTAACTCTAAAATTTCTTCCAAGGATGGTGAGGGGTAAATTGACTGAATCAAACCATGTTGGTACAAGGTTTTTACAAGATTTGGTGGAGTTCCAGAATGGATAATGGCTTTGTTAAAAGCATAATGGGAAACATATTTTACATGCTGGGTCTTAACAATAAAATGGTTAAGGCAATAAATGAGTCTCTTAAAGTATCTGTAGTTTTCAATTAGTTTAAAAACTGAGGGGATTTAAGGTTGGACTTGTTCTTGGACTGGTTCTAGATGCAGAAGATGATGGCTGATTAGTGGATTGGTCATTCGGTAGATTATTCTGGGTTTTTTTTGTATAGCTTGTTCTTGGGCTTGACTCTTTATGATTTCTAATAAAGAAGTGATTTTTTCAGTTACATGGCTTCTAGAAGTCTATCCAAATTTACAGAGCTTTTTACAAATAGTTCCTCCAATTTCCCCACTCTTTGATAAAGTTGTTCTATTTGGTTAGAGATCCTGGAGAGATGTCCATACATCTGTGTTGTTAACAGATTCATATTGATTTCTATGATTTGGAATTTTATATTTATTTGATCCATAAAAGGACTTGCTTCATTGGATGAATCATTACATGGCTGGTTTACAGGTCTATCTGATTCCATCTGCTCAAGAAATCAGCAACTAAATTATTTTGACCCTTAATATATTCGATGTCATAATCATAATAAGACATATCACTTTGCCATTTAATTAACATCTTATTACATAATTTATTAGTCCTTATTCCCTTATCTAACCAATGTTTCACTTGGGTATTATCGGTCTTAATAATAAACTTTGTATTTACGATAAACAATTCAAAATTTTCTATTGCTTTGACAATAGCTAAAAATTCTTTCCAATTTCAATGATATTTACTCTGAACTTCATTAAACTTTCCACTTGAATATATAGTAATTAATTCTTGCCCATTATCATTCTCATGATATAAAGCTACTTTACAATAATTATTAGAGGCATCTGTATAAATTATCATATTACATTATTTGACATAACCTTTTTATTTGATTTACAATTTTTTCAGTTTCATTATTCCATAACCAATTACTTTTTTCTCCTGCTAACTTGGATATTTTAGCAATTAATCTAGATAAATGAGGTATATAAATTCGTGCTTGATTTACTAATCCTAAAAAACATTGTAATTCTGTTTTACTTTTTATTTCTGCAAATTCAAGTACTTTTTTATTTATATGTTCTTGTAATTCTATTCCTTTTGGGGATATATATTGTCCTAAAAATCATATTCTAGTTTTCCTTAAGTTTGCTTTTTGAGGTGATATATTTAATCCTTTTTCTTCAATTAATTTTACAAATTGATCCAGATGTTTTTCATGCTCTTTTTCATTTTTTTTTGAAAATATTGAAATATCATCAATATATATTACTGCAAAATATTTTATTGGTAGCAATAATTTAGACACATATTCTTGAAATATACTGGGACTATTATGAAATCCCATGGGTAATACATTCCATTCATATAATCCTTCTGATGTACTAAAGGCGGCAGTTTTTTTCTTAATTTCCTCTTCTAATTTGACCTGGAAAAATCCTGATTTACAGTCAAAGTTACTAAATATCTTTTTCCCTCTTATTAAATTAAATAAAAGTTTTATTTTGGGTATTGGATATTTATTTCTGATAGCTAAGTCATTTAATTTTTTTATAATTAATTACTATTATTGATTTTCCTCTTTTTTCTTCACTATATTTTATTACAATCATTGCTGGTGATGAATAATTAGACATACTTTCTCTAATTAAGTTATACTTTTTCATTTCCTGTATATGCATTTCGAATTCCTTTTTATCTTGTTTTGTCCATGGGCATGGACATATGGTTTATAATTAATTTCTTTACTATAATCTTTTAATTCAATTTTTGCCATAGGCTTAGATTTCTCCCAATAGATTAAAGGATTATCATCATATTTTTTTATTAGTCTTTGTTCAATTGTTTTTTCTTCTACTGGTTTAACTTCTATAATATCTAATGTTACTAGCATATGAATTATTTCTACAGGTTGATTATTAGGTAAAAATTGAACTTCATTTTTATGTTGTTTTTTCTGGAATTTTTCATCTTTTCTTCTATATGGTCTAGTTTATCTTATTCCCCATGCTTCATGTTTACAAGGGGTAGTTAGAATAACTGCTTTTTCTATTAAATATATTGGATAATATTGACTTAAAAAATTTATTCCTAGTATCACATCACAAGACAAGATGGTTCATTATATTGATTTAATTCTTCAATTAAAAGTTCATATTCTCCTATCTGTACTCTTATATTTTTGGCTTCTAATTCTATCATATGAATTCCTCTTCCTACACTTTCCATTCTTAACATCCTATCTTTCTTTTTCCATAGTTTTGGTGGTAAAACAATATATTTAGCTACTGTTAAATTAGCTCCTATATCTACAAGGGCATGGTATTTTCTAGATCTATATTTTTTACAATTAAACTTTACTAAGATATAAAATAATTGTCTTTTCATTTTAACTTGGGGATCGTTAAAGTTTGATGATTTATATTTATCATTATTCTCTCTTCTTGTATCCTATAAGGTCTTACTACTTGTAAAAAATCCTTTCCTAAAACCATTTTATATTCATTTATAGTATTTTCATCTACCCATAACTTTATATCCATTATATCTCTTTTAGTAAATCTTATAATAGTATTTGTTTTAGTTCTTTCCTCTGTTATTTCTAGATTATTTTCTGTATAGTCTTCTCCAATAAAACTTTTATCTATATCTTGGTCAATTAGAGTTATTATTTCTTCCCGTATTGCATCCCTTTTTATTTCTAATTTAATATAACTTTTTCCTTGGGTTTAATGTAAATGTCTAGTTTTTGGTCTTATTTGTGCCAAATTAGAATTTATTGGTATTTCTGCTAATAAATTTCTATCATATTCATCATCTCTTTGACTTCCTGATCTAATTAATCATCTTCTTGTTTCAGGTCTTCTTAAAGGAAAATCTATAATTCTTCTTGGGGTATTTATATCTATATTGAAAGATGGTGTATTAATTCTCAACGTTCTTTGTCCTATATTATCATTAATTTGTATTCTTTTAGGATTGGTTATTTAGTTAAAATTAACAGTCCTATCCAATTTTATTTGTAACTGTTTAGGAATTGTTATATTTGTGGGATCTAAAGGCACTTGTTTTAATATTGGCATAAAATATTTATCTATAGTTATTCTTCCATGTGATTTTTTATATATCTTATGCTCATTTGTAAAAACTAATCCTACCATAGCAGTTATACTTATTGTTCTTGCTCCTTCTAACATCTTTATTCCTCCTAATTTATGATATATAACTATGAGTAATTATACTCCAGCTATATAAATTTCTGTAACTTAAAGGTAATTTAGATATTTCATCTTCGATTAATGTTTTACTTAATAAGGGTATCCTTAAAACTCCTTCTGTTAAAGTTGATTCAATAGGGTGTTTCTTTTCTAATACTACACATGCACTTTTTTCATTTTTCTTATGTTTTAGTATTTTACTTACTTAGCTTTATGCATAAAACCTTCATTATTTAATTCTTCGGGTTTCATATCTAATTTTATACCTTTTATTTTATTATATTGTCTTTCATTAAAAGTAATCCTTTTCTCACATATTCCTTCTTTACTATTCCTGTATTCTTCATATTTTTCATAGTCTTCATACTTCTTATTACTAGTATTTGGTTCTTCATCATCATTTCTTACATTCATCATGTAACTTTTATAATTTTCTTCTTCTTCTTCTAGTGATGAATACTCACTATCATCAAATCCTTCTTCAATATATTTTAACTTATAAATTTCTATTTCTGGGTTTTCAATATCACTATATACTGGGCTTACCCCTAGCTTTTTTAGTTGCATATGTTTAATATTTTGCTCTTATTATTTTTTTAATCTTCTATGGATTGTAGTTTTATGTGTCATCATTTTCTTTTTTCCCTCTATAGAAACATTAAAATATTCATATTTAACGAATCATGTATACCTATCTATATTTATATTTTAATATTAGTGATTATTAATATTAATAAAAAATATTATTTTAATATTACCTGTTTGACCTTGAGTTGACCCTCAGTTCGACCATTAACCTGTGGCCCAGTGCCTCATCTTGTCCGGTCCCTTTTTTAAACCTTGGAATGAAGTGAGAGGAAGAGGTATGGTTGAGGGGAGAAAACTCAAACTCAGATGGAGAGTGAAGGTCATCTCATTTGTACAACGAAGAGTAGGCTAGAAAAGGGATGCTTGGAGACCTTCGGTTATTAGATTAGAAAATAGGAAAAAAATATATGTCTTTAAATTATTATTGTCAATATTCATTATTAAATGTGTATAGATCTTTACATAAACAAGCCAGAGTTGGGAGGGCCGACTATTCACGGGTTTGGGTCTAAACGGGCTAAACTGTTTATGCTCGACTTCTAAAAGCACCTTGAATTATGAAGTCCGTCCCTTAAGCTTAAGGGCCATGGCTGAACCTAGCTTTGAAACCGTTTAATTGAAAACACTTATTTTTCCCATCTTTTTAATGAAATCAAATTAAAACAATATGTTCTTAATGTAAGATATAAATATTATCAAAATTAAATTACATTTAAATAAAGTTAAAACAACAACATGAAAATTTCAACATTTCTAAATTTTACACACACTTGCTCACATGTAAAAATTATTTCTAAAAGGCACAAATTTATCTTTTTTATGAAAAAATAATCGTTGTGGTTATATACATCTAAGAATTTATCTTATATGATAAGTGAAGCTGCTTGAGCAAATTAATTATTTTTCCGGGAAAATCAATATTTCTGGTATAAATTTTAAAATAATGTGCAATATGAAAATCCTTAATAATGAAAGAATATATTTTATAAGCAAATAATACAAACAACTTAAGGAAACATTTTTTATTTTATGAATAATATTATTTGAAAAAGTATTAATGATAAAAAAATTTAAGTATTATATTAGCAATTTTTATAAAATAAAAAGGCCTAACAGGCCTTACAGGTCTAGCCCCTTTAGGCCCTCGGCCTATTAGGGTTGACCCATTTAGGCACGCTTTTCGTTTGAAGGATAATTTCTAAAGCCTAGCTCTTGTATTTTTTAGGCCTAAACAGGCTCGACCTGTTTTTCAGGCTCTAAAGCTAGCTCTATAGGTGAAGACAAGCCATAGGGGTGGGAACAGGTCAACCGCTCTGTGGCCTAGCATGTCTCAGTTTGGCTTAAGCCCAAGCCTTTTAATAGGCATATTTTATCGAACAGGTCAGGCTTATGCTTACTAATAGGCCCTATTAGGCCTATCAAGCCAAGATGGCCTATTAAGCAATCATAACAATATTATAATTTTATATTATATAAATTATCCTTTTGTTATATGATATCATATTTAAGCCAAAATTATTTAATAACAAATTACTAGGGGTGTCCAAAACCGGGAAGAGGACCGGGAATGTAACATTTGCATTGTTTAATTAACCACTAATCAAATCCCAACTCACAATACTTATGACTAACTGTGTTAAGAAAAAGAGTTTACTTCATAAAAATACTAACATAATTAGAAAAGTTTCCTACATAAAGATTTCTTTGAAAAACCCAAACCAACAACTATGTAATTATGATAGAAAAAGAACTTTCAAATATCATATGCCCATCATAGTTACAAAAAGTTTATCTTATTAAAGGCAATCAATGTTAGAAAAGAATTTTAGTAAATCAAAAGAGACTAACATAGATAACAAAGCAATTCATATAACTTAAACCAATCCATGTTAGAAAAGAGTCATTCTAAAATTAACGCAAATGTGGATATTAAAATTTACCCAACTAAAACCAGTTTATCCATGTTAGATAGGATTCACCTAACTTGGATATTAAAAATTCACTACCCACCCACCATCTCAGACATTCCAAACATAAATAATTCTGTCAAGAATATTGTGCCATGGCCAATAAAACATAAAGTCCCAAACATAAGTAAAACCATAAAAGTTCCAACAAGAGTTCCAAAGCAATAAGTGTGTCTCAACATAAGCAAAAGGCCTCAGGCCTGTTTGTTGAAATTGAACTAGTCCTATAATAAGAAAATAACCATACAGTCTTCCCAAATTAAAGTAATACGAGAACGAGATAAAACTCAAAAGATAATGAAACTAATAATATGAAAAAGCTAAAATGCAAATCCTAATACATGTGCCAATACACCAATCCATCCAAAAGTCCGAGATGACTCATTATCTCTAGTGAGTAGCTGCCGGATCCTTTTCCTGAGGTCCTACACCTGTGCTAGAACTTGTGAGGAGTGAGAAAAAAGGTAAAAAAAAGTGTAAGGTAACCATTATCTATAAGCCTACATATGAGTGTGTGTGTAAGCAAGGTGTCGATGTGGGATAATACCATACAATATCTATACAGTTTAAAACCATGATCACACATGCATATACAATGCAATAAACTAACCCATAATAGTTGAATCTATAAGAATTGTAAAAAATGATACCTCTTTCCATAAATCAAATCAAGATATAGCTTTCAAAATCACAACCTTATAACTCAATTGTTCCCTTTACAAAGAAACATGTGGGACCAGTCGGGGTTCACTTCCCGTCCTGGAGCCATGGATATGGAAACTAGCCAAGGTCTACTTCTCGTTCTAAATCCAAGCATATGGTAACCAGTCGGGGTCCACTTCCCGTTCTGGTACCATGAGGGGTCCAATTCCCTCTGATAAGATCTAATAAGTCCATGTGAGCTGTCAAGGTACCTCATCACGTGATGGTAAATAACAAATACACTGGTGACACACATATAACGCTTCACATATCAATCATAATGCATCATAATTCATAAGGCACTTGGCCTAACCAATATTGCTATAATGTAAATCTTGCAACCTCTCCAAATCATGTATATCAGTTTTCAAAATGTGCCAGATCACATAACTTGTGTAGATTCATAAAATAATACCCCACATAACGGTTGTATAATAAAATATCGGTCTCATTGCATCATTTTCAAATCATTCTCAGGATAATAATATAATACATGCACACACATAAACACAGCAGCGGTTACCTGGTAGGTGGCACTAATCTCACAATAGTGCAGCTCCTACCATCTTTGACTCAACACGAATCAACTCTACATAATCATACATACAACACAATTAACTATTTAACACAAGTCTAAAAAGCAATTTGGGAATTTCAATTCCCCCAAGAACAAACAAATCTTCCCTTTTTGTAATTCAATCCCAATCCTTAACATATTTCTCTCTTTACTGTCAAATCCTTACTTTAACTTTGACTAAGATCATACAATTCAAGCCTAACTATAAATTTCCAATATTACCCATATATTCATAATCCTCAATATCCATTTGTCATCCACCAGTTCTACTTAATACCTCCACATATCAACCTACCCAAATTCAAGCTTATAAGGCATCCTAACACCTCTAAATCATATTCAACTTTAAATTTAATCCAGCCAATTCCATTGGTATTATAGTTAGATCTAAACAATCTCGTAGAATCTATAAATCAACCTCAAGTGTCCATAATCACATATTTTCTACTCTAAACAAGAGAAATCCCCCCATAAGATCAAACCTAACCAAACTAAACCATTTAATCCTCTTAATTGACTTAATAAGTAAAATGATAAACCCAATTTCATCACCCAATCCATAATTTTAAGAAACCACCATCAACCACAAAAATTTCAAGTTTAAATGAGCTAAGAACGACTTCAATCAATTTTTCAAAATTCTAACTCAATAGGGATATCAAAAAGGAACACTAACACTAGTCCAAAGAACACTAGGAATCACCCAAAACCTATAAACATCCAAATTAAAATCGGGCTACCAAGATCAGCACAAAAAACCATCAAGAAACAAGAGGAAAATGGAGAAGAAAGGGTTTAATGATGATTACCTATGAGATAGAAGCCTTAAAACCCTAGTAGAGCACAAGTTGTCCTCCTTGGCCTTTCTTCGAAATCCCCAAATTTCTATCCTTAATTTCTATTTGACGTCTATTTATAAGCATTAGAAAGATTTTTCAAAAATCAAGGTTTCATTGTTGCTTCGCATGGCAAAAGCCATGGCTAACCCCCAATAATTGGCAAGCCCACGGCGAACGAGCCCGGAATTTCACTCATATTTAGGCCCCTTAAATCCTTGATTTCATCCTAAATTAATCTTAATTCATTTATATCATAATCCCTAATTTGTAACCAACTATTATACAATTATTCTAATCCTCAAATAGCACCTCAAATAATCCAAATATTGCCATAATTTATCAAATTCCCTTAATAAAATCCCAATCCCAATCACTAATTCTTAATAAAGTTTCTAAGATGTTACAGGGAACCTTTGTTCCCAGTGCCCTCCCTAGAAGGGGGCCAGGACTGAAAATCAATCCCGATCCCGAGAATTCCCGGTTTCACTGGGACCGCAAAGAATTCCGGGAAGAGAATCAGGAATTCTCTGTAGGCTTTTTCAATAAAATTCCCCTCCTCTCTATCCCTTTCACACCTCTTAGATTCTTCACCCATGCATAATCAGGCACATCATCCACATGGCCTGGCTTGGTTTAAGAAGTTCTCAACAAAACTCACTTCAGTTTCATTCTTATTGTGCCACTATGTCTACATGTGCGCTATAGGTACCATAAGTCACATCTCCTTTCCCGCTGCGAGGCCATTGAACAATGCCTTATTTTTGTCTACTCTAAGGTGAATGATCTCAAAATCAGGAATACTACAAATTGCAATTTAAGGTAAGGCAATCGACTTCATCACCATCCATTTCCTTCAATTTCCAGGCTTCAACCAACTTTTCTATTTTGTTTTCATAGCGAAATTCTGTGTATTACATTCGCAGTCACCCACTCTCAATTTAATATTCCTTCATGTCATGGTTACTTTTCTAAATTGTATGTTCTTATCAATTTTTCAGTGATTTTATAATTATGTATAAAAGGAGGATTCTTTTGGCTTGTAACATAATGTTTTTTAAGAAATTGAAACAACATGCACTAAATAGTTAGGAAATTTAATTTGATCAAAAATTATAAAAATAAGAGAAAAGTTTTTTTGTTAAGTTATATATTTCAAAACAAACTCAATCCTTTAAGTAGTTTTTCATACATATTGTCTCCGAAGGAGAAGGGAGCTTTGTGAGCTGACAGTGAAGAAGAAGAAAGATTGACGGCTTGGCGATGGTGAAGGGATATTCTGAGGTTGAAGGGTGACGAGTCTTGCTTTCTCAAAGGTCTCTTAAGGCCATTAAAATATTCAGACTATAATGGGTTTTCTTGGAGAGGAAAAGGGAGTTGTGTTTTGGGCCTAGATATTTTTTTAGAGTGTGATATAGAATAGTTGGGCCTCTCTTTCTCGCCTTTATTTTAAAAAAACTATAGGTTTGGGACCAGGATTTTGGAGCCTTTCCCAGATCCCGATCCCAGTCCTGGGATTTTCAATCCTGGAATTTCGAGACGAGAAATTCTCGGTCCCAAATTGCCAGGTTCGCGATGGGACGACCGAGACCGGGATCATTTGGACATCCTTACAAATTACCATACTAAGACTAGGGTTCCTATCACTAATATTGTAACATCCCAAAAATCTCAATAGCTCCAAAGTAGCTATTTGAGTATATCATTAAGGAAGTTAGTAGAAGTTAATTTAGGCTTTAAGAAAATAGAGTTATTTGAGTTTTTAGAAGGGAAAATTTTTATAAGATTAAGGGCCCAAAATAGTTATATAAGCTTTTGAATTAAGTAAATTATATGTTCTAAAAGTTTATATATATCAAGGTTCACGTGGAAATTTATTATTGGGATCATAGAGGAGCTTAATTTACATGTCTAGGACATGTCAAATAGTCCTAAAATAATTAGCTATCTTGTTGCAAATAAAGATAATTTTATTTAGTAAGTTTCTAAATAATTTTCATCTATAAGGGTACCTTAGACACATGGCTTATTCTTGCTACAAGAGATAATTTTAGGCTTCAAGAAAAAGCCATTTATGCTTCATAAATCACTCTTGTACGTGGCCTCATGCATAAATGCCACACATTTTTTTTAGCTAGGACATATGGCATTTGCATAAAAGAAGCTTTGCCTTCAAGTGTCATAAACTTGGTCTTCAAGTTGGTGTGCATACGTGGCCTCTATATGATTCTTGACACATGGCATAAAAATACTTCTTCCCCAAGCTTATGCTTGCCGTCCAAGTAGTCATGTGCTTGGCCTTCTAGATGATGCATGCTTGGTCACCAAGCTTTATTTGGCCTATAAATAGATATGTGAGCAAAGAAATAATGCAAGGGAGGTGAGAGGACGGTGAGGCAGAGAGGAAAAGAAGAAAGGAAGATAAAAATAAAAAGAATAAGAAAAAGAGGAAGAAAAATAGAAAGACAAGGAGGACTTGTTAGAGGAAGTGCTTTAGAAAGAGGCTCTTCAAGAGGTAGCTTTAATTTGCAATTTTGTATATTTTGTTTTGGTTGCATGTATATTTTTGCCATTTATGCTGCAGTTAGGCATGAGAATATGTAATATCCTTACTCAGTTATTTTGCCATGATCATGTGTGAAATTAGTTACAGTTTACAGTTCACAGTTTATAGTTAATCAGCTTGTAAGGTATTATTCTTATTGGCTTGTTTTTACATGCATAGTTTTTACCATACATGATATACTAATTGTGATTATAGCTACTGAGATTTCCCCAAATCTCATCCCCTCTTTCCATGTCCTACCCATAGGACCGAGCACTTCTAGAGGAAAGGAAACGCAAGCAGATCTCTAGTTAAGGAAAGGAGGACCTGGAATATTTTGGAGTTTATAGTTACTTAATATATTTTGTTCTGTATGTATAAACTCCATAAGGAGCCTCATTAGCTTAAAGACCTATAATGGAACCAAGATTTAGACTCTACTTCAAGTAGAAAGTTATATCTACACATAGAAAAATTATGAGAGCATGTGAACAAGTTTTATTGTGATAGATATTTCGTCTAGTTATAATTTGAGTTTGGCCTTGATATTTTTCAGATAGTTAGTACACGTCCTAAGCTTTAAATCAAGTACTCATGCATAATTTTTGGACGTGTAGATTAGGAGATATGAATTTTGCAAGTTAGTCGACATAAAAGAAATTTCCTGCGAAATTCTAATATGTCTGGAAAATATAAGAAGATTTTTCAGAGTTAATGGGACCAAATTGAGCCAAGGTTTTATCATGGTTATAAATATTACTTTAAGAGCTAAAATTTGAGCTTTGAACCACTATTTTTGAGTTTAAAAGCAATTAATTATGAGTTTTCAAAGTTAGAAGTCCAAGTAAGAGATTTGAGAAAAAGTTTTTAGTTTCTGTCATTCTTGGGATTTCTAATAGCATTAGTGGTTCAAACTTAATCCAAGGGCTCTAAAGAATGTCCCTAGAGTAAGGTGTTACAAATATCATCACTGACGTTCTCACATCCCATCCCATCTGGTCATCACTCATCACCTCCATTCTTCTTTTTCATCAAACCCTTACTCATTTCTTTCACATTCACTTTCCTACCGACCTCTTCAAAGCTTGAAGGCTATGGTGATGGCACAACCACATCTTCAAGGGTTTACAACATTTATTATTTCTATTAGGGGCATTTTTTGGAGTAACATTCATCAATCAATGAGATTTGATTTGGTAAATCATGATAAGAAGGAGAAGGAGGAGGGGCAATGAGATCTGTGAAAATGGTAAAATAGATGAAAGAGTGAGGCGTCATGAACAGAATCACCGAAAAAAAGGGAGCAGAGGAAAACAAATATGTGAAACTGGTGTGTTCTTGTTGAATTCTTTTTTGTTATTTGATAAAATTCTTGTTGAATTGTTCAATGGAAAAGGGAGAGTTCGATGCATTATTGAGTGTAGTTACTAGGCTCCATGATCTCTACACGTTTGTAGAATAGGAATATGGGGATTTGTAGAATCATATAAGATCCTATCAGAATTAATGACTGAAAAATAATAGAGAAATAATATAATATAGTATCATTGAAATAAGTAACATAAAGTTGATTATGATTGTTATTTGTGACTATTATAAAACTGGGGTTTTTAAATTTATGGGCTGATTAGGATGGTCCAATCCTAACAATCTCAAATGTTGAAATTAACTATTCTTCTTATGGAGGAGTTTAAAAAAAACAAGAAGAAGAAATTGGGGATTTATATTATTTACATATTTTAATATTCTTTATTAACTAAAAATATAATAGGTTTCAGTACAGGTTCAGGCCAAAAAATATGCCTGTAACAGGCTACATGCTAGGCTTAGGATACCTTGTTACAAATCAAGCCTGGCTTATTGAGGGAAAGGCCTAGAGTGGCTTAACCTTTTTCTACCCCTAGCTAGCTTCCTTGCTTTTAACTTTTGTCTCTATTGACTCCATATCAGCTCCAAGCCATCTTATAATTTTTTTTGGGGCTGTGTGCGCATTTGGCTTAGGTGAACATTGCATTTGGCTCCATGCACTGCAAAAATTTTTGCAATTACTGATTGTAATAAGTGGCAAAAGTTGAGTTCCGTCGATAATTTTACCATTGCTAATTCAATTTCTGACAGAAATGGATTTTACATTACTAAAGGTAGCCACGGAAATTTCGTCGCTAATTTAGCCACGGAAATTCTATTACTAACTTTAGAGACGGAAAATCGGCCATAGAATTTCCGCGACTGATTCTATTTTTTTCAAAGTCCATCTATGCCATTCATGTCCACCGGCAATTCCTTAATATTTTCAATCAAAATATCAATACATACTAATAACAAATAATAGTTGACAATATTAATAATAAAAGTACAAATAAATAATATGAAAATCCTATAAATGCATAAATTAATAGATATGTCATACATAGCCAAGTTAAACAACTAGTAACGTCGTAATGGAAGCACACATACTACAAAGAAAGAACCTAAACCACCTTGGCAAATTGTCTCAACTTTGCATGTATTTGTATCAGTTGAAAGTGGTAATTTAATCCCTGATCCATGCAATGTAGACACAATCAAGCTGAAGTTTTGTTTCATTTCTTTAAAGCACTGGTTGTTTTTTTTGAAAGTTTTGTTTCAGTACTTCATTCTCCTGTGATAGCTCTGTTATCTAGTTACGAAGTTTTTCTCAATGTCATTATCATGGATCCCTTTGGTATTGTTGATAGAAGGTGTGTCATCATCAATATTTTCATTCTCAGACCAAAACCCATGAATGTGTCCCTTCTTGTTTCTACCTCCTATAATCTTTAACCAAAGGTTTAATCCATCATCATTACACTGCACACTTGGAGAACCATCATCAGCACTCAAAGATTCTTTCCACCTCATGTAATCCTCCTGTAAATATTAACAAATGAAGATTTTAACCACAAGGATTCCATGAAGAAAAGGTGGTGTACTAGAAAAGAGTTCCTCATATTTCTAATTCCGTTCCTTTTCTGTGATTCTAAGGCTTTTACTCTTTTTAGAACAAAAGTATTAGAAGAATTAACAAATGCACTGAGCTGATAATTTGGAACATAACCTCACATATACTCATCAAGTGGTGAAATTTTGATTGTTTGAAGGGAAGTGTCAATAATGGCGTAATACTTGTTTAATTCAGTGAGGATACTAAAGGCTTTTTGTTTCTGCATCTCATTATAACTCAAAGCAAACCACAGGAAAATATTACTCAAATCCAAAGCAAAAATGAAGTTGGCATGAAATTACTGGAATTGGATGCTAGCTAAGTGCTTACTTCTTCTTCTTTTTTTGCCAAGAAGATAGGTGCTAACTTAAAACAGAATCTAAGTCACATTTATGTAGCCAAGTGAACACATTTATGCTATCTAGGTACCTTTTCCAAGGAGCATCTTTCACTTATTTACTGAAAACAAATAAAGCATATATAAATTAAACGTACATGCAAAAAATACAAAATTAGAATTGAAGCCAAGTGAACACATTAGATAAGACCAACCATCAAGGGGAAGATATAAGAACAAAAGTAGGGTTGAGAAGGTTGGCTCATACCCTGTCGAGCCCGCCCAGGCCCGTCTACAAGTTCCATGTTTATGGCCCACCCGTTAAGAGCCTGTCATGGGAGAGCATATGCCAGCCCGTGTAAGACTTAAACCGATATGGGTATGGGTACAGGCACACCCATGGGCCACCCATACCTGCCCATTTAAGTAGTGCTTGTTATTTTTTTTAACTTTACTTTCATTTTATTGTCTTACATTTTTTTTAATTTTACTGTCATTTCTTTATCAAACATTCCAAGTGAACTTGGAGGAGGTGATGAGGAGGAGGAGGAGGAGGAGGATGGGGATGATGATGATGGTGACGACAAATGGTGACATGGAAATGGATGGATGACAGAGAAATGAAAATTAATTGCATGATTTTGAATGCTTCACAATGTTTGTTTTTGAATGTTCAATGTTAGAAGTTGGATCTTGGAACTTAGACATTATCATTATTACTTTACTATGATAGATAATATAGTTGGACTTTAGAGCTTTTTGAAGTTTGATGTATGTTGGGTTATGGATATTTCATATTTATTTATGAATGTTGGATGTTGGAACTTGAAGGTGGAATTATGTGTGTTGTTTGTGTATGTTACATAAGTTTAATTGTCATTTGTAGAAGTTATGTTAAAACTCTTGCAAGATTTTTTTTTTAAATCTGTTGCTAAAAGTTAAACGGGCTGCCCGTTACTCGCTGTCCTCAAGATTTTGAATTCTAAAACAACAAAGAAAAGCATGGAAATAAGATTCTAATGCAAACATTACGAAGTCAAAATCAATTTAATCTTTCAAGAATCAAGTCTTCACAAATATCTTTTCCATCTTCCAAAAATGCAAGTGACAAGGCAAATAACTTGACAAAGATAAATAACAATAAGATGACCCTCATAAGTCAAGTGTTTGTACTCTTCTCTCACAATAATAAAGGGCTTGTGTTTCACTCAATTCCACCTAATGAAACTCATCTACCATAAGCTTGTCTATCATCTCAATCTCCACTTTTTTATCTCAATGCATTCACAAATCAAAAGGACTTTTCAAGGGCTATGATGAATAAGGAAAGATAATGGAATGTACATGAAAATGAAGGAATACTTCAATTAGTGCTAAGCATTCTAATGACAAACCTAAAGAGTGAAGCAATATCAAGCAAAACAATAAACACACATTTCACATGCAAAATTGCAAACTTTATTCTTCTTGATTCAAGCTCTCTTCTCTTCTTTTTTTTTTATGTATCTCCTTTTTTTTTCTTTTCTCTTTTCTCTTTTTTTTTGTCATACATGTACCTTCTTTTTTTTTTGTAACTATTTTTTTTTTACCAAAAAAAAAAAAAAATTCTTCACTCTTCTTCTAAATTGCTTAGTTTAGCACTTATTAAAGTAGTGAGTGAATGAGAAAGAAGAACAATTGCAACTAAAACAAAGGGCTATATAATCAATGCAATTTTTCTTTTAAGAAGGTTTAGGCTCAAAGGGGTAAATACAAAGGATTTTTATATGATAAGGTTGGACATTTGGCCAAACAAGCTATGAAAATGAATGCCTAAATCATCTTTGTGCATGCAAAAAGGATTTTAAGCCTCAAAAGAGATTCAAGACAAGTTCTAGAGATGAATCACAAAAAGTGTACTCCCTCTTGAAAGAAATGAAAGTTAGGCTCAAATTACTCACAGGTCTTTGGCATCCTAAAGTCAATCACCTAAGCCAAATTACTTGCATATTGACAAACATTCCCAGAAGATAGAATCAAGTTTCAATCAAACACAATTCTTTCAAGTTCAAATTGAAACGACTTTGACAATGTTTGCAAGTAAAATCCAAACTTCCAAAAAGTAAAATCTTTTTTTTTTCAAGAAACACCAAAAGCAAAACCCAAAACTCAAGGACAAGTCATATAAAATCAATGGTACCTTCACCCCCACACTTAAATGTCACATTGTCCTCAATGTGAACATGCAACATTAAGTAGTGTAAGTAAGGATAATGAAATTACCAACTCTCAAAATTGAGGCACAACAGTTATACAAGTGGAAGAAGGACATCATTCCACTAAAAATATGGTAGTTTCAACCATTTTCAAGTGTAGGGATGATCACAAAGACCTTATACACCCAATAACAACAATTTCAGCCCAAAATCATCCAAAAACATTCAATCCATTTCAAACCAACAGATTTCATGCTTTACACAAAAATTTCAACACGAGAACAACAAGCATGCTAACTATCAGTCCAACAATCCATATCAGAGAGCATATCATCAGTAGCCTCAGTACTACTGAATTTGCAACAATTTAATCCATATAAAAGAGAGGTTCAAGTGTACTCCCCTTTTGAGCTCCCCTTTTTGCAAGCAATTTTTCTTGGCTTGAATTCATGACAACCCTCAATCCTTGGCAATCTTCCATTATCAGAGCAAGTGTGGACTTTCTTTCCTACAAAAATAAAAGATCAAACATAACTCTAAAGACTAAAACAAACCAAAATAAAATGAAAAAGATAAGTTAAAGAGCTTGGGTTGCCTCCCAAGAAGCGCTTGGTTTTAAGTCCTCAGCCCGACTTTGCCGCTTTAAGATTGATCATCCAAGTAGATGATAGAGATGACACGGTCTACTTGTCCACCCCAATAATGTTTGACTCTTTGCCCATTGGCGGAAAATCTTTCTCCATCTTCAGTTTCAAGCTCCACATTACCAAACTTAGAAACTTTCACAACAGTGAATGGGCCTGACCATCTTGACTTCAATTTGCCGGGAAACAACCGCAACTTAGAGTTGAACAAGAGAACTTGCTGCCCCGGTTCAAAAGTCTTAGGAACAATGAGCTTGTCATGCTGCCTCTTGGTCTTCTCTTTGTAAAGTCTAGAGCTTTCATAAGCAGCCAATCGGAAGTCTTCCAATTCATTGAGCTGAAGAAAACGCTTTTCTCCACAAGCTTTTGGATCAAAATTTAACTTCTTGATAGCCCAATATGCACCATGCTCTAGCTCAATGGGCAAGTGGCATGCCTTACCAAATACAAGATGAAATGGGGACATCCCAATGGGAGTTTTGTAAGCCGTTCGGTAGGCCCATAAAGCATCGTCTAGCTTGGTGGACCAATCCTTCCTAGTGACATTCACCATCTTCTCAAGAATGTTCTTGATTTCCCGATTAGAAATTTCTGCTTGGCCATTAGCTTGAGGGTGGTAGGGCAATGTAATCTTGTGCTTAACACCATATTTCTTCATTAAAGCTTCAAATTGGTGATTGCAAAAATGGGTTCCCCCATCACTCACAATGGCTCTTGGAGTCCCAAACCTTGTGAAAATGTTCTTCTTGAGGAACTTGATGACCGTTTTGGCATCATTGTTCACACATGCCGTGGCTTCCACCCACTTTGAGACATAATCTACACCAACCAAGATGTATTCATTGGTGAAAGACTTAGGGAATGGACCCATGAAATCAACTCCCCAAACATCAAAAAGCTCTACTTCAAGCATGTTGTTCAAAGGCATCTCATCCCTTCTTGAAATATTGCCCACTCTTTGACATCTATCACATTGCAAGACAAATGTGTAGGCATCCTTGAATAAAGTAGGCCAAAAGAAACCGCTTTGAATCACCTTAGCGGCAGTTTTCTCACCCCCAAAGTGGCCACCATAATCAGAGGAGTGGCAACCATGGAGAATGCCTTGTTGCTCATTTTCTGGCACACATCTTCTAATAAGTTGATCGGGACACCGCTTGAACAAGTATGGTTCATCCCAAAAATACTTCTTCACATCATGCAAAAATTTGCGCTTTTGGTGAGAGTTAAGATCTGGCGGTACAACTCCACAAACTAGGTAGTTCACAAAATCGGCATACCATGGAGTAGAAGACTCATCCACATAGAATAAATGCTCATCTGGGAAAGATGCTTCAATCCCTTCACTCTCATCAAGTTGAGCCTCAGTACTCAACCTAGACAAATGATCTGCCACTTGATTCTCGGTTCCTTTGCGGTCTAGAATGTTCAAGTTAAATTCTTGGAGTAAGAGCACCCATCGGATCAACCTAGCCTTGGAATCCTTCTTGGTAAGCAAATACTTGAGAGCGGAGTGGTCGGTATAAACAGTCACCTTAGTTCCCACAATGTAAGACCGAAACTTCTCACAAGCAAACACTATTGCAAGCATCTCCTTCTCTGTAGTAGTATAATTAACTTGAGCACTGTCAAGGGTCTTGCTAGCATAGTATATTGGTTGGACAATCTTCTCTTTCTTTTGCCCCAAGACGGCTCCCACGGCATAATCACTTGCATCACACATCACAATGAATGGGAGACCCCAATCCGGAGCCACAATGATAGGAGCAGTCACCAACCTCTTCTTAAGCTCCTCAAATGCCTTAATACACTCTTCATTGAAGACAAATGGCACATCTTTTTCTAGTAAAGCACAAAGGGGCTTGGTAATCTTTGAGAAGTCTTTTATGAAGCGGCGATAGAATCCCGCATGGCCTAAAAAGCTCCTCACACCTTTGACATTAGTAGGTGGAGGTAGTTGCTCAATAACAGCAATCTTGGCTCTGTCCACCTCTAAGCCATCTTTAGAAACTTTGTGGCCCAAAACAATTCCTTCCTTCACCATAAAGTGGCATTTCTCCCAGTTTAGCACAAGATTGGTTTCCTCACATCTTTGCAACACTTGATCCAAATTATCCAAGCACGAGTCAAAAGAATCACCAAACACCAAAAAATCGTCCATGAATACCTCGATGGTATGTTCAATCATATCAGAGAAGATAGACATCATGCACCGTTGAAAAGTGGCAGGTGCATTGCATAATCCGAATGGCATCCTTTTGAAAGCGAAGGTGCCATAAGGACAAGTGAAAGTTGTCTTCTCTTGATCCTCCGGAGCAATGGCTATCTGGTTATAGCCGGAGTAGCCATCAAGGAAACAAAAGTACTCTTTCTCGGCCAACTTGTCAAGCATCTGATCGATAAATGGCAAGGGGAAGTGATCCTTGCGTGTAGCATTGTTGAGCTTCCGGTAATCCATGCAAATCCTCCACCCGGTCACAGTACGAGTGGGAATTAGTTCATTTTGGGTGTTAGCCACTACAGTCATGCCCCCTTTCTTAGGAACACATTGGACTGGGCTCACCCATGAACTATCCGAGATGGGGTAAACAATTCCGGCGGAAAGCCATTTGAGGATTTCTTTCTTCACAACCTCCTTCATTACCGGGTTTAGTCGCCTTTGATGCTCAATGGAAGGCTTATGATTTTCCTCCAACAAAATCTTGTGCATGCAAAGAGAAGGGCTAATACCCTTAATATCAGCTATGGTCCACCCAATAGCTCTCTTATGCTCCTTCAACACTCTTAGCAATTTCTCCTCTTGCAAACTTGAGAGAATAGAAGAGATAATTACTGGCAAAGACTTAGAATCACCCAAATAGGCATACTTTAGGTGTGAGGGAAGAGGCTTCATCTCAAGAGTCGGTGCAACTTCAATAGATGACTTCAATGGAGATTGTAATGCTTGAGATACATCTAAAGGCTCAAATGGCTTGAACCTAGATGGAGGAAAGGCTTCCATGCTAAATATCCCATTAAACTCTTCTTGGTTGAAATCTTCAAGATTCTTTTCACCAATAAGAAATGCCTCCAAAGGGTCCTTGATCATAAGCTCATAAGATTTCTCTTGAACAACAGACTCAAACATATCCACCATAAAGCATTCACTAAGTTCATCATCATGAAATTTTAAAGCCTTGGACATGTTGAAAATCACCTTCTCATCATTCACCCTCAAAGTGATCTCCCCCTTTTCAACATCTATAAGTGTTCTTGCGGTAGCCAAAAATGGTCTCCCCAAAATGATAGGGATTTTCCAATCAACCTCACAATCCAACACAACAAAATCCGCAGGAAATATGAATTTATCAACCTTAACCAAGATATCTTCCACAATACCTCTTGGGAGGGCGGTGCTACGATCGGCAAAGAGTAATGTGACCGTAGTAGGCCGTGGTTCACCTAGTCCTAATTGATTGAAAACCGCAAGTGGCATAAGATTGATGCTAGCTCCCAAATCACAAAGAGCTTTGCCATTAAGATTTGTGCCAATGTTGCATGGGATGTAAAAACTCCCCGGATCTTTCAATTTAGTCAGTAGCTTCCTTTGAATAACCGCACTACACTCCTCGGTAAGAGCAACTGTCTCAAACTCATTGAAACGCCTCTTTTTGGAAAGCACATCCTTCAAGAATTTGGCATACTTGGGCATATTCTCCAGTGCTTCAGCAAATGGAATGTTGACATGTAGTTGCTTGAACATCTCCACAAACTTCTTGAATTGAGTGTCCTCTTCCTTCTTCTTGAATCTTTGAGGATAAGGTAGAGGAGGTGTGATGGAGAAAGGGGTAGTCTTCTGCTTCTTTTCTTCACCCTTGGCCTTGGTCTCCTTAGGGTTTTGCACAACTTCATCTAGACTTTCATCAACTTCTTTCCTCTTCTTAGTCTCATCCGCTTCAATTACAATGTCTTCATCAACTTGCTCATCATCATCAACTTCAACTGTCTTGGGTTCTTGAATCACTTGATGTTTCTTGGTTGGCAAAGAGGAGTTATCCACAACATTTCCACTCCTCAAAGTGATTGCTTGACATTCTTCCTTACCATCCCTTTTTGGATTGGGAACGGTATCACTTGGTAGCCCTTGTATAATCAATGTGTTGACTTGAGAAGCCAATTGACCCATATGCACTTCAAGGTTCTTAATAGCCGTATCATGAAGAGAAGTCTTGGTATTGGTTACCTCTTGGTTGGCAAGTATTTGAGAGAGCAACTTCTCAATTTTTGACTCATCAATCAACTTTTGTTGAGGTGCCACATATCCGGGGGGTACCGGTGGTCGGTATGAAGAAGAAGAAGCTTGAGGTGGATTAAGACTTGGACCACTTTTCCATGACATATTTGGATGGTCTCTCCACCCTTGGTTGTAAGTGTTGGAGTAGGGATTTCCTTGAGGTGCCCTATTAGAATTGTTCATGTAGTTAAGCGATTCTATAGTATAATGGCAATCTTGGGAAGGATGATCATCTCCACAATTTTCACAGGATTGAATGGAGCTCTGAAGTGCATGCACACCTTTAGGTAAATGAGTTTCTATCTTCGATTGAAACATTTTGAATTGCTTTGTCAGATCTTCAAGTTGAGCACTAATTGCACTATTATCACTAGAACTGCCCCGGTATTGCATTGTGTTAGCAGCCAAGTTCTCAAACAATTCTTGGAGTTCTGAAGTTCTCAACTTTGTAATTCCTCCCCTAGCCGCCGTGTTCAACATCACTTTTGTGGCTTCATTCAAGCCCTTTTGAAAAGCATAAAGTAGAACAAAGGTATGTTGACCATGGCTAGGGCAATTCCTCCACATATCCTTGAAACTCTCCCATGCTTCATAGAATGTCTCACCGGGCTCTTGCTGGAAGGTGAGGAGTTCACCTCTTTGGATAGCCCTCAAATCAGTGGGAAGAAACCGGGCCTTAAACTTAGTAGCCAAAGTATCCCAATTGGTGATGGAATTTGCCGGAAGGGAATTGAGCCAAGCGATTGCCTTACCCCCTAGAGACATGGGGAATAGGCGAAGACGCAATGCATCGGCAGTGACTCCTTGATGCTTGAAGTTGCTACACATCTGAACAAACTTAGTGAGGTGCTCAATCGGGTCTTCGATCTTAGTACCATTAAAGGTACCTATAAGCTGGAGCATCTGAATCATCACCGGCTTAACCTCAAAGTTCCTTGCAGTGATGTCCGGGAGTCTAATGCTAGAGGAATAAGTGATTTCCTCTCGTGCTAAGAACTCCTCCATAGAGATATCTTCATCATCCGCAACTTGACCAGCCATTTCAGGTTGAATGGGCAGGTCTTGCAAAGGTGGTTGAATTGGTTCCTCCGGTTGAATAGATGGTTCCAACAGTAGTGGTTGGTGTGGATCTAGATCAAGAGCCACCTCCAAATCTCGTTGCATGCAGTTGGTGCAAGTACCTACAAACACAAGAGGATCCCACGAGTATCAAACTTATCACAACACTTAAACAAAGTAACTCAAGCAATGCTATCTCTAACTAGACAAGTTGATAGAAATAACACAATTCAAGCTACCAAAAGACAAGGAAGAAAAAGCCCAAAGATAATCAAGTTAACAATATACTCAATGAACTCTTAAGTGACTTAAAACATAGTCCCCGGCGGCGGCGCCAAAAACTTGTTAGCAAAAATTGCCACCGCAAGTATACGGGTCAAGTTTAGTAGTATAGTGGTAAAAAGTGTCGTTCCGCAGGGACTATGTGATAAGCAAGTTCATTAAATACATTACAATCTAAATTAACTTTGGGCAAAAATCAAGTGATGGGTTCAAAGTTTGTTAACAAAAATAGCAATAAAAATAACAAAGAGTGATTTTAAAATTTAATTTAAACAATGGGAAAAGTCTAGGCCTATTTATCCACTTGTATTTCATGATACCCCATAATTCCTTCCCTAATGATAATAAATTCCTATTATGTTGTTGTTTGAAGTCTCTTATATTCAAATAGCTCTCTCAAGCCTATTCAAACCTTAATTGAATTTAGTATGCATAATCTCTTACTACATACTATCATCAATTAGTCTTTTTAAACAAACCACTTCAATTTTACAAAACTTGGTTAGTGAATATCTCTATCTCACTAACACACTTCCAATCCTAAATTAGCATTGCAAGACAAGTTTGGATTTAATCTAGTTCTTTACCTAATTAATGCTCTCTCAAGCCACTAATTAAGCAAACAATCTAAATGTTGGCCATCCACTTAGAAAACATTAAGCACAAATTAAACCCACAACATAACAGTAATTAATTAACAAAAGGGAATAAAGTTTAGGTATCAATCCATACAAGTTTCAAAATAGACCTAGAAGATAAATTTAGGTACACATAATGGCAGGAAATTCAAGGTTCAGCTTCAAACACATGCTCAAAATCCAGAAATTACAAGAGAAATAAGGAGGAATTAAGAGGGAAAGCCACCGATTACTCTTGTTCACAGCCCCGAAGAAGACAATGCAAATGATGTTCTGCCCAATGAAGCTGCTCCCACTATCTTCTTTTTCTCGCCTGCTTCTTGCTCACGCTGAAACAGTGGCGTGAAGAAGATAAAATTTTGAACAGTGGCGTCCAGCTCTCCCACTCTCACTGAACGCTCTCTCGCCCCCCAGCTCAATGAAGATGGATCTGATTCTCTTAGGTGCCGCCGCTGCTTGCTTTTTCTCCCAGGGGCTCACGGGTTTTGTTTTCAATTGTGTTTTTTTTATTCATTGCCCTCAAACGCTGCGTTCCACTGAAAATGAAGAATAGAAAAATAATAAACAAAACCTATTACTAATATAATAATAATAATAATAATAATAATAATAATAATAAAAGAAAAAGAGCACTACATAGTACTACTGGAGCCTTTCACGCAACTTTCATCCATCCTCTTTTTTTTTTTTTAAATTTTTAATTCTTATAATTTATTTATTCTTTTACTTAATATCTAGCTAAGACTATTTAATTCAAAAATAATATGTTTATCATGAGATACCTTAAATAATGCACCAATTTGTTATCCTATCAAAATTTTAACCAAATACCTTTAATTTAGTATCAATGACTCCCTAAATATACCCAAAATATATATCAAATCTAATTAAAATTGGGGAGTCATCACTCGCTATAGCCCACCCACTTTAGGAAAGCCCGTTTAATAACGGGTTTAAATGGGCTATTAGCTAGTACGGGTATGCCTGTGCCCATTTAAGTTAAACGAGTACGAGTACAGGCACACCCACAGGCTGCCCATATCCGCCCATTGCTCAGCCCTAAACACAAGAGAGTTATCATTCGTCAGCATAAATGAAATAATACTTTCGGACAAACTTTTGCATTAATATTAGCATCATTGCATGTCAGTGATGTCAATATTACTTAATATCATAATTCCTAGTCCAAAAAGGGTATGTAACTAAACTTAAGAGTTCCAAGGGATGCAATGCCTCAATATTTCACAAACAATTTGGTGAAAGAAAGAGAAATTTCACAAAATAAAATAAGGGTAAAGTTGTAGGATATAGAAGAAAACAATCCCATCAGAAACATGTACTTACATAAACTGATTTTGCACTATGGTTTGCTAATTCACCAGTTTTCTCATCGTAATGAGTCCTCTTGAACACTTCAAATACATTAGGCTCTCTTCCATATTCTTTAGTCTGCAATTAATTAACAAGATATACATTACAAACATCAAATAAATGATTGAATTTGAAAAAATAATTCTTACCATCCTCCTCTTATGAGCAGTATAATGAACGCTATCCCTTTTGTGTTGAGTGCCTCCAGTAGAAGATGCTCGATTAGTTTTGTTTATCTCACTCTTATTCTGGAAATCATCTGACGTCCATACTCTCACCCAATATGTGGAATGCACTTAGGCCTAACTTGTTTCACGAATAAGTCCTGCCTGATATCGTGCATTAAACCTCTTAGGATGCTTTGTCACTTTAGTTTCCGATTTCTCCTAATTGCATCATCATGTTCTTGTAGCCACTTATATTGTCTCTATATAAATGAGAAGCAAATAAAGATTAATAATAAAATCTCCATGATAATAGAATCCAAACATAATAATATATGATAATAAAAAGGATAAGATATACCGCTCATTCATTAAACCACTTGCTCTTATAATCTTTAGGTGTAACATTCCAGCATCAACATGGATGGTCAAATTTGCAACAAATTGCTTAATGAACACTCTAAACAATTCCAACAACAGCATTAAACCTAATAAGAATAAAAAATCTTCACAATTATTAAAAAGAATTGAGGTGTCAAATCAAGATACAAAATAATGACAAACATTTTTAAATTGGTGATGATAGTAATGACTTACATTAGCTTATCAGGGATATATCCAGGCTCGACCATCTAAAGGATAACGACCATCCAGAAGGGTGACACGAGGACCCTGCGAAGTTGGGGTTGCGAGTTTTCAATTCATGGGGATCAGATATAAGATAAGGTTTCAAAAGATGGCATTTCATATGGTAATCTTGTAGGTTTACTAATTGAGTCATGCTTTTGAGAAGATGATCCACAAGACAAAAAGTTTAATCAATGAATTGATATTGATTTCACATGGGGTTGCTCCAAAGTCGGAGTAGATGTCGTTCACACATTAGTATATGAAACTTGTTCTACTTGCAAAGGCGATTATGATAGTCTAGGGGTACTTGATTGAGCTTTACCACGCTTTTGATTGTAAAATGACATCTGCAATTTCAAATGTGAATAACCCATTAGTCATGACTATTAAATAAAACATTACTAAATTAAATAGATATGATCAAACTAAAAGTAAATGCAATAAAATTCAATATAATAATCTTAATCAAGACCATCACCACCATTGTGATCCACCTAGACAAAATACTAAAAGCAGAGAAGTAGTTGATTGTCCATAACAATTCAGCACACATATTGAAGTTTTGTGCCAGTGAGGCATCACATGTACACACCCCTTCACTCCACAATAACTTCAGTTCATCTACTAATGGTTACAAGTAAACATATATTTTTCCTTTAGGATTATTAAGACTAGGAATGGTCAATGTCAAGTACATATACTCTCTAGTAATGCAAACCTCTGGTTTTAGATTATATGGTAAAACAATCATAGGTCAATAAGAATAACACCTCCCATATTGCCCAAATGGTGTAAATCCGTCGACACACAACCCAAACCTCATATTTCTTGGATCATACACAAATTCTGGATATGTCCTATCCAAAACTCTCCATGCTTCACCATCAGAAGGGTGAGAGACAACATTGGAACCACGACGATTTTCATAGTACCATCTCATTTCCTTTGCGGTTTTCGTAGAAGCAAATAATCTTTGCAATCTTGGAATGAGTGGTAAGTACCACATTTGCTTCCTTGAAACCTTTTCTTCCTTCTATGACACCTTTTGAAGGAATATCTTTTCTCACAGCAAAACTTACATCAGATTGCACATTCATAATTTTTATTATACAACATACATCCTTTCACGCAACAATCGATCTTCTTATAATCAAGACCTAACTTTGCCACCACTTCTTAGCATGGTACAAGTCCATAGGCACTAGAGTTTCTTTAGGTTATGTCCTCTAATGAGTTGGAAAACTAAATTGTAGGATTGTTGAGACATGTTTATTGTAGCCTTAAGATTGCTTGATAATTGCTAAGTTGCAAAAAGCTGAGATTCCTCCTCACAATGGGCTATTGTGCAGCATGTAACATGTCATAATATGCTTTTGTAGAAGGATTTGGCTTCTCTTCAATCCTTTCATTATAATTATCAATCAGTCTAGCTACATCTATCACCATCATCTCATATTGACTTAGTTGATTATCAAGCGCCCTAGGTGAGTCATGTAGGGCACCATACAAGATATGAATCCCATTTGAATGAATATAAGAATGTTAGCAATGAATTAATCCTAAATCAAATAATAAAAGGAAACAATTGAGTAACGAGATAATGAAAACTTTGATTGAGATGCATCAAAAGGAGAACTAAATTAAACATTAAATTAATCCTAAGAATCTTAAAGCACGTAAGTAAAGAATAGGTTAAACTAACAGCAGGGAATGTAGTTCTTTAAGAGCATGTTTAATTATTCTTGTTACAATAACAATTCAGTAAAAACATAACATAATTCAAGGAATAAAAAAAAGCAAACTAAACAACTTCAAACAACAAATCACCAAAAGGATAAAAAATATAAGTTATATTGAGCCTAACTACCTTATACGATTTCCCTAATTGCGGCACCGATCAAGCTACTTCCAGTAATATAAATCCCCCTGAAACAAAGAAGACAATAAAAAATTCAGAACCCCAGATAACAAGAAAAGAAAAGATAAACTTTTCATCGCAATCATTAAGAATTGACAAGGTAAAATTTCTAAAGAAATTGTTCACATTGTTTGAGCAAAGTTGTTTATTGGAATATAGTATAGTCAAGAACACATTGGAAAGGACATGTGTTTACGCAATTTATATTGTATTAATTAAGATAAATTTATACATATATCTAATGCATGCCTAGCTCATACTTTGAATAAAGTTTTAAATTTACAATTTAGAGCAAGACAAACAATAATTTTGACTCATTAACATTCCATATCTATGCATAAAGCCACGCCCATCCATCCACAGGGGATCAATATTGATATCAAATTTGTAGGTATGCGAAACTTAACACAAAATCCCAATCTTGAACACCCAACAAACCAAGTATAAGTCTAAAAGTTACACACCAACATTTCAAACTAAGCATAATGAGCAACAAATGAACAGAGTGATTGATTAAAAATGAACTCTGTTTTAGTTGTCAGATTTTCCTATCTTTGCTTAGCATTAAATTATATATACATCAATTATAGAGCAGTATATGAACTTCAAATGCTTGTAAATCATACACTTGGAGGGAACCTAAGGTGACACCGTTAAAATTGTTTTATTTAATTCATAAAAAAAATTTGTAGTCTTAGATACAACACTTTGCCTTGATTATAGAAGATGCAAATGGAAGTATATTCCATAAACATGCAAGGACATGAAACTACAAGAGGATTATAACAAGCTCTTTTCTTAGATTCCAACATAATAGGATAGTAATTCTAAATTACATAAGAGACAATTAAACACATCAGTTTAAAATGTAGGCATCACCCCAAATAAAAAAAATTAAATCAATAAAGAAATTTTGCTCACATGAAATCTTTTACTGAAGATAATGATGGGGGGATTTCTTGAAGGTTATAGAAGACTTTGTACTATGAAGGAATTAGAAACAAGAGAAAGAAGAAATGGTGTAAAGGCATGAGAGAAAGAAAATAAGGGATCAGAGGGAGAGAAGAAGTGTTTGTGAGAAAGTAGAATGTTTGAGGGTAAAGAGAAGGCTGAGGAAAAAAGGAGAGAATGTTAGAAAGCATATAAGGGAGAAAAAGGAAAATAGGAGGCTGACCTGAAGAAAGCGTTTTATTTTGCTGGAGGGAGAGGAGTGTTTTCGATGAACAATGTTGACCTAGAAAGTGGACTATGAATATGAGATGAAGCGGGAGCAACGAACACGAGAGTAAGATGAAGACGATTAAGGGAAACATGTGAGGGAGTGAATCGTGAAGCTATGGATTTAGAATATGAATTTCAAAGACTGAATTGGGAGTCTTGGAGAGGATCAAATTTGATTTTAGGGCAAAGGGAAAGGAGGCGAGGGTTTTGCAGAAAGAATAGAGAGATAGGTGTTTGATAATTTTTGTGGCTAACACATTTTTTAGGTGTAATTCTTTCATTCTTATATTTTATCTTTCTAAATGATTTAACATTTTAACATAATGTTTTTTATTTAATAAAATTCAAAAAAATTCCAAAAGATTGTCAAAGAACTTTCCGTCGGCATTATTTGATAAAATCACCGCGGAATTTTCTTCTGAAATTTGTTGGAAAAATTATTTTTTGAGGGTTACATCGTGCGACTGTACAATGCAATGTCATATGCAACAATCATTCTCACAAACATTTCTTACCATATATCATATGATCTCCAGAACATAAATCCAATAGCAATAATCCATTCATTATCTTCATATTACTTTCAATAATTGCAATTAAATTACGGTACCCAATATATACTTGAAATATTAAAATGGTGCTTAAAAATTGATACATATCATACTAGCCGAATTATAAGGGATTTTGAAAATCTCGACAAACATCAAACACAAAAATGTAGCAAGATGAGAGTGATTACCTGAAGCTGTCAAAAACAAAATAAAATACCAAAATTGCAGAGTCCACGAGCTCCGCTCAATCTACTGGTGTCTACAATCACCCCAAAATTCACTATACACACGATTAACACATGATCAAGGGATGTCACAATGCAACTTCTGGACTTAATCCCTTTTGAATTCATCATTTACATCAAAGTCTAAATTTTGTCTACTCGGCCTGATTAAGTTAAATTAAACTATATCAAGCCTCTAAAATTATATCCATCTCCAATTCTATTCATTAAATCAAAAACCCATTTTTCGCCTCAATAATTCCATTTCTTTCTCACCTCTCTCACAATTTCACTTAGACATTTCTCCTCAATTGACCAAATTTCCTCTCTCATACCTAAGCGACCATTCCGTTCCAAAAACCTAAGCTTTACAGTCAATCTAACTTATCTTTTTCCCTACAACAACAATTAATCCTCAAATTAAGCCACTCAATTCATATTGCTCTCCTAAGTTCACCAAAAGTCCTATAGACACATATGTTTCAATTCTCACCAATCCCACTTAAACTCACACTTTTCCTGAAACCTAGGGAAAGCATTCGACCAACCATAAATATTTTAACAACATAAGCCTATTAGAATCCTCAAATTACCATTAAAGTTATCACTTTACATGATTTTCCCAAAGATTATCCTAGGCCAACTATATTCTATTGCTGATATTTATAAATTCTCAACAATCTAAACCATTAAAAATCAATCAATAACAACAATCAACTTAATACAATCATTACATACATCAACCAAAATCATCATCAACCTAAACTCCCTACCTTACCTCGAAATTCCTAAACTTTAAGCACCCAAAATAGCATCCAACATATTTCTCCACAATTCCAATCGATTGAAATCATTATCAAACATCAATAAGCCTTATGAAACCATTAAACCACCAATCAATTCATCATTCCACACATCAACCCTAATTTCCATCTTAGGCCAAAATTCATCATTATACATCAAAACCTTAAGATTAAGCTCAACCATAAATTTAACTCAACTCCCTACATATTTTTTGATACAAATCCATCCCAAGTTATTATTATCCTTAACCATATCAAATGGCTCTAGTTATGCCCAAAATCAGTCCATGATTCACCATTGACCATAAACTACCAAATCAAGCCTAACAAGAATTTTCTCAAGTTTACCCATATCCTCCTCAACCATAATAATCATTAACCACTAACAAATTACATCCCAATACCTTTACAGGTCAACTTATGTCCTAATTAGTCTATAAAACAATCCAAAAATCACCAAAATCCAAATTACCCCAAATCTAACCAATCGAAGCCAATCAGCATTATCGTTGAACATATACAACTTTCTAGAAACTATAAATCAAATCCTACCAAATTCACCTAATTATCACCATCATATAATCATAATAAACAAGTAGAATCAACAAATTTGTACCAATCAATCTAGATTTTCAAAATAAAAAAAACCGTAGAATTTACTCTTTGAAAAGAGGGAAATAAAAGAAGGAAGATTACCCAAATCTAAGAGCTCTCCCCCATGGCTTTAGAACGCCTGATTTCTCGCTTGAAAAACTGCAACCTGTCACTAACCCAAGACCACCACCACCATTCTCTCAATCTCTCTTGCACATGCACAAGAGCAGGGAAAGTAGAGAGAAGAAACGGAAGGAGGAAGGGGGATGGAGGAGAGGACCGTCCTTCTAACGGCAGCAAACTCGACGGCCGCCAGCTCCGCTCTCTATCTCACCCTTATCCACGCAAAGAATAAGAGGAAGAGAAGAATGTGATGGTGCAATGGTGATGATGTTGAATGAGGAAGGCATGGGAAGGGAAAGGAAACAAAAGGGAAAAGCAATAACTTAAAATAAAAGAAATTAATGGGTAGGCTAGAAAATTACTTCTAGACCATTAAATCCACAAAATAAGATAGTTTCCTTTAAGATAGAGTTCCCTTCTTACTCTTACAAATTTATTTTAATTACCCACTAAGATTTCTCTTCTACGATCACTTTTGCGCCCAAAAATAATTTCTCTAACTTTAATTTTCTCAAATTAAGGGGAATTTTAGGCCTTTGTTAATCCCCAAAATATTTCCATTTCCATGTATTTATTTATTAAACTCTCTAAACTCTGTAATCTCATTTATGAACCTCAAAATCACCACCTAAATTATTATAAATCCTCAACAAGAATTTTGGGATGTTATAAGGAAATAGAAGACTGAGAAGCTACCAAAGAAGCAACCAAAGAAAGAAAAAAGAAAGAAAGGTTAGAAGACTCAAAAGTTAGAAGTCCACGTAATATGAAAGGACAAGCAAATAAGAAATGAGTGTTTTTTCACAGAATTGGGTTCAGAGCATTTGCCCCAACTCCATGGAAATGGAAGAGCTCATGGTTTCTATTTTTCGGGAGAGACAACAAACCTCAATTCACCTTCAAGAGCTTGTTTTCACTGCCTTTTCACTACTTGGATCATCATCAACAACCCTATAAGAGCTTGCCTCTTGGTGGACAATGTCGGAGGGGGTGATATTCGAAGAAGAGGAAGAACAAGTAGCAAAGGGTTTCTTTTTTTAAAAAAAGTATAACAAAGAAAGAGAAGGGGAAGACAGAGAGTGGAAAGAGAGGGAGAGGGGAAGCTGTTTTTAAGAAAAAAATTTCTGTTAAAGTTTTGACATGAAAAAAACATTGAGGTGGATGACACGTGGCATACATCTCTCAAAATTTTGGTCAACAATGTGTTGATAGGACACAATACATAAGAGGAGGTGAATTAGGTATTGATTAAAAGTTGTAAGACTCAAAGACTTTTTTTTTAAATTACTCAATGTAACAGAGGAAGGTTTGGAACAAGAATTTATACTACTTTGGCTAAACCTCTTGCTTACATCTAGTTTTCAATCTTCCAGTTTGGTTCCACTAAAAGCTCCAAGGTTAAAATAGATTCTTGGAAACCTTTACAAAAGAATATCGAGTAAGACACTCTTTTCACCTATTCTCTTCCCTTACACTTTGTAAGTTTATAACCCTCCTTAAGATCCCCAAAATCTGAAAGGTAACAATTATGAAAAAGACTTTATAGAAGGCTCACTAAGTTGAGCAGATAATTTCTTTCAAAGCTCACTCAATACATCAGATAAAAAATGACTTAGAGAAATCTCAGCTTTTGCTTAATGCTTGTTTTCTCAAAAGTCTTAGTCTTTGCTTCTGTCTTCAGGTTGATTTATACACTAGGATTAGTCCGTTGGAAACTTAGTCGTTTGAAGCACTTGTGGCAGATTTGAATTTCTAAATCTTTGAAAGGTTTTGATGCAGCCATTTCAGCAATCCTTGTGTATTTATGCAATTTGAGCCATTGGATATAGATAAGAAATTTTTTACGGGTGTTTGACTGCCTTCAAACTTCTTTTGAATTGAATGGACCACTTGTAGTATGTAGAATACCATTATGCTCTTTCGTACATCAACATTTGCTTTATTGTCTGTTTGGCTCAAACGATTATGTCTCCTAAAAATTATTCAAACAAACACTAAAAATTCATAGTTAAGTTTTATAAAGATGTATATAAAATTTCAGCTCAAAACTTAAAGATTTTGTCTTAGTGCTCGATCACTTGTCTAATGCTCGATGGGAAAATTGCTTTGGTCATCGAGCATTTCACGCAATGCTCTGAGCATTCCACTTTACTCAGTCAAATATCAATGCTCCGAAGGTTTTAGATATGCAATGCTCGATTGAAACATTAGACATCGATTGAAAGTTCATTGAGACTGCTCAATCACTTAAGCATGCTTGATCAAACTCTAGTGCCCAGTTGAACATGAATCCATCGATGTTAACTCTTTAATTGATTGGCAGAGAAGTGCTCTAAGCATTAACCAATCCTCGTTCGCCACATCAATGATCGATCATTCGTTCCCATGAATGCTCAGAGCATTGATTTAAATGATTGATCAAACAAAGATGCTTGAAAGATTTTCTTAACACTCGATCATTGATTTTCATAAAATAAGTCTACACAATTGATTGTTGGACTCAATGCTCGATTGTTTGACTAGAAAATCTCAATGCTTGATATGTGCTTTGTGCATTCTTAAACACTTAAAGGTTCCAGTTCTCAATCATTCTTGTAATATTTGTTTGCTAAATTCATTTATTAACCGCTAATCCTCACATAATCGCATTTAGTCAAACTAACTATGATAGGGAAAAAACTTTACTTAATAAAACCCACTATCATAGTTAGAAAAACTTTAACTTAAAAGTTCATTTGAATCCAAATAAAGTTGCTTAACTATGATAGAGAAGAATTTACCAAGTAAGAGAAGAGATAATATCATAGTTAGGAAAGGCTTTTGCTAACCATTTAAGGAATATCCATGATAAAAAAAGGAACTTTCTAGAAATATTGGAAATACCTTATCATGGAAAGAAAAAGATTCTTATAAATCTCTTGAAAATCACTAACCATATTAGAAAAACATCACCTAATATGAATTCTTCCATATCTCAAAATTTTCTTTTACAACACATCCTTCCAAAGTTTGCTTGGCATAACCATGTTATAAAATGAAGCATTTAACATAGTTATTTAAAACTGAGTGAAACAAACAAGATAACTATGTTAGAAAGGGATTATCCTAACTATCATAGTTATAAATGATCTTTCTAAAATTCTTATTAAGTACAAATAAGATAACTATGTTAGAAAAGGATTAACCAAACTAACATTTTTATAAAATGATTTCCTTAAAAAATTTACAAGTTTACCATGTTAGAAAATGCTCATCTAACATGGTAATTAAAAATCAAGTTACTAATTACAATGATGCCTTTCTTTGAAAATCCCCTAGATACACTCATAAACACATCAATCATGACATTAATTGTAAATTACATATATGATCTTAAAAACTTCTCACATACATTAGAAAGTCAACTTACACATAACTCATACTAACATCAACAATACCAACTAAACTCAGGGTAATAAACTCTAACAGAAAGTAATTCACCCACTGAAATGGGGCCACTAATAATCATACAAATCAACATTTTACCTTAGAAGGCCTTTCGGCCTTTATGCCGAAGATGAACCAGTCTTAGAAAGATACAAATAAATGGACATTTGGTCCTAAATTCGAAACAAGCAAGCAGAAGCAAAATAAAAATGCCTAAATCTATGTTGCAATACACCTATCGATCGTAAACGCTAAAAAGGACCTTATTATACCTAGTGAGTTGCAATTGCCTCCTTTCCTCAAGACTCTACAAACAGACTAGCACCTGTAAGGATTGAGCAAACCGGGGGGGGGTGAGACAATATTTAAGGTAACACGCTTCCTACTTGGCTACATGAGAGTATGTTCTAGTAAGGTGTCAAATGGGAAACTATACAATAAAAATTTTGAAACATGCCTTAATAACCAGATGCCAATACCATATCAATTCCAGAAATCATTGAAATCTCAAACATATGTGTAATTACTTTCTCAAATCAGTTTCAAGTACATGTTTCATAATGCTTCCCATGGAGAAACAATCACACATATTGAAAACGATAGTTTCACGTATTGTTAAGGTATGTCCCCTACAACTAGCTAGGAGGACGAGGTGGAACCCGATGGGGTCACATTCCGGAACTAGATGAGGTCACATTCCCGCTTTAGAACCACGAAGGGGTTACATTCCATTTTTACAGTATCATAAGTCCTTGTGGGCCAACAGGACACCTCATCACGTGATGGTGAATATAACCAATACACCGGTGTGCCAACTACCAAACAACATATGCCTATAAACCATAATGCAACTTTCACCAAAACTAGGCACTCGGCCTTTCCATTATTTCTAAAAATTCACGTAGTGTTATGTTTCCAAAATCATGGATATATCATTTCCAAAACCGTGATACAAATACATAATATTCCAATTTCAACAATAAGAATCCCACATGACGATGCATATAAAGAATAATCAGTTTAAAATCATTTATTTCATTTTCACCTCAATAATCCAAAAGTTGTAAAGTTTCAAAATACTCTTACAAACGACATACACATAAGGGTGGGAATAGGCCAGGCCTACACCTTAACAGGCCAGGATTGTGTTGTTAAAAGGAGGCCTGAGCCTGGCCTGTGGCATATCACAGGCCATTTTTCAGGCCTGAGCCTGGCCTGTGTTAAGAAGCCTCGTAAGAGGCCTGTTAATTTATACAGGCTAACAGGCCGCATGCTAATAGGCCTGAAACAAGCCCAACAAACCAAACATGCCTATGACTTCAAATAAGCCTACAATGTAATACAAACCCTAGAGGCTATCATATAAATTACATATAATATTATATGTAATAAAAAATTGTATATAATATAAAAGTAAATTAGATAATAAAAAATATATATGTATTTGCTTAACAGGCTGGCTGACTTATTGTGCATAATTATTATATGATTTTAACCATTAATAATGGGAAATTAACGTTTGATTTAGGATAATTATATGGGAATTAAGTACAATTGCATGTATGGTTCATATTTAAGAAGTTAATTGCATACTGATGATAATTTGAGCATATTAGGCTTTTAACTTATGTATTCCACATTCATGAACTTAAAAAATACCTTATATGTACTTTAGTTTTCCATTATAGTGCAAGGATGAAGCCACAAAGGAAGAAAGAAGCAAAAGAACAAAGAGGAGAAAGGACCCAGAACTTTATAAAAGTTTGCAATTTAGTCCCTCCTCGCCATGGAACCTCCACAGCAAGGGCTACGGCGAGGGCACGAATCTTGAACATAATAGGAAATTCCTTATACGAATTTATTTCCTTGTTTTAGCAATTGGGTCTTCTTCCATTGTTTCCTAATCAATATTTTCGACCCCAACAAGTAACCTTAGCCCATATTGAGATTCGAAAATTTCCAAATCAATTATTTCCTATCTTGACTAGGTTTCTTGAAGATTGGTTGATTGGGTCTTCCCCAATCCTCTCCTAATTGTTATGGGAGATCAAAATAGGCAACCCTAGGCCAATTTGTGTGAGTGGCAAAACGCACAAGAGGGGGGGTGAATTGTGCTTTTCAAAAATTAAACTTTAACCACAAAGACAATCCTTTATACTGGTTCGGCTAAACACTGCCTACGTCCAGTTCTCCAACTCCTCGTTGGGTTCCACTAACCACAGGTTTTACAATACAGGTTCACCTGCCAACCTTTACAAAACAAAGCTTTAGACTTCCTCTAAACGCTCCCCCTTACAAGTTGTAAGACAACAACCTTGTTTTAAAGTCCTAGACTTTAGAACAACCTCAAACAGTAGAGGATTTCAATAAAAGAGTTCACTTAATGAACAGATTCTGATAAACACTTAAGTACAAATAAACTCACTAAGAGAAATAAAGCTTTGAGCAGTGAGTAGATGAGAATAATAAATGAAAGTCCGTCAGTCTGTTTTCTTGTTCTCTATTTCATAAATGCTCAAGTCTTGGTATTTATATCTCTTCTCAACTTTGACCTTTTCCTTCAGCTTCAATTGGTCGTTTGAATATGTTCGTTGAACCCCATTAGCTGTTGGTAATAAATGCTGGTCTTCATTTCCATCAACTTTCTTCTCTTGCTTCATTTAGTTCTTGCAGAGAGTAAGCTATGAGAGATAGGGGCTGTGAGTAACGAATACCTGCAACAGTGTACTTGCATAGCAGCTTTATCAGTAGCTAGCATCCCAAGCTATCGCTAGCTGCATAGTGTTAGTCCTGCACTTTGCTAAACAAGTATTCAAGTGAAGCACAGTTGGTGTTATCGCTAGTGAAATTCATTATCTCAACGTTTACAACCAATGTATCAGCTATCAGAATGTCAGTTATCTCAACAAGTGTTTTGTTATCGATAGCTAATCTTGTTATCGCTAGTGACTATGTTATCGCTAGTAAATTTCATTTGCTCAAGGTGTTTTGCTGTATGAATGTCTAAGTTATATCAAATAACTATCTGCTATCGATAGCTCACCATGTTATCGCTAGTGACTATGTTTAATTACTGCTAGTTGTTCCTTATGAGGTCTTAGCATAGATTCATTTGTCTTTTCAGATTTTTGCTAAGTCTTCATTAGCTATTATCCTAAGCTTTCCATTTACTTGCGATAGGATCTTTGCCTAGCGATAGTGTATCTGTTATCTATAGGATTCTTACTTGGTCAATGTTCAAATAACCTACACTTCTTTTACTTAGTCCTTTTAGCATGATTCTTATCTTCATTCATTCCAGACTAAGTTATATGTTATCTGTTCATTTTACTTATGTTATCTATGAGGTCCAGTCCTCATCAAAACTTAAGATTCTAACAATTTGGATGGTTTATAAATTGTTTCTGGTACCAGAGATGAGGAGCATGAATTTACACATACAACACACCAATTCTCTCATCTCTTCCACCAATTCCTTCCTCCATTCCACAATCCTTCACCGGTTCACCATGGAGTTCGAGTTGCAGATCCTTTCGGGTGATTTCTCCTCCTCTATGAAGAATTAATTCGGCTTCATTCTCTCTTGGACGACAAGATGACGTGAAGCAAGCTATTATTCCACTTTAGGGGAGTTTTGTTAGTTTCAATTATGTAGTCATGAATTTCCATTTGTTTCCTTGAATATTTGATCTTCTTATTATTCCACCGTAGGCCCCTGGCAGGCTGGCTGGGCTATTCCCACCTCTACACACACACACACATAAAACAAGTATTAGGTGGTTACTTTTTTGGAGTCAAACCAAGTACCACCTATTAGACTTATAATGATATACCATCAGTCACAAACTTTCATAATTAATTTCTAACCGATTTGTGTTAACTTCACACTAGATTAAATATCATTCAAGACAGCATACCTTCTATAGATAAAAAAGAATTATCATTATATTTCAACTTGAGGTTGAAAAGCCTAATAACCGAGACCATTGATCTTAAATTTAGTTTTACCTTCAAAAAATCTGACCTTAAATCTACTAAGGATAACAATATTTTCTTTTATACTTTCAATTTCAAAATACCCAAACAAATTCAAGAGGTTGTCTTAGACATAAGTAACACTTCAATCATCTAATATTGTTATATAGTGCTTGGAAACATTTGATGATAGTTTTCAAATCAATTATCCCACATCCACAAATATGGTCTTCACATCCTCCCATCATGAACAAACCAACAGCACATTATCCCACATATTTATGGTATTAAATCATTTAATATTTAGAAACAATAGAAAATCGATTAAATCTACTTTGAATAGCAACTTAAGATTCTAAATTCTACAACAAATAATTCTAACACATGAAATTCTCCAATCTTCACAACTAACGAATATAACTCTTTTGTTTCAGATTCCCTTAAACCAACAGAACAAAAATCCATTTGAAAACATTGAAACCAATTTCTAAAGTCATATATAAAATCGTCTCCAATTACTTAAATAAAGTCTTTCACTTGTTTTGGGTATCTACCAAATCAGTGAGGAATCCAAAAGAAATTAACCATACGTGACCGTTTTGTCACTCTCCATTTGAGTTCTATCACTAATATACATTAAGCACACCATTTTAGTACCTTAATAGTTCTAAATCACAACAAATCAAAGCTTAAACATCAGGTAACTTAAAATAGAAACAGAGCATAGTGTAGATTAGGATTAAATATTATTTGTCATATAATTATTGAATACTACTGTGAAATAGATGTAGGTAGTTAGTTTGAAAACAATCTCGGCTTTAGGACACTTAGACTATTTATATAGATGTCATCTTATTGTACAGATACAATTTTTTCATTTTCAATCTAAGAGTAAATTCAGTTTATTCTTTTGGCCTGAGTGGTTTTACATGGTACCAGAGCCCAAGGTTTGTCTGTGCGTTGGGCAAGAAAGGTGACCAAATGCAAAAGAATCATTCTTGAAGACTAGACTATAAGTGCGTTGTCATCTTGGTTTATCGATTGGTTATAGGGTTCGCGTAGAAGATAGACCCTATTGAGTGTAGCTGTTCTCCTCACCGTCGATCTCAAAATCAGGCGAGCGAAGTTACCAAACCCATTCATTCTTGTTTCTTGGAAGTCGTCAAAATCATAGTATATACATAATCGCCCATCATGACTAAAATGGGTGAGCTGAAAATGAAGAATATTGAAACGGATGAGCCAAGAACAAAGGATATTGACTTTCAACACCCTCTCTACTTACATCCTAGTGATACTCTTGCTATTACCCTTGTATCACAAGTGCTCTTGGGGTGACAAAACTACGCTGTGTGGAGTAGAGCTATGAAGCTCACCCTCCATGGGAAGAACAAACTAGGGTTCGTTTAAGGTACTTGTTGTAACACCTAAACTTTTCTACTATATTATAGCAATTTTAATTGAATTATAAGAACTTTCCAATGTTAGAAGCCCAAAAATACGGAAAATTTAAAACTTTTTCTTTTAAAACATTAAACCAACCTTCTTTAAGTTGGAAATGGGCTTTTCAGACAAATTGGAATAACTTAAAATTCTTTATAAAATAAAGCGGTTAATAAAACAATTAAAAACACATTAATCATCTTAGGGTATCTATTTTCAATTCATAGTACTTGGGAAATTTAAATCCCTTTTATAAATTTATACAATTCTATTTTTTTATGCTTTCTACTATTAATTTAATAATTTAAAATTACATCATATACAATTCACCTTACTTTTTATAACATTATCCTAAATTCTTCATCTAATCTTCCTCCAGCACTCCTGCCTTATCTCAATCATCTTACCATCTACCAGCTTATCTGAAACAGCAATTTAACGTAGTTCATTTCATTCATTACCATGCATAATAATTAATAAAATATGTATAACTAAAAACATGTCTGTATGGGTAGGGATGTTGCCCCTCTGTGGGCCCCCGCACTCATCCCATACAAGTAAACATTAACCTTGTATACTAGTGCACTTAAGGCACTACTGTGAGGCTCAACCTCCTGAATATAACCTCTCAGTCATATCTAATTTGTACTAGGGGTAGCTAGCCCTCTAGTCATCGAGTACTCGGATAAACTGAATATTTCTGACAAGGTTAAAGCTACTATAAATCTATAAAACATGCTATGCAATTATCATACATGATAAATGAAATTGAATGAAACTGCTACCTGTCTCTTGAGCTTACTCCTTACTGTATTTCTTCTCTTCTACGTACTCTGGGAATTCGATCCCACTATTCTGTCCTATAAATATTTATAGTATAAAATAATATATTAATATCTAAACTTGGGTATAATAATCGACGTCTCTCACATTCCTATAACTTTACCCCCTTTCTATCTCTAATATAATTAAATCTTAGTTTCTAAATAAATGGTTAATCATACCATCACCAATCAACATTGCACCATCATAAATTTGTATTCACACCATACAAACATAAGATGTCATTACTATTTTAAGTTAACTCACATTTCTTATCATTCAATCATCCTTTTATTTCATTTCACTTCCTAAATTCCTTAGTAGATCATACAATCACTTACTCAATTCTTGAAAATCTAAATTACCCTCTAGGCATCCAAATATAACAATCAAAACAGGATAAGACAGGAATTTCACTTTCAGAATAATATCATCAACTAATAATTTAATCAATCAATTATAAACTTCCAACCATTATTATTTATTAATCTCTAATTAACTTCTCTTTAAACTTTAAACTCTCCTCAGTTAACTTAGTTAACAATATTAATTTCTGTTTATCTAAACCATACCTGCTTAAGGTTGCAACATAATGGAGCAAAGTAACACAACTTTTATTTAATTAAAACTAAAATTTCTAAACTATAAGAACTTACTTATTTCATACTTGGTAGTACAAGTTTTTAATCTTTTCTCTACACTTTTCAACTTCTTGCTTATCAAGATCATTAATTTCATTTTTCACATCAAACCTTTAACCAAACAGTCACCTATATCACACTTAACTAGCAATTGCTAATGTAATAACTTATTTCCTGTATCATAACAATAAAAAGGAGAAGTCTTTGAAATTATAACTCACTTCATATTTGGGAACTTCAAACACTAGTTACTCAAAGAAAGTCCTTCCAGAAATATTTGTTAAGGGTTTAGTCCCTTACCTAATTAACATATCACAAACATCTTATCATTCTAATAGATGTTTTAGTGCTTTAAAACACATTTATGTCCTTTAAACAACCTTCTTTATTTTTTAACAACCACCCTAACTTCGTACCCACTTACCTTCAATTCCAATTAGTAATTATACATTAACAACAACCTTAATCCCTTTAATTACATACAAACACCACTAAGCTCCATGGATTTCATTAAATCATTATCAACTCTTTCATATCATAACGAGATCACCTAAATAGTTTCTTATCATTTGTCAGTAATATCAAACTAGTTAACAATAGAAACTTCATTGCACCCATATTAAATCACTTTCATTCCCTTACGTTTTATTCCTATCGAATCAATACTATCATTTCTCCTTTCTTTATCAATAGACAAGCAACCAAAAACATTAATAACATCAGCCAGCAGAAAGTCACTAATCCTTCATCCCTATAATAACTCAAAAACCAACCATATCACTAATCATTGCTTTAATTATTGCCTAACTAATTATCACCAGATTCCCTTCTTTTTTTTTTAAACAAACTCACGGCCAGAGCAGGTAGAAAACAAGAATTACACATTTTAATAACTTCATATCAATCATCCCTAAGCAAATAATTCCAATTCATCTCCCAAAGCTAAATAAAACATCAATGGCCTCTTTTCCCCTTCCTGGCCGAACAAAACAGAAAATTGAGGGACAAAATTAAGCAACTACAACTCAAAACCAATCACACATATGGCAGAGATAGAAATTAACAATTACACCTCAAGAATTACAGTTTTAAACTTCCCTTCTTTCCCTTTTCCTCCTTCTCGGCCAAAACAGAACAAGGCAACAATAAGAATAAGAAATCAATTTAAACTCAATCAATTTCATCTACTCCATTATCCTTTCCTTGTGCTTGAGCGTCCATATAATCAAAGAAAAGAACAAAAATCAAACACCACAGAGGAATGGGAATTCGGTCAGAACATAATAACAAGAGGAACAAGAATCCAACCATTCCAAATTTCATTAATTCACACACCTAAAACACTCATTCCAACTCCCAATTCCTCCATATAGGTTGCTTCAAAAATTTTCCCCTCTTGCCCGATGAATTTGCAGAAACAGGGGAGGAAGAATTTCTTCAAAAATTCCATAAGCTTCAATAATCCATATACAATCATCCCATAACCTTAATCTTACTTATAATCACTAGAAAGTAAGCTTCAAAACAATGAACTCCCAAAAATCCCCAATTTTCCCGTCGCATGAATAGTACCCGTCAGAGAAATTTGAGCAAATCTGAGCCTATTTCAACTTCCTTCCAAAAATCAACACTCAAACAACTAAGAATAAGGTCCAAGGAGCATTTTTATAATTTCAGAAACTTCAAAAACCATCCAAAAATTCGGATCATCTTCCCCCCATCCACTCAAAATCTCGCCGAAATGGAGAGGAAATGGGAAGAAATGACTTACCCAAAATTTTTCCAAGCTTCTTGAGCTTCTTTCGCCGTCAACCGTCGCCGTTCGCCGTCGTTTGAGCCGGTTGCCGCTGGACGCCGAAGAACAGAGGGGGAAGAGAGTAAGAGGGTGAAGTCGGGTTTAGGGAGCAGAGGGAGTATTTACTGTGTGTGTATATGTGTGGAGAGAGAGAAATAAAATGAATAAGAACGAGTTGGAGGAACACGTGTGTGGTGCATATTTAAAGAGAAACATGATATTTTGTTTTTATGGGTATTTTACTATCTTGTCCTTCCCTTTATAATTGAAGATATTTTCAACTAGGGGCAGGTATTGTCTTTCTCATTTTCTATTTCCTATTTTTCTCTTAAATCATAATTTTATTTATCATTATCACTTGGAAATTTACCTAAGTCTGTTCCCAAAATAATTTCTCTAGATATGTTTTAATTTCTAAATTTATTTATAAGACTTTTTAATTAATAACCAATACCCCAAGATTCTAAATATTCCCTTATTTAAATTTATCTTCTAACTATTTTCCTTGAGCTAATAAAGAAAATAAACTTTAAAAATTATTAAAAATATACCTGACCTCATAAATTTATTTATAAGGCTTTCTAATTTCTAAATTACATTTCTAAAACCTCAACTATATCCTTGTTATCCTTTTTCTTCAAATTACGTTTTATCTTCTAATTAATTCTTCTTTGTTTCTTAAATAAAATAAGCCTTAAAAATATTAAAAATACCTAAAATATCATAAATTTATTTTTAATGCTTTTTGATGTTTTAATAATATTTCCTAAATCTTAAATAATTCATTATTTTCTCTTTTTCTAAAATTTGGGGTGTTACACCTGTCGCCGTAAAGATCAAGATTCCATGCATCAAGATCAATAGGATCGATGCAACTTTGTAGTGTTATCTTGGTTGATTAATACGGTTGATAAGGATATAGCGAGTGGCTTAGTTTTCTCACAGAATGGTCATCTTGTGTGGATTGATCTCAAGGAAAGGTATGACGTGGTCGATGGTGCCAAAATGTTTTTCCTCTATTGTTCGATCAATTCACTCACACAAGGATCTTTGAGTGTCTCTGCTTATTACACTAAACTTAAGGAACTTTAGGACCAACATTCGACCTTGGTTCTTATTCCCAATTGTAAGTGTGATTCATCAAAGGAATATGCCAAGACTGTATAAGAACAAAGGCTTTTCCAGTTTCTCATGGGATTAAATAAGAATTTTCATTTGGTTTGAAGTCAAATCCTCCTTATGAACCCTCTGCCTTCTTCAAATCAGGCATACTCCATGATTACCCAAGATGGGACAAAAAGAGCCATCTCATACAGGTCACAACTATGATTATCCGATGGCTCAATAATGACCTCTAATTCTTCCATTTTCACATGAGGAGGCCGAAGCCAAGGGAGAGGCTGTGGCAGGGGTCGCTACCAAGATGAATGTAGCTATTGCCAAAAGAAGTGACATCAGAAAGGATCTTGTTATCTTCTTATTGGGTTTCCACCAGGGTTTCAGTCTGGAAAAGGCAAGAAAGCCAATGATGAACAAGCTAATCCCACAACTGATGAGTCCGCTACGAAAGTAGGAGCAGAGCATGATGTGGCCACACCCTAATGCACATTTTTTACTCCAGCTCAATACAAACAGATTCTGGACGTCCTTAAATGGGATTCAGACTCAACTAAGCATGCTGTGAGTATTCAAGCCACTGGGAATCCAGGTTTGTCTTCTAACTTAGCTTGTGAATGGATTCTTGATTCAGGTGCCAGTCGCCATATAGTCAGTAGCTTGAAATACTTAGATAAATGTAGACCTTATCTTGGTGTCCCTAAGTGGGCTCGTGTCCCTAGTGGGGAAAGAATCAGAATAACACATGTAGGATAGGTTCAAATTACTAAGTCAATATTTTTGCAAAATGTGTCGTATGCCCATGAGTTTTGTTATAATCTGATCTCAGTTGCTGAACTTGCCTTTGACAGCATGTATGTAGTTTGTTTTTTCCCTGATTTATGTATCTTGTGAACATGTTCAATGGGATGATCAAAGGGACTGGTACACTTACTAAAGGATTGTATCTTCTGAAACAAAATGAAAATGTTAGCAATTCTACTACTAGAACTGAGTCTGTATGTACTACAAAGAACAATGTAGCATCTATAAAATCTGAGACAAGGTTTCTTTGGCATTATAGACTAGGACATGCCCCTGTAAAGGTGTTGAAACATTTGAGTGATTTGAAAATTGGTGATTGTACTTGAATGATGATAAATGTGAGATCTGTATTCAAGCAAAGCATACAAAATTGCCTTTTAATTCTAGTGCTACAAAGTCTGGTCATTGTTTTCAATTAATAAATGCAGATGTGTGGGCCCCTTATAGAACTCCCACACATCAAGGACATAGATATTTCCTACATTAGTCGATGATTTTTCAGGTGGCACTTGGATTTTCTTAATGCACCAAAAATCTGAAGTTGTAAAATTTTTAAAAACCTTTATTGCTTATGTCACCAATCAATTTTCTGTCAAAATTAAGGCTTTGATGTCAGACAATGGAATTGAATTTGTCAATCATGAGGTTCAAAATTTTTTAAATGAGAAAGGTATTGCTCACCAAAATTCCTGTTCATTTACCCCTCAACAAAATGGTGTTGTTGAGAGGAAACATAGACACTTATTGGATGTTGCTAGGAGAATTATGTTTCAATCAAGCCTCCCAATTAGATTCTGAGGAGAAGGGGTTAGAGTAGTTGCATATTTAGAGAAATTCTTAGGTGAACCCGGTTTGCCACGTCATTTGTGGTCTCCCCAATCACAAGCAAACACGTAGGATATGATGTGGATATTATAATCTATGTAGGCACACTAAAACAATTAGATGTTAGATCAATTTATTTTTTTAACTTTTAAAGTTAAGAAAACACAAAATAAATTTTTTTATTTTGACAAATAATTGTTTTAGTGTGCCTACATAGATTATAATATCCACATCATATCCTACGTGTTTGCTTGTGATTGTGGGAGACCACAAATGACGTGGTGAACCGGGTTCACCCAAGAATTTTTCGCGTATTTAATTAATAGAATTCCCTCTAAAGTCTTAGGATACATCACTCCATATGAGTTGTTATACAATAAAGCATCGGCATTAGATCATTTGAGGATATTTGGATGTCTAGCATTTGCTGTAAATCTGAACTGTAATGATAAATTTCAACCATGTGCTGAACCTTGTGTCTTCTTAGGCTACCCAACTACTCAAAAGGGTTATATTTTATACAACATTAAAACCAAGTCATTAATCACTACTAGACATGCCACTTTCATTGAAGAAAAGTTTCCTTTTACTGACCTACAAGATAACTATCAAGGGGGAGTGACTAAAAGAAAAATTGTCGATCCTTTCCTTAAACTATGACACACCCTTATCTTTTCCCCAATAGACAGCACAACAAGTGATCAAAATAACATCATGAATCAGCCACAGGAAGGAGAAAATAGAGATCTATTAACTCCTTTACAATCACAAGTTGTTCAGTCTTTAGAATGAAGGCCTCTTAGAAATAGAAATCCACTAGCCTAGGTCTATAGATGTGATCTTCTACCTTCAAGTAGCAATAAATAGGGACCTCTCTTGAAAAATGACAGAAAATAATATAGCACTTCTTGCTTCTATTGACTTTAATGATTTGTCAGATTCATATAAATGTTATCTTTCTACACTTGACAAAGAAATTGAGCCAGAGACTTATGAACAGGCCTCAAAGGATCCTAGATGGGTAGATGCTATGAATAATGAAATTAAGGCCTTAGAAGCAAATAAGACGTGGAAAATTGTCAATTTACCTAAAGGAAAGAAACCAATAGGTTGTAAATGGGTGTTTAAGGTAAAATATAATGCAGATGGTACATTAGATAAATTTAAGGCAATATTAGTTGTAAAAGGGTTTAATCAAAAGGAAGGGATAGACTTTTATGAGACTTTTTCCCCAGTGGTAAAGATAGTGACTATTAGGACAGTTTTAAAGCTTGTTGTGATAAATAATTGGACCCTACATCAAATGGATGTGGATAATGCTTTTGTGTAGGGAGATTTGCATGAGGATGTCTATATGACAATAACTCAATGTTTTGATAAGAAAGAAGAGAAATATAAAGTTTGTAAACTTGAAAAGTCACTTTATGGTTTAAAACAAGCTTCACATCAATGGAATGAAAAGCTAACTCAATCATTGATCAAAGGAGGTTTTCAACAAAGTAAACATGACTATGCATTATTTCAAAGACAAAAGTGTAATGATATAGTATTTGTTCTTGCTTATGTTGATGATCTCATTATTACTGGTAGTAGCATAAAAGAAATTAATGATGTTAAGAGTTTTCTTCACAGTCAATTTAAAATTAAGGATCTTGGACCCTTAAAGTATTTTCTTGGCTTGGAGTTTCTAAGATCAAGACATGGAATACGAAAATATGCTATAGAATTGATTGATCAAGCAGGTTTAGATGATTTCCTGACTACCATGACACCAATGGTAGAAAGTCTTAAGCTCACAACGGCGAAAATGAAGGATGACCGTTTTCTACATGATGCTGGACAATACAAAAGGTTAATCGGTAAGTTACTCTACTTAACTTTGACTAGTCCTGACATTTCCTTTACTACATAGGTGTTGAGTCAATTTCTACAAGAGCCAAAGGAGTCACATATGAAGGCAACATTGAGATTGGTCAAATACCTCAAGGATTCATTAGGAAGAGGAATACATATTTCAACAGACAGGATGTTGAAGGATGAATGTTTCTACGACTCAGATCATGCAAGTTATGCAGATACAAGGCTATTTTTCACAGGATTTCTTGTTAAATTAGGAGGGACTCTGATTTGTTGGAAATCTATGAAACAGAGCGTCATCTTTATATCGTCGGCAGAGGCCAAATACCGTGCATTGAGAATGGCAACTTCTGATCTCACATGGATGGTTGATTTGCTGAAGGAACTCCACATTAAGGGAGTAGAACCAGTTAGAGTTTTTTGTGATAGCAAATCAGCAATACACATAGCTACGAATCTAGTGTTTCATGAACGAACAAAACATATTAAGATAGATTGCCATTTTGTAAGAGAAAAATTGTTGGCAGGAATGATAGAATTTGAGCATGTAAGGTCTGGAGAACAAATTGCCGATGTGTTAACAAAAGCTTTAGGTGGACCCCAACATGAATTTATATTGGGCAAGTTGGGAACCCGTGAGTACAGAGTTCCCAACATGAGGGGGAGTATAGATTAGGATTAAATATTATTTTTCATATTGACTTAATGGCCATTTGCGGTCTTTACCGTAAGCGCACAGGTCGTCAAAAATGTATTGTAGTGAAAAAAGTGTCGTTCCGCAAGAATTGTGCTTTGAGTAAGCTAATTAGTACTACTTGTTTACTTAATCATAAAGGAGTATGAAAATTGTTGAAAATTTAGTTTAAAATAAAATTCAAGTTGCGAATGGAATTAGAAAAGCAAAATGATAATTGCAAAAATTCTTAACCAATGAAATAAAAGCCTAGGGTCACTTATCCCCATTTTTATTTCATGAACTAGTTTTCTTCCTTTCTTTTTAGCAACCTAATGAATGTATGTGTGAGTCCAAGATTCTATTTCATTTGAAAAAGCTTTCTCAAGATAAAATCAAATTTATACTAGCATTAATTACACAATCTCTTGTCACAACCAATGTAAGTTATAGTTCTCAACCAATCTCAATTAGACAATGTTAGGTTAGTAGCTATGTCTCTACATTACCAACTAACCATCCATTTAAAACCATAAACTTCAAGCCCAACATGATTTCATCTAAGTTCTAAAACAAAATACACTTTCTCAAGCCATATTTCATTTAACAATTTAAGTGGTGATTAAGCACTTGTATAAAAAGAGGGCAAGATGAAAATCCACACATATATTTCATTCATTGCATAAAAAGAATGGGAAATACAAGGTTTAATCCATAAGAATGGTTCAAAGCAACCCTAGAAAAAGGTTTTAGATACACATAAGTGAATCTTAAACAACAACCAAATGTAAATAATAGTTCATTGCAGCAGAAACGAAAAGAAGAAAGAAGAAGAAGGAAGGTAACCAAGAAAATTGGAGCTCAAATCTCTTCAAAACTCCTTCAAATCAAAGCTCCAAGCCTCCAATCTCTCCTAATCCTCTCAAGCAGCTCTAGAACCAAGGTAACTGCCTCCAAGGGGGTCTGAATGCGTTTTAGCACGAAAACCTAGGTTATACCCCTCAAACTCCGCTCAAATTACGCAAAATGCAGAGTTTTATCGGGGCCTCACCGTGGCCCTCGCTATGGCAAGCCACAGCGAGAAGCCATGGGAGGCCACGACGAGGAACATAATACTTGCCATAAAATGGGGGCTCACTGTGGCCCTTACTGTAAGGGTCCACGGCAAGGTGCAGGGACCAGGCTTCTTCAGGTTCTTTGTTCCGCTATTGCTTCGGGATCTTTCTTTGCTCTTGCCACTTGTCCACCTCTTCCTACACAAGAGGGAGAGGGTTGATGAGTTCTGAGAATTCACTCATAAAAAAATTATTGAGCTCCAAAATTTCATATTAATGTAAATGTTTCTTTGTTTATCTTTTTCTATGAGTTTTGTATCCTTTTTCAAAGGTATAATCTCAAAAACATGTACAAGTGTAGGAAAAATGTGATTAATTATTGAATATTACTGTGAAATAGATATAGGTAGGTAGTTGGAAAAAGCCTCGGCTTTGAGACACTTAAGCTATATATACAGATGTCATCTTATTGTACAAATACAATTTTTTTCATTTTCAATCTAAGAGTAAATTCAGTTTATTCTCTGGGCCTGAGTGGTTTTACACATAGAAACTTCAATTTCTCAATTACAATACCCATCGGAAATCAAATATGCAAGAGTATGACTCTAATATACTCCTATGAACTTTTAATCACCAATTTCCTTGAGTTTGAATAGGAAATTGGGGGTTTTCTATGAATGAATAAAGACACCTTACAATGAAACTAACAACTTGGTAGATACTTTATGAGGCTTCAAAATTTCAATAAGAAAAGCTTATCCTTATGCCTAATCTTAGTCTTAATCAGAGAGTTTTCCTCCAATGTCAAGCTTTTACCTAACCCTTATACTCTCAAAACAATTCATAAATAGAGAAGCATATGGAAGAGGAGAGTAAATGAGACTCACCATATTAAGAACCAAAGCTCTCAGGCATTATAGGCTTCTTCCTTTGGCTACAGCTGCAACAAACTCTCTGATGGCTTCCTCATTCTCTCACACCCTCGTCCTTGCTCTCAGAAATTGAAGAGGAAGAATGAAGATGATGATGGATTGAAACTAGAAGGGAACTCTCCCCCGGCATAGATAAAGCTCGCCGATGCTGGCGACCTCCTTCTCTTCCTCTCGCTCTCTCAAGCGTAACGAGATGAATGAAAAATGGTGATGAAAATGATGCTAATGCGAAGCGAGGGATGTGGCTCCTCACACTCTGACCTCTCTCACTTTCTCTGATCTCTCTTGCTGGCCTGTAAATGGAAGAAGGAATAGATAGTACGTCAATTTGAGGAGGAGACGAAGAAGAATAGTGATGGTGATGACTGTGTGCGATGGAGATGAAGGGAGGAAGGAAAAAGGAACAAAGGGGGCAACATGATGAGGGGGAAGGAAAGAAGCAATTAAGGTTTGAGGGCAAAATGACCAAATTGCCCTTTAACCAAACACTCAAGATACTTTCTTCTCAAGGGAAAAACGATCATTCATACATAAAACTTTTCTATTTCCTATCTTTTTCTTTATTATTTTTGTCTCTCTCCTAAGAACAACTAACTTAACTAAACCCCTTTTTCTAATATAGTTAGTTTAATTGTTTAGTATGTTGAAAATTTATCAACTATGTTAGTCAATTCCTTTTTTAACATAGTTAGATTATTTATAAGGTAAATTTTTATTAATTATGTTAGGCATCTCCTTTTTCTAATATAGTTAAATTATTGAATTTGAGAAACAATGCGAAAGTTTATAATTGTGAATTTAAGTAAAGTTTTATATCCATGTTAGGAAATTGCCTTTGAATTAGTGATTTGAACCCAAATATTCATGATTGCCATTTTTTCTAGAATAACCCTTTCCTATCATGGATATACACCTTGAAATTAAGTCAAACCTTTTATAACTATAATAGGCTTTGAAACCTTTAGTCCAAACATCTCCTATCATAGTTAGGATTTCTAAATTTAGTTGAGCTTTTAATAACCATGTTAACATTTTCCTTATAACATGGTTATATTGTGGAAAAAGTGGGACAATTCTTGTTATCCATGATAGAGTTTTAATTGAGTTTGACAAATCCTTTTTCTATCATGGATTATCACTTTTAAATGAGTTGAATCTTTTCTAACTATGATAGACCTTATTCACATTTAGTAATTATCTTTTTTATCATAGTTAGTATAACCATTGTATTTTGAAGGTTAATTGGGATTTATGTGTTTAATTAAAAATGGTCACAAGGTGATTTTACATTGAACGGTTTAATTTTGGTACGTTTGATTCTATATGAAATTTGGTTAGTTAAAGATTGAATGAGTTATGGTTTATGGAGAAATTCTTTGAATATGATTGTTTGAGGATAATTAATATTTTCTATAGGTTTATTGAGGTTAAACAATACTATTAATCTATCTAGTTTTGTTAGAATTGGAGTTATGTGAAATGTGAGGCATTTGGGTGAATATGTTTAAAATTAGATATTGTGATTGGTTATGATAGGTGCCGATTGATGATTTTGATAATTTGAATATGATATGTGGATTGTGATTGAGGAGGAATTGGATGGACATTTCGTTAGAAAGGATTTGGGGAGAATTTGATGGTGTAAGGCAACTTTGGGATAGGAAATTGGAGAGTTTGAGGTTGAATTGGTATGTTCGAGGATTTTTGTAATGTAATAGGCTTGATATGAGTTGAATTAACTTAATCAAGTCAAGTAATTATAAAGTATCACCTAAAGCACCATTTGGGGCTTCCAAGAGACTAAGTCCCAAAGTTACAGTATATATGTCACTTGATTAATGTGAGGAGGTCCCATGGTAGAAAATTAATGAAGATCAAGTCCCTTAAAATCACCAACTTAAATTGAAGTCCCATGGAACTTGGATCATATTAAACGAAAATGTTAAATTACATTATTGCCCTTATGTAATTTATTTCCCTTCCCCCTCCACTGCTCAACCCTTCACTGCCACACATAGAGGCAATCAGTACTCGATGGGCCACAACGGCGGAGAAACTCCCTTCTTACTGCAACGACACTCTCATTACTCAACCCTTTTACCCTTCTTTTATGCTTTTTCCACTAATGGTCAAATAGAATTCAGAGGCCAACGAAGACAAATTTTGAATCTTCTCCTGTGGCAAACAAGGTGACGACGTTACCTTTATTGAATGTGGAGAACCAAATGCAGCAAACCTCTGACGTCACCCTCTGCCATTGGAGATCCACCGTCTTTGTCTTCAACAATCCTTGTCGTCGCTTTCGCATGATCATTAATCTCGCCAAGCGTGCCACGCTGAACAGAAACACAAGAACCTCTAGATTTTTAATTGATTAATCTCATCTTTTGTAGATATTGTGTTTTTGTTTGGATCTTTTTCTTTAGTATTCTTCCTTGTTTACAATTAAAAAGAAGCAGATTTGGCTTTTTTTTTGACCTTGTGTTTTCCTAAATATAAAAGGTGTGCTCTATTCTCGACACATTATATGATTAAATTGTTGGTTTGGATGTTATGATAATCATTTTCTTTGGATGAAGCTTCCCGTTCATTTATGAAATTTCATCATAGAAGATTCAAAATTTGTCTTCGTCAGCAAAACTTAATATAATTATTTTTTGTTGTTGGATTATTAAGTTTTGTTGATGAGGGGTTTTTTGGTGGTGGTGTGGGAACAGGAAAGGTTTTTGGTGGTCTTATTAATTATACTTGTAGTTGTTGAAGAGGGTGAGGGTGGTCGAGTTAGAGAGAGTGGCGAGGAAGAGGAAGAAGAAGGAAGGTATGGGTGGTGGGAGAGAGAAGTGATTGGTGAGAGGTAGGGGTGAGTATCGGTTTTTCGGTTCGGTTTTGAAACCGAAAAACTGAATTGTTTTCGGTTCAGTTTTTTGGTTTTTTGGGCTTTTTTGTTGCATATTTGGCCCATACAAAAATTCAACAAAAAAAGTGAAAAAAAAAACAGATTTAATGTATCTAAATAGTTATACAAATTCTATATCTTGCCCAAACAACTAAATTATTAATTCAACATGTCCAAAAACAAAGAAATGCTTAAAATTATACATCTTCTCCAAAGCAACTAAACTATTAATTCAACATGTCCAAAATAAATAAAAGCTTAAAACATTTCCACTTCTTTCCTATAATCTAAACACCGATTCAACATTCATTGCAGAACATATAATAAAAGCCAACAAAACAGAACTGAAAAAGGAAAATGTAGAGGACAAATGATTCTAAAGTCTATCAACAAATAAAATTTCAATAAATTCCCAAATTACCAAGAAATTATGGCGACAAAAGCCATATTTAGCTAAAAGGAATTAAAGCCCTTAATTGATTCAATATATATGAATAACTATATAAATTCAATATCTTGTCTAAATCAACTAAACTATTAATTCAGTATGTCCAAAACAAAAAAAATTATGCTTAAAACATGACAATATTGAATTGGTTTTTTAACTTTCAAAGCACATTCTATAATTAATAAACATTATGTGCTCTTTTTTTTTTCTAATTTCACATGTTTAAAAAGTGTTTGTTTTTCTTAGAAAGCATATTTTATTTGTTTGGAATTTGAGATATTTGTTTTGACTTACTAGTTATCCTATTTTTAAATAAAAATTCTAGACTTTTTCAAATGGAATTATTTTTTTTTCGGTTTTTCGGTTTCAAACCGAAACCGTTTTCTAAAAACCGAACCGAAAACCGAAAATCATAAAATGAAAACTGAAACCAATGAAAGTGGCAGGAAAGCACAAGAGGGGGTGAATTGTGCTAATTAAAAATTCAGAGACTTCAGACAGAAGGCTTATACTGGTTCAACCCAACTCTTGGCCTATGTGTAGTTCTCCAACCTTAGTTGGGTTCCATTAAACTATCAAGATTGACTTAGGCTCTTGATTGCCTTTACAAGTGACCTCTCAGTAAGAACTCTCTCTTACAGATCACTCCTCCTTACACTTTGTAAGATTACAACCTACTCTTAAGATCCCACTATCTTAAGAGTAAACCTCACTTGAATGTGATTACAGAAAACTAGTTCACTTAATGAACTGATTGTGATACACACTGAAGTACAATAACAATGAATGAATAAATCTTAGAGTATGTGAGTATTGAATGCGGTAAGTTTTATTCGAAAGTATATTCAATGTGAGCAATCAATTGTGTTCACCAACTTCTTCACCAATGCTTTTATATGTGTTTCTAGTTTTTACCCGTTGGTGACCGTTTATAGCCGTTGCTTGCTTGATGTTTTTGATAAGAGATGATTAATCTGATGATGGAGTGTGGAGATGAAGATGTTCTGTGTAGCATTAACTCTTTTGTACTTAGCTTGGTTCAGTTCATCTCTCTTCATTAATTGCAGGAAGCATTTGTTGTTTCAAACAGCTTAACTCCCGAGTCTGTGAGTGTAACGTAAACTTCCCTAAATAGGCCTGACACATTCTGTACATAAAAGGCTTAACTATTCAAATCTATCACCAGATCGGTTACAATGCTTCAATCTATCATTGCCTCAATTGTCTGATCGATCACACTTAGATTAGGCTTCGATCATGACCTGCATACTTGAATATTGAAATAGTTAAACACTCGCCTAATCGATCACAGGGGACCCTGATCGATTAGGCTCATATAATCGATTTCGCTTAGATTACTTCATACTTCATGATCGATCACTCACTTATTCTCTGATCGATTAGTCTAAGATTGGGCTTGAGTTACAAGTTAAACTTCATGATCGATCCCAGGGTGTCCTGATCGATCATATCCAACAGTTCAATCATACTTAGATTATTTCCATTTCTCTGATCGATCACTCTGAGATTACTTAGTTTGATTTTACTACTCTAATCGATCACAGGGTATCCTAATCGATTAGGCGTATATGATTCATAATTTTCTAACTCTGATCTATCTCTAATCTAACCCTGATCGATCATTACTTTAGACTTTTAACCGATTACTTGACCCTGATCGATTAGGCAATACTTAGCATTTTTTATCAGATTATTTCTAAGATCATTCTAGTTCTAAGTCTAACCTTTCTTTATGCCTAAGTTATGTTTAGTTATCATCAAAACCCATTATTCTAACAACCGAAACCGAAAAACTGAAATGCATTCGGTTCGGTTCGGTTTTTGCTCACCCCTAGTGAGAGGATGGAGGAAGAGAGATTTTTTTATTAAAAATATTATTCAAAATTAATTAAAATAGGGCCCACTTAAAAAAGTGCAAAAGTGATTTTTTTTCCTTAGACCTTATTCAAGTCCCGAGGGACTTGCAATTAATTTCGTCATTTCGTGGGACATGATCTAAATTAATTGCATACTATGGGATTTGCAAGTGAGTTTTGTATTTGCCTCTAATTAAAAAAGTGGTTAAGGGTAAAAAATACACAAGTTATTTTACTAAAAGTTCATCCAGTATCAAATGTTTTTTTTAGACCAAAAGTAACTCTGAACTTCCAAATTGGATAAAAACCACATTTACAGTTAAATTAGGGTAAAAAATACACATGTGATTTTTAAAAAAGTTCGTCCAACACCAAGTGCTTCCTTTTGGAATATAATTGTAAATGTGACTTTTGACCCAATTTGAAAGTTCAGAGTTACTTTTGGTTAAAAAAACATTTGATGCTTGATGAACTTTTGACAAAATCACATGTGTATTTTTCACATTAACCCTTACAAAAAAATGCGGACACTTGTTGGGAAGTTCTGCAAAACGTGGCATGGCCGCCGTGGCGTGGCGCTTTCATGTTACCAAAACGGAGATCCTTTTCATGAGCCTTGTTATAGTAGCTTATTGGGAAAAAAGAATACAAGGGACCTTGTTCTTTCAACTTGAGTGCCCAAAAATCCGCTACACAGTCTTCGTTTCTCTCTGAAATGGATCCGATCCTTCCCATTACAGCTTTCTCGCTTATGCTTGGTGCTCTCATCACCCTTGCCTTCTTCAGGACTTATTTTGGCAAACGGAAGTTCGATATTCGAACCATTTCCAATTCGGAGCCTCTGCCGGACACCAAGAAGAACTCCAAGCCTCCTCAGCACTCCTCTAAGAAGTTCCAAGCCAAATCCCATTCCCATTCCCATTCCCATTCTTCTGATAAGGTCAGTATTTTAATGGTTTATTGTAGGGATTTAAAGGAAAATCAAATTTTTGTTTGTTTGTTTTGTTCCCCACTCCTAAAAGCTCTCAAATGCATCATTTTTAAACTCTTAGAAATGTGGATCCCAATGTTGCTTCCACACGTGTTCTGTGTTATTACATTTCTTTTTCCTTTGGTAAAAAAAAGTGTTTATACGAAGGAAAAAAAGTGTACTTGAATTTTGAATTTTGTGTATGCTAGCTTAGTTACGAAGATGGGAAAAAGATGGAAGCTTAATATGATCATAGCATAGGAATGATGGCGAGAGAGAAATTAATAGAGAATAGAAAGAGATATATATGAGGTGTTCTTGCATGATTTTGTTTTTTTAGCATGACACATATATTAATGAGCCCAAGGAGATTAATCTAATCATTAGGTTTCTTCTCTTAATGATGTGGCCCAATATGATATGATTCCCTCGTCATTCCATTATTTTAATTTGTAGATAGAGGGTGTGTTTGGGATGGCTTTTCCTAACTTATTTTTTATTTTTACATGTTTGGGTTGGCTTATTTTGTGATGGGCTTCCGGCTCCAATTGGGCTTGTGGGAGAAGCAAGAATTTGAAGCTTCTGACTTATGCCTTTTGGCTTCTGGGATAAAGTGGGTAGGAAAATTAGACTATTAGACCCCTAAAATTATCAAATAAGATGTTTTCTTTTAATCTAAAATTTCCCTTTTATCTTCAAAAATTTACCATAATAATCTCTAACTATTTTCTCTTACAATATCCTCATTTGAGCTAAAAATATAATTTTTTAAAATTATTTTCCATAAAATAAGGGAGAAACTAAGCCTTTAAAATCCTCAAAAAACCCAAAATTTCACTTTTTCTTTTTAAATTTTAAGAATATATGCATATTATATGTGTATTATTTAATAACAACAATGTCATTTTTAGTAATTTTTCATCTAAACGTGCTTTTCAAAATAATTATCTAAACATATTTCTAAAAGTCATATTGAAAAAAAAATCATTTCTATCTGTTGAACTCTATAGTTTTGATGATAACCAAACATGACTTAGGCTATAGGATCATGAGATCTTAACTTAGAAAAATACTTCAAAAAACTGTTTCTCAAAATCTAAGTTAAGCAATTGATTGGACATACCTGCAATCGATTAGAGAATTACGGTTGCAATCGATGGGATATCGATTGTATATCGATTGGGGACTATTAATCGATAGGAAGACTGGACAATCAATTGTTGCACAAAAGTACTCTAAGTAATCAGACTGCGATCAATCGATTGGATGGAAAATCAATCGATTGGGATATCAATCTATATGCAATCGATGAGCAATCGATGGAAACTTACAGAGAATCCAGGATATATGCAATCGATTGGAACTTAATCAATCGATTGACACGGGACAATCGATTGACACTCTTTGTTTTTATTCGATAGCTAACATATCAATCGAGTGTTGCAGGTATCAATCTAAACCAATCTGAAGGCAATCGATTGAAGGCTAGAAATAGCAATCGATTGGAGGACTCTGCAATCGATTGACTTGTGATGATTTTTCAAATTTGTTTCTTTTCTTGTGACTAACTAACTTTATATTGCAAGTTGTACTTGTTGCTATTTTGGGCAGTTTACGTTAGACACAAAGAACATAAGCAAAGATACGTTACTCACAGCAACCCAGTTTTCTGGCACAGTACACTGAACACAGAGGAGAAAGAAAGAGAGAACGCAAATCAAAACAAGTCTGGAGCATTAAATGAAACTCAGAATCATCATCAAATTCCAGAATCCCATCTCTCTCTCGGGTCTCACATTAGACTTATCACAGACTCAGACTTCGGTTTAACGAGCAGAAATTTTCAAGGACTATAAAAGCGTTGAAGTTGAAATTGGTTGGTAGAGAGCATTAAGTGAAATCCAACAACTTATTTCCTACTGCAATCAATTCAATCCAAGTTCTCTCAATTGTTCTTCAGTTTGTAATCTTATCAGCTCAAGTGTGTGAGCAATCTTTGTATTTTCTAAAATTCTTATTTGTTGAGTGATTTCCTTGGGATAGTGGGATCCTGGAGGAAAAGGTTGTATTCTTACAAGGTGTAATGGGGAGTAATCTGTGAGAAAGAGTTCTTACTGAGTGATCACTTGTACAGGCGTTCAAGAACCTGATTTAATCTTAAAAAGATTAGTGGAACCCAACTGAAAGTTGGAGATCCTGATTCATTCAGCTTAAATTTTATAAAGCACAATTCACCCCCTCTTGTGCATTCTTGCCAAATTACACTATCATCATAAATCCAAATATAAATCACTTCATACAATCTAACTTTTATCTAATCCTACTTAAAAAAAAATCAAATTAAAAAAAAGTTACTACAGGCCCGTCGTCATTTGGTGAGACCTTATCTAGATTAATTGCATACCATGGGATTTGCAAGTGAGTTTTGTATTTGCCTCTAATTAAAAAAATGCGGACACTTGTTGGGAAGTTCTGCAAAACGCGGCGTGGCGCGGCGTGGCGCTGGCGTGGCGCTTCCATGTTAGACTGAGATCCTTTTCATGAGCCCTGTTATTATTTATTGGGAAAGAAGAATATAAGGGACCTTGTTCTCTCAACTTGAGTGCCCAAAAATCCGCTACACAGTCTTCGTTTCTCTCTGAAATGGATCCGATCCTACCCCTTACGGCTTTCTCGCTTCTGCTTGGTGCTCTCATCGCCTTTGCCTTCTTCAGGACTTATTTTGGCAAACGGAAGTCCGATATTCGAACCATTTCCAATCCGGAGCCTCTGCCGGACACCAAGAAGAACTCCAAGCCTCCTCAACACTCCTCCAAGAAGTTCCAAGCCAAATCCCATTCCCATTCCCATTCTTCTGATAAGGTCAGTATTGTAATGGTTTATTGTAGGGATTTGAAGGAAAATCAAAATTGGGTTTTTCTTTTTCTTTTTCTTTTTTGGATCAAATGCATTTGATAATTCGCGAAGGAGTGTAAATGTTCTGGTTTCTAAGACTGTTCATAGACAGAGGTTTTCGTTACATGGGCTATTGTTTTTTGAAAGTTTGAGCTACTTGTTTGCAGAACTTTTGAGGTTTAGTCAGCAGGAATATATTCTGTGGAAAAAATACATGCTGCTATTTTGCTTTGTGTCGACCCTATCAGATTTCCCCCCTAATTTGCTGAAAGTATCGTTTCGAATAATGCATCTCATATTTTTATGATTAGGAATATTTATAGCAATGGATTTTGCACGCGGTAACGCCATCTTCAAGAACCTATGCGTAGTAGCAAAATCACCCATGTTGAGTGATTTTGGTGTAGTCTTGCGATTTGGCTTTTTATTTGTCTCTAATTTCTGATCATTGGATGTTAGGATCATGCCAAGAGACACCATCCATTGGACTTGAATACCTTGAAAGGCCATGGTGATGCTGTAACAGGGATATGCTTCTCCTCTGATGGACGAAATTTGGCGACAGGTACTACAATTTATTTGTTTGTTGTTAGTTGTTAATAGCAGATTATACAACATTAAATCTCATGTGAAGTAACTTGGCTGGGAAAATATAATATCTATATATTTGATCAATTAATATATTATTTATATGTATTGTTATGTGAGATTTTTCAATTTGTTGTCTTTTCTGGGACCATGTTTTGACTTCTAAAACCAAGGAATTCAGTTACAGAAATCATCATATAGCTATGATGTTCTATATAATGCTTTCAACTTCTAAAATAGGATGGTGCATAGTACTCTTTCATGGTGTGCTTTTCATTGGGATGTTATGTTCCTTTGTTTTCTTGTTGATGTTTTTTTGGGGGGGGGGGGGGGAATCCCTTGTACTCTACCATTTTCTTTATTTTCTCCTAATCATATTTTTTTTTTTGAAATTTAAAAAAAAAGGACCAAAGTTCCCTGATGGAGAAGAATAATTATGAAAGAAGTAATTAGAGAGAAAGAGGGTGAAAGAGGGAAGGAGGAACATAGGGTTGAAAAAGGAGTGCAGATGTTGAGAGAGAATAACAGTAAGGAGAGTTTTTTTTTGTGTGAATATTATGCTGATTTCGTTCTCACTTGGTCTGATTCATTATACATTTGGAATACTCATATTTATAGGTCGATAACATCTCCTCATAACTAGCTCTAACGGCTAATTCCTTATGACTAAGGGCTATCTTTGATTGACTCTCACTACTGACTTTTAATATTCATTATGATTATTCAACAATATCCCCCTCCCCCAATGATCCATGCTCTCAAGGATCTGAGACACCAAAGGCTGGAAATATCTGTTTCAAATTGGAGAGTTGCATCCATGATGCTTCCTCGTCTGGTAGGCCCTTCCATTGTACTAGCACTTCTGTAGTCGTCTTTCTTCTGGTACTTAAAGTCTTTCTATTTAATATCTTGTATGGTTCCAAAGTAGGATGCATTCCAGGGTTTGGGGGTAATTCCAGCTTGTAGGCAACTACTAGAATCCTTTCTAACACCTTGTAAGACCCAAAATACTCAGGTGTTTGCTTTTGTGAATTTGTATATGCTGCTGAAAATTTGCTAAAAGTCTGCAATTTAAGAAAAACTCATTTGTTCTACAGAAAATTGGCGGTCAGTTCTGTGTAGGTTAGCTATTTGCTTCATATGTTTGCTGCCCTATGCTGATGGTGCTTTAAAAGCCCCAAAATTTCTTCTCTAGCAGTGAAACTTCTATCAGCCATCTCCAAAACAGAATTATGGCGTAGATAGAGCAAGTGAATTGGGGGTTTTTCTGCCCTTTAAGCATATTAGACTGGCAGCTGGGATTGACCCTAGAAGTTAATATAGGGTTTTCTGCTTAAAGGCCCACTAAGTAGCATGGTTAATACTCAACCAAAATATAATTAAAAACAATATGATTAAAATAAGGGTAAAGGTGCAATGGGCCCTGAAATAATTTAACTGTGTGAGAAAGAAGAAGTTAATGATGGGATGCTCATTGCTCTGTTTTAAATAGATCAGGCTGCTAAAGTGCTAATTACTTTGGGGTGCTGATTTCACCTCTAAAATTATTTCAGGGTGCCCATTGCACCTATACCCAAACAATAAATAAGTTTACTTTCTTCTGAGGTATTGCCTCCTCTCTAAATCCACCTACCATTTAGTCATTAGCAGTAATGGGAATGTTAGTCATAGGTTCTACCTGTGTCCAATTAGTTTGAACTTTTAAATGGCCTATTTTGTGCAATTAAATGTTCCTCAACCTCATTCCAGTTGTACCTGATTAAAATATATCAAACTTGCCTATGAGATCATGTTAAGATTATGCAAGTACTTAGATACAAACATTTGTGATGTGGCAATATGTCCACTGCTTTAATTTTTCATTGCATATCTATTATATTTATCCTTATTCGTTGGCTTTTTCCATTACTCAAGTAAATTGTAGCTATACAATGTTTTCAACTGCATCTTTATTTAATGCATGTAATATTGCTCATTTTTTGAGAGTAAGGTGGGCTCATCCTGGCTTTTCTATGTTTGGGTGGGGGTGGATGTTTAAATGATCTGCTTTGTTGATGCATTTTTATCATGGATGATTGAGTATCCTCTTTCTAATATAAATATTACTAATATGCTTTTGTTTTGTTTTTTTTTTTCACTTGTGTGAGTATGATATTAAGCTCTTTCTTCTTATTAATTTTCTTTTTCTCTGCAAACAGCTTGTGCTGATGGAGTTGTGAGGGTATTTAAGTTGGATGATGTCTCAAGCAAAAGTTTCAAGTATGTTTATGTCATGACTCTCGTATACCAATATGTACTTAATCATGATCATGTGCATTATTCATACATTGCATTTTGTTCACCTTGTGCAGGTTTATGAGAATTAATTTGCCTGCTGGGGGTCATCCAACTGCAATTGCTCTTTCTGATGATGCATCCACAATTGTTGTAGCGACTCATAATCTCTCTGGTAGTTCATTATACATGTATGGAGAAGAGAAACCTAAGACTTTGGAAAATAAGCCACAGGCCAAGCTTCCTCTCCCAGAAATTAGGTGGGAGCATCACAAAGTTCATAATCAAAAGGCAATACTAACTCTATTTGGAACCACTGCAAGTTACGGCAGTGCTGATGGGAGCACACTTGTTGTTTCTTGTTCAGAAGGTATCTATTTGACATTTTTTGCATCATACAAAATCATAAAATATTTTATGATATGCATATAGTCAGTACTTTCAACTTGCAAGCTTTTAAACATTGCTTGCATTTATAGCTAAAGAAAGGTACAACAACAACAAAATCTTATCCCACTAGGTGGAGTCGGATACATGGATTGTATGGCGCCATTTTGCTATGTTAAAAACCAAATCTTTGGATGAATTATTAATCAAAAGTTCCCACTTTATAACTTCGTTAAGGGTGTGTTTGGTATGAGGGAAAAAGAGGGGAGGGGAGGGAAAAGGAGGGATTTTGCTTCCGTCCCCTTGTTTGGCAATACAAAATTTTTAGGAGAACATTTTCCCTCCCCTTAGGTAATATTTTGCCTTGTTATGACATTTACCCATGCATAATTTTAATATTCCTCAACAACCCTGCCATCGTTTCTTCTCACCTCATACTGTTCTGACCTTCCTTTTTTTCCCCACCCCTAAGCACACCGTTGCCGTTATGCCCACCAGTTCACAGCTTCTCGTCGCCGTGGAGCTCATATTGTCGTCACTCACATTATATTCAATTCATTTTTCCTTATTTTCTCCATCCTTGAGCACACCGTTGCCGTTATGCCCACCAGCTCACAGCTTCTTGTCACCGTTGAGCTCATATCGTCGTCACTCACATTATATTCAATTCATTTTTCTACTTTTAGGTTTCATATTTAGATCTTGATAAAATTCTAAATCTAAATTTTTTGGGAAATGGGAGAAAATAGGCAAGAACAAGATAATGAAGTTTCACGTGAGGCATATGTCATGAGAGAAGCATCACATCACTGTCGCCTTCTATCCTTGGTTAATTTTCTCAAGATCAAACAACAATATTAATATTTTCTTCCCCTAGTTGCAAGTCTATTATGTGATATAATGCTTTTTGTTTATGTTTTTTTCTTGAGTCAATTTTCATAGATTGATTATTCATCGTATGGATCTACAATGAGGGAAAATGATTAGAACAAAGTAGAGATAGAGTCGATTGAATGATGCATTTGGCAAGGCAAGTGACGAGGAGTAGAGTACTTTTCAACAATAATAATAGTAAGGGTTAAGGTTCATTTTTGCCTCGAAAATAACTGCAAAAGAGCGTTGTATATTTGGAAGTTTTTTAGAGCATTTTTGCCATTGAAATGTCCAAATTGTAACAAATTTACTCCTACCGTTTAAAACATTTACTTTGATCATTAAATCTCTCTTTTTGACCCACCGATGTTGACATGACTCTGCCACCCTATACAAGTCATCATTTAAAGGTCCATTTTTGCCTCAGAAGTAACCACTTAAGAGCGTTGTATTCAAAGGTTTTTTGAGGCGTGTTTTTGCCTGGAAGTACCTAAGTCGTAGAAAATTTGTCCGGACTGTTATTCAATGTTGAGTTTGATCGTTAAATGACATGCGATAATCCACATTGCACCCAATAATCTACCTCAACACACACCTTGTGACCAAGTCATTTTAATTACACCTAAAAAAATTAAAAGAAAAAAGAGACATCACCCACTTCCTCCCTCTCTACACCGACTAGTTTCATCATTATCAGCTTCCTTTATCCTCAGGCATTGGTCCCCACCAGCTTTTGCTCTATCATGCTAGCCATTGATATCCTCTGTCATGAGCCATTGGTGTTGGAAATGAACATGATGACCTTCGTTGTTGTATTGGCAGCGGCCCCTGCATTAATAATAATCCTCTCCTTCAGTTCATCTCCAACGTCTTTCCTTTTCGCATACATTCAATGGAGAAGATGAAGATGATGCTCGATGAACCAACATTGGCTTGACATCCCTCACTAAGACATAATGAACAGTGATTAAAGAGAATCAAATTATGTGATTATGTAGAATTGCCATTTTTGTTGTTTTAAAAATAATATAAATTAACTACATGATGACATATACATGGTAACAGAGTCATGTCAGCATGGGTGTGTAGAAAAAGAGGATTTAACGATCAAAGTTGACTTTTTGAACGGTGGGGTCACATTTACTATGATTTGGACACTTCCAAGGCAAAAGCGCTCCTCAAAAAACTTCTAGATACACAACTTTTGAGGCAAAAATGGATATTCAGATGATGACATGTATAGGGTGACAGATCCATTGTAGCATTCGGTGGGTCAAAAAGGAGGATTTGATGGTCAAAGTTAATTTCCTAATGGTGGGGGAAAATTTTTTATGATTTGGACTCTCCTAATGCAAAAATGCTCCTAAAAAAATCCTAATAAACAGTGCTCATTGATAGTTACTTTTGAGGTAAAAATAGACCTTAAACCTAATAGTAATGATAATAATATAGTATCTTTTATAATTATATTTCAGTAAAAGTTTTACAAGGTTTGAAAAAAAAATTAAAAGAAAAAGTTAAAATTGCCATTTAAAAATAATTTTCCCCTTCTCCTAAACCAAACAAGTTAATAGTAAAACACCTTTTCTCTCCCTTCTCATCAATCAAAACAAGGTGATATAAAATTCCTCACCTCCCCTTCTTTTCCGTCCCCTCCCATCCGCTCTTTTGAGCTAAACACACTCTAAAGGTCTCCAAACTATGTGATCAACCCTTCTTATTGACGCATCTATTGGCCTTCTTTTAATATGTCCAAACTATATCAAACGGTTTTCGAACACTTGCCTCAATAGTTGCTACTCCGACTCTTTCAAGTAGAAGATCATTTTAAATCTTATCCTTTTTTGTATAACCACATATCCATCTCGACATCCTTAGCTTTGCTACTGCCGTTTAATGCTCATGATGCCTCTTTAGAGCCAAACATTCACTACTACATAGTGTTGTTGGTCTTATAGCTGTGTGATAAAACTTCTATTTTTCCTTATTTAGTATTTTTCTATCACATATAATGTCACCTAAACTCCGCCTATGTTTATAGCCGGTCCCAAGCCCGGGTAAAGGAGGAGGGTTGTGTGAGGTCCCACTAACATACTTCCCATGTTCCTTTTGGTGCAGTTTTTTCACGGCCCCACTAACATACTTCCCATTTCGCTCTTGCTCATTCAACTCTGACTTGGGCCTTGCAACTCTTGTGTATGCTCGGCCTCTATTTCTGAAGCCCATCAGATTACCATGAAGGAAGGAATTGTTGATATGAAATTGGAAAAGAGGCCATTGTTTCATGATAGAAACAAAAAATAGGTTAAGGGTGTAGTTTGCCCTGGAAGATTTCGGTTAGGAGCTATTTTGTCTTGGGAATATTTTTGTGATTTTGCCCTTGAAGTATTAAAAGGGATCAATTTTGCCTTTTACCATTAAATATTTTAAAGGTCAATGTTAACCTTTTAACGATCAACGTTTATTTTTTAATAGAATATGACAATATTGTTGCGTTTTGAAATTTTCACGGCAATTATGACCACAAAAATTTCAGAGGCAAAATAGCTTTGGAATGAAAACTTTTAGGGCAAAATAGATCTTTAACCATCGACAATAATACAAGGTTGAAGGCAATTTTAGCCACTTGAGAGAAATTGTCTCGATGATCCAACCAAAAGATCTGTATCTAGGGATTGGCAACAAGACAGGCTTTCAAGCAGCCAATTGCTTTATTAGGCTCAACTTTAACAGTGTGAACCCAGTGATAGGCGGGCATTAGATTCATTGGAATGTAGATTAACTTGTTCCTAAGTGCCACTGGATTACATAACCTCCATCTCATCATGCACTGCTTGTCTTTTTCCCAAGTGAGAGATAATTTCCTGAATAGTTTGAGGGATAGGAATGGAGGGCAAAGGGGGAAACAAAGGCATAGTAGGGTTCTAAAATATGTTGGTAACTCATAAAATTGTAAACAGTTCATTGATTACAAGAAGTACAAGTACCTTTGCGATGTAGAAATTGTCAATTTTCAGGAACATCCACTGCATTTGCCAGATGGTTTTTTGGCAGTTGGTTTAGAGGTGGTTGTGAATTTACTGGGGGCTTGATTCACGCGGGAGGAGGTGGGGGTTCAAACATGGCCAATGATGAGGGAAAGTGATGTACCTTAAAGACACTGAGAAATTCTTGCTATGTCGAGGAAGTACAGAATGTGTGGATTTAAAGGTAAAATTGGTGGAAATGAAAGAGCAATCAGTGTCGTGGGAATAACAATGACATTTTTTTGTATGACTTGTTTATATTGTGATAGAGAACATTTTAAAATAATACAAAACAGAGCTTGTAAGTGGATGAACCCTAGTAACTTTTGTCAACTTTGGAAGGCAATGGATAGCTTAATAGTATGCTGACAATCAATCATGTCTATGGGAATGTTGGCTTGAGATACAGTGTTGTGAACTGCTGCATGATTGTGATTGCAGTTGTGTGACATGTGGAGGCACGTGTGGGGAAGGGATCTTTGGCAAACAGTGACGATTGATCAGCATTGTCTAAGATGGCAGATGAAGGTTGTCTCATAGTGGTCAAGGCATGATAACCAAATATTGATTGGTTGCCTTTTTCTTGATGCTTGTTGATTGGCTTTTCAGATAGTGACGGGCGTTTTTTTAGCTATGCATTACACACCTCATGTGGATCTAGCTTTCAACAACGTAGAACACGTTATGAGAGAAGAAAATTTTAAGAGCTCAATGAGAAAGGAAAAATAGCATTGATGCGGTGTAGGAGAAACTGCCTTTAAAAGAGCAATTTGACTCTTAGTAGCTCTATGAATAAACAATTTGCAATAAACTCCCTATTATTTGTTGATAATTCCATATAATGAAAATATTTGTGATATAACCCCTAGTAATGAAAGTATCAAATATTTCATGCTATCCGCTCTGATATATCACAACTCATGTGAGGTCTGAACACTGGTATTTTTCTTTTCTACATATATGGGTTTCTCATCACGAGTTATCTCATCTTGAGTCTTTTCCATCGAGCTTTGATAATGTTGAGTTAATCACTAGTATTTTTCTTTTTTACCTATGAGACGTTATTCCCACTGAGTTATACATTAAATCATGATATTAAACTAGAGCATGTTGCATGATTTTATCCTCAATTAAATGCAGTATAGCTTGACCATTCATGAAATTATTGTCACTACTTATTTTATCATATACAGTGGTTGATGATATTGTTCTTCTACATCTTATTTGGTTTCTAATCCAGGGACTGACATCATTCTTTGGCATGGGAAATCTGGGAAGAATTTAGCATTTTTGGATACAAATCAATTGAAAAATACTATGGCGGCTATATCTTCCAATGGGCGTTTTATTGCAGCAGCAGCATTTACTGCAGATGTGAAAGTTAGTATTAATTGGTTAATTTAATTAGAAATATTTCTTTGTGTAGTTTTTCAAATATAAATTTTAAGATGAATCTGTATTCATATGTATATGTGCTGGTAAGTGGCAAGTACTGGTTAATTGGGCTGCTATTGGGGTCAGCCATTCTTGAGTGGCATGCTAACTAAGGGCAATCACTCAAACCATAGGATCCAACGAATGACATGTGAAAAAATAAAAATTAGGCTTCAACAATCATGGATATGCCTGGATACTGTAATTTGAATTTGAAGAATTCGATGGCAAAGATGATTAAATTTTATTTGATTGACGATGCTACACAAATCCGCCTATGTTTATAGCCAGTCTCAAGTCTGAGTGAAAGAGGAGGGTTGTGTTAGGACCTAACTGCTAACATAAAACCTTGTCGAGTTGTATGAACATGGATCGATAAAGAGATTGTGTTAATGCTAGGCCGTGGTCTGTACGTAACGTGCTGTATGACTGGAGTACAATGAGAAGTGAGCGAGAGCTGCTGCATCGTCGCTCAGATGTAATGTTAAAGGAGCTAGGGCTACTGCACTCTTTTGGACGGAGGCGGCTAAAGAAGCTAGTTCATGAAAATAAGCTTAGATTTGGTACTTAAAACATTAGGACCTTGAACGAAAAATCTTGGGAGGTGGTGGGAGTGATGAAGGGTAGAAGAATGAACATATTATGTCTACGAGAAACTAAATGGCTTGGAGATAATGTGACGAAAATTGACCATTGTTAATGTTGATACACAGGATAAGTAGGTTTGAGGAATGGTGTTGGTATCATAGTGGATGAAGAGCGAAAGAAGAATGTGGTGGGAGTTAAGGAGATTTTTAAGAATGCTTTTTTATAAAAAGGGATTTGAGAGACATAAGGGAGTGCTAATAACATGTGAAATGAAATGGCTAAGAAGGTGCAGAAAGTCGCCAAAACGATAAAAGGAGTTGGTTGGCGAGATAAGGAGACTTGGTGGAATGAGAATGGTCAAAAGAGGAAGTGAAGTATAAGAGAGAATGCTTTAAAGATATACACTTGTGTAACAATGTTGAAAATTGGGACAGGTATCGTTTAGCTAAAAGGAAAACCAAGAAGGCAGTGAGTGAAATTCGTTCTAAAGCGTTTGAAGACTTTTATAAGGAGTTAGAGACAAGTCTGAGGAATCAAGATTTTTCGGATTGCAAAGAATCAGCAGAGAAAATCAAGAGATTTGGATCAAGTGAGATGTGTAAAAGACGAAGGAGGTAAAGTCTTAGTTACTGATGGAGATATTAAGGATAGATGGGAGACTTACATTTATAAGTTGTTTAATGAAGGAGGTGGAGCTTCGACTTGTGAGTTAGACTATTTGACAATTATGAAAATGAGCTCAATTATTGGTTTTTTGATGGAGATATTAGTAAAGCAGGATTAGAGTTGGAGAAGTTAAGGAAGCTCATGGAAAATGGCAAAGCTGTTGGAGTTGATAATATCCCTATTGAGTTTGGGAATGCTTGAGCGAAGAGGGTGTGTTGTGTCTTATTAAGCTACTCAATGAGATTTTACAGTTCAAGAAAATGTCTAAAGATTGGAGAAAAAGTTTGTTAGTCCTTGTTTATAAAAACAAAGGTGACATTTTGAATTGTGCAGATAATGGAGGAATGAAATTGGGAGAAAAAAGTGGTCGAACACGGGATAAGAGGGGAGACTTGTATTTTTTAGAACCAATTTGGTTCCATGCCATCCACTGTAGAGGCAATTTATTTACTAAGGGGCTTAATGGAAAGGTAACGAAGCAAAGGAAAAGAATTGCATATGGTTTTTATTGATCTGGAAAAAGCTTATGATTGTGTGCCAAGAAAAAAATTCTTCGGAAAGCTTTGGGAAAGAAATATGTGTGTGTTGCATTGATCAATGCGATTTAAAATATGTATGAGAGGGTAATGAGTAGTGTTGGAATGCCTAGAGGGGAAATAAAGGACTTCCCTATAAAAATGGGATTACATCAGGGTTTATCTTTAAATCCATATTTGTTCAACAGAGACATTCTAGTTGATCATATCAGAGAAGAAATCCCTAAGTGCTTGCTTTTTATTGATGATATAGTTCTTTTGACGAAATCAAGAGAGGAAATTATCCCTAAACTCTAGTTACAGAGAAGGAATCTTGAGCAAGACATAATATATGCATTGTAGTTTTGATAAGAGAGGTGTTCATGGTGATATAGAGATTAAATCCTGAGATCATTTTATCCCTTAAGTGGAGAGGTTTAGATATTTGGGATCAATTATACAAAGAGATGGTGAAATCAATAGTGATTTTAATCATAGGATTTAAGTTGGGTGGTTTAAATAGAGAAAAGATACCGGTGTTATTTGTGATTAAGAAGCACCGGATAAGGAAAAAGAGAAGTTTTATCATACAACTATAAGACCTACAATGCTTTATGGTTGTGAATGTTGGGTTTTAAAGGGACAACATAAGTATAAGGTGGGGTTAATAGTGATGAGGATGTTGATATGGATGTGTGGTCATACAATAAAATATAAGATTTGCAATGATCTTATATGATAATGAGTTGATGCAGTATCTATTGAGGAGAAAATGGTAGAAAATCGTTTGAGGTTGAATGGACACGTTCAAATATGACCATTAGATGCATTAGTGATGATGGTTCATCAATTAATGTGGATTGTGTTGAAAAAAGGGAGAGGGAGATCCAATACAGCACTTAGTGAAGTTATTGAGAGGGCCTTTTTGATTAATAATTTATCCAAAGAATATGATTTTTGATAGGGCACAATGGCTTCATATGATCTATGTAGTCGACCCCACCTAATGAGATAAAGCTTTTTTGTTGTTGTTGTTGATGATGCTATACATATAGGGAGAAGCTATGTCTTGTTACAGCTTGTTATCCGATCACATGTCCCTAAAATCATGAGGAAGAATACAGCATAATAATTAAACAGTTTTACCCCATGTAAGCTTGTGAACGAACAAATAATTAACATATTCTAAACCTAGAGTAGTTGACGGCACTCTCCAACAGGAAAATATGAATTTGGTTTCAGATTTTATTGTAACTATTTAGGTAAACTTAGGAATAAATTAATTCATTGCTATTTATATAGTAGATATTTATATATGTGCATATTTTGTGTGCGCACATATATAATCTGACAAGTAAAATTTAACTGTCGCCTGTCATGTGTCATAGGTTTTGTTACTGACATTGAAGAGTGTAATATGTCAACCTGATGTTACTAATTTTATCAACTTTAGTTCATCATCAATGTGATATGTATTGGCATACTTGCTTGAGACTTTGTTAGAAGACATACTTCAAATGCTCCCTACAACCTTACCATCAGATTTATCATATGAAATACGCCTGCAGGTTTTTATTAATTCTGTTCGATCTTGAGGCTTGATTTGTTCATCTCAAGTTTGTTTGTGGCAGGTGTGGGAGATTGTGTATGCGAAAGATGGATCAGTCAAAGAAGTTTCAAAAGTTATGCAGCTTAAGGGGCATAAGGTTTATTATTTTTCTTTACCTTTAATTGCTGTGCTTTATGTTATTTACATATAATGCATTTTATGTGTTTTAAATTTTAAAGCAAATTTTCAAGAGGTTATGTAATTACTCCCTCTGGTCCTAAAATACAAGATTGTTTGTCCAATTTGGGAGTTTTAGGAAGCGAAATAAAATATTTAATTATAGCATATGTGACATAATCTCTTTTAAATACTTTTGTGTAACATTATATTATATATCAGATTATAAGTCAGGCAAATTAGCTTGAAGAAAAATGATAAATATGTGAGATAAAATGGAAAAAGATATATTTAGAACTAAAATTTACTTCAAAACTAGGACTCCCTAGAAGTAAACAGACGATATTGGACAATGTGGAAATAAGAGGTTAAACTCATTTTCTGTTCTGTATATTATTCAATCAGTCTTGGACTATATATAGACTTGGAACGAATTTTCTTGTTCAAAGATCTCTTTGTAACAGAAAAGATACTATATTGTTTACCAAAAAAAAAAAAAAAGATGAAAAGATACTAGATCACAAACAAGGCATGCTTGATATTTGCAGGAAAGTTGGAGCTCAGGTTGATTATATATGTAACTAGTTATGTATGATTACATCTGTGTCCAGACTTAAGGGAGAGTGTCATTAATGGGAAATATTCTTTAAATTTTTATATATACCTTATTTTCCCTAAATCTTTTACCTCAAGTGCTTTTGCATGTTTGTTGCTATTCTCATTATTCAAATCACCTGCAATGATGGTATTATCTGCACATACAGTTAAGATTGACAATTTCCCACCAGAGTCATGCTTCACAGAAAAGGCATGCTTGATATTTGTAGGAAGATCAATGCAACTGAGATAAAGAAAAATGTTTCTGCATCTAAGGAAAAAAAACGTAGATTGCATAAAATGAGTTATATAACTGTAGAAAAGATAGAAGATACTAGAAACCCCATCTTGAGGAAATAATAAATTTTGTTTTCTCATGATTTATGTTCGTTAATTATTTGCACAATATTGTTGGAAGTGGGCCTGCTGCCACTAATGGGCCTACTTAGGCTAATCCCTAATCTCCTTTATTTGTTTGTACTCTCTCCGATCCTAAATATATGAATTATTTGGGGAGGTGAGTTTGGTCCTAAATACAAGACCTTTTTCTAATTTTTCTTAACTTTTTCTTAAATCATCTTTATTGATATTACTCAATAATAAACAAGAGGGAGAGGATATGATAAAGGTAGATGGTTAGGTTGCTTTGGTAATATCATGTGATTTTAACTAACTTAACTAATGTGGAAATTTGAGAAGAAAACATATTTTTTTCTCTATTGAACAATGAAGGAGTACATCTACTATATATACACACCTTAAGAAATGGAAGAGTAAATGCTATTAGTGCCTAACTAACCTAATAAATGAAAAATACAATTGTAATCAATTTCGAGAGAATACTAGAGTATTTCCAAACTCCCCCTCAAGTTGGATCATAGATATTTATCATGTCCAACTTGTTTACACAAGCATCAAAATCCTGTCTTGGAAGTCCCTTGGTAAGAACATTTGCCACTTGATTCTTTGAGGGAACATATACTATGCACATTATTCCATCTTCTATATTTTCCTTGATAAAATGCCTGTTAATTTCAACATGTTTAGTCTTATCATGTTGGACTGAGTTGCGGGACATGCTTATAGCAGCCTTATTATTAGAATATAGCTTGATTGGCAATTCTACCTCAACCTGTAGGTCTTTGAAAAGTTTTTGCAACCATAAACCTTCATAGATTCCATGTGCAATGGCTCTCAGTTCAGCTTCAGCTGCAGTCCTAGACACCACATTTTGTTTCTTCTCTATGTTACCAAGTTGCCCCATACAAAGGTACAATACCTTGATGTAGATCTTCTATCCTCAAGATTTCCCCCAAAATCAGCATCCGTAAATATCTCAACATTAGGTTGTTCACCCTTTCTGAAGAATAAACCTTTCCTTGGGGTACCCTTCCAGTACTTCAAGATTCTGTACACAGCTCGCACGTGAATCTCCTTAAGTGAATCATATGTTGACTTACAAAGCTTACTGCAAAGGCAATATCTGGTCATGTGTGCTGCAAGTATATCGGTTTTCCCACTAAACTCTGATATCTTTCCTTCTCAACTGGAGGACCTACTTCTGTCTCATCCTCTTCCATTTTGTTGTCCTCCCTCTTCTTCTTTCTCTTCTTTTGTACTGTTATGGGAGTATTAGCTGGCTTGCAACCAAGCATTCCAGTTTCTTTCAAGAGGTTGAGAATATATTTCCTTTGAGAAATGCATATTCCTTTTCTTGATCTAGCAACTTCCATCCCAAGGAAATAACGCATTTGTCCTATATCTTTTACTTAGAATTTGGAGGCTAGGACTTTCTTTAGTCTCTCTATTTCTTCTATGGCATCTCCAGTAAGAATCATATCATCTACATAGATAATGAGTATAGCCTTCTTTCCTTCATTGTGTTTGACAAAGAGTGTGTGATCGGACTGGCTTGGTAGATATTGCTTCTTCTTTAGCACCTTCTAGAATCTCATAAACCATGCTTTGGGAGATTGCTTCAATCCATTAATGGATTCCTTTAACTTGCAAACTTTTCTACCTTTTTCCCTGTTTTCAAAACCCGGAGGTAGGTCGTATAAACTTCCTCTTTTAACTCCCCATCAAGAAATGTATTCTTGATGTCTAGTTGATGAAGTGGCCTATAAAACTGTGCAGCTAACAATAATAAGCCTTGTGTTTGTCTAGAGAACCATCAGCCTTGCGGCAAATCTATTACTTCCCATGTATTTTTCTTCTCTAATGCTCTCATCTCTTAAATAACTGCCTTCCTCCATTTCGGTACTTCAAATGCTTCATGGATGTTGTTAGGAATTTTAATCCTGTCAAGATCAGTAGTGAAAGCACGATATCTAGGAGCAAGAGCCTTGTAAGATGCAAATCTTTCTATAGGATGGTGAGTACAGGAACGGCGTCCATTTCTAATAGCAATAAGACGATCAAGATTAATGGATTTACTTACTGAATATCTGATGGCATGAATGATCAACAGTTGGTGCCTTAGGTTCCAATTTTCTTGTTATCTCAACTTTAGGATCTTCCCCTAGTTCTGACTCTTTTGGTGCCTCAGGTACAAGTTGCTTACTATTTCCTAGCTTCTTCCTTCGTAAGTTAACCATTCTCCCCCTTGTGGTCGTTCTACATCTCCCCCTTTCTCCTCTCTTCTATTATCCACACTTTCTGGCATAAGAGTATGGGATGGTTGAGGTATGGATGACAGTGTATCATGAGATGGGAGAGTATAAGGGGTAAGGTCATTTTTAGGTTCGTTAGTTTCCCAAGTCTGAGATTGATCAATATTCTCCCCCTAAATTAAAGGCTTGGGATAGAAGGGCTTGTCTTAAGTTTTGGGGAATACCCTAAGAAGATGCATTTAGTGGCATGAGGTTTAAGTTTTGGATTATGGTGAAGATGAACAAAAGATGTGCAGCCAAAGATGCGAAGATGGAGATCGGTTGTAATATGGGAAGTAGGGTATATGCTTTGGAGTTTCCTAAGAGGGGATTCAAAGGGTAACACTCGACTCGGCATTCGATTAATGAGATATGTAACTGTGAGAACAACATCCTCCCAAAAGAATTTTGGAACATTACAAGTAAACATAAGAGCTTTGGCAACCTCAAGGATATGTCTATTTTTCCTCTTTATTATTCCATTTTGCTGAGGGGTATGAACACAAGAGCTTTTGTGGATAATGCCTTGTTCTTGGAGAAACAAATTCATAGAGTGATTGAAGTATTCTGTGCCATTGTCAGTGTGTAAAAGCTAGATATTGGTATGGAACTGGTTCTTTATCATAGCATAGAATTTGGGAAATACATATGAAACCTTAGACTTGTTCTTTAAAAGGTAAACCCAACAGAGACGGGTATGGTCATTTGTAAAGGCAATGAACCATTTATTATTGGTAGATTGGCAATACGGGCTGGTCCGCATAAGTCACTGTGTATGGTTGTGAAAGGCTTTGAAGGTTTATACTGGGTTCTGGGAAATGAAGTTCGGTGGTTTTTAGCAGGCTCACACACCTTACACTAGATTTCTTTGATATTCTGATTTGGACAGTTATTGAAAATTACGGTGTCTCATCCTCTTATGCTATAACATATCATCATTGGATTTTGAGACAGATGTAGATTGACTTACAATTGGAGGTTGTGAACTACTCACATGGGTGGCTTGAGAATAGTATAGCCCTTGGTACTCTTTGGCGCTTCCAATTGTCGCACCAAAGGATAGGTCCTGAAAAATATAGTGAGAATGGAAAAATTTAATAATACAATTTGATTGCTTGGTCACCTGACTTGCTAAGAGTAGGTTGCAATCAAACTTGGGCACATGAAGAATAGATTCTAAAACTATAGAATCTAAAATGCAAATACTCCCTCTTCTTGCTACAGCTGCTAAGGAACCATATGCAATTTTCACCTTTAGATTCCCGGCACATGGAGTGCAGAAGATAAATAGTTTGTGGCAGCTAGTCATATAATCAAATGCTCTCGAATCAATAATCCATACCAACGTTCTCTAAGAGGTAGTTAGTGCTTGAAGGTTCCCTCTTTTTGCGATTGTAGCTATGGCAGTAACCTTTTCACCATTTGAGTGATCTCAATTCGAAACATCACTAATCGGATCTCTAAGCTTAGCATTCGTTCCAATTAAACGACTTAAGCTTCCTGCAGCCTTTTTGAAAAGTGTTATTAAAATGAGACAAGCACAAAAAATTAGTTCTATTCAACATAGGAACATTTTGCTAGTCTCCCGGTGTACTTACACTACTAACCGAGGAAGACCTAATACCATTTTAGGCGTTTTTCACCTCAGACATGACTTAGAATGGAGGAGGAGAAAAATCCGATTAGAATGAGCTTGATCACCAGCGAAGAGGAGACCGTACGTGCCATCATGCGCTGGCGAAGTTAAGTGCAATTTTCCGGTGACCTTTGAACACTGTGGTGGGGTGCGTGTATTGAGTTGAGGCCGGGAACAGTGCGGACCAGTTAGGGTAGAAGTGTTTCTCTTTCTTCTCTCTCTAAAAAATAAACAGAAACAGGAAAAACCTTTTTTAGGACCTAGTTGATCTGATGTGGACATTTGAGAAGAAATCATATTTTTTCTCTATTGAACAATGAAGGAGTACGTCTACTATGTATACATACCATAAGAGATGGAGAAGTAAATGCTGTTAGTGCCTAACTAACCTAAACATGAAAAATTCAATTGCAACCAGTTTCTAGAGAATACTAGAGTATTTCCACAACTAACATCCTTAATCTAATCAAATTAGGTAAATATGTTATTATGTTTAGGACTGGAGGGAGTCATTATTATTATCTTATCAAATTTTTATTTTCTTTGTTTAAATATCTCAGTTTAATACGAGATTCAGGGTATATGATTGGATTTATCTTCTGTTTTACCCTATACATGTACTCAATTCCTCTCTGTAAAACAGATTACAGCTGTCACACAAATTATTTCAAGTATAAACCTTGTTTGATTCTATTTTTTAATTTTTTGTTTTCATAACAGTTTTATAAAATTGTTTCTTGAAATAAATTTTGGAAACAGAAAACAAAAAATTGTTTTGGGTAATTGTTCTGAAATATTACATTTGAAAATAAACATACTTATAGAGCCTATTTGGATTAGCTTTTGGAGAGTAGATTTGGACAAAAAAGCTGTAGTAGTGCTTTTAGAGAATAGCTTTTGAGAATAATAGCTTTTCTGAAAAAGAGCTTTTGATAAAATGAGAGTATTTGGATAGTTGTTACCATAATCATTTTTTGTGTTAAATCACCAAAAAGGACATTAGTTAATGTGCTAATTGTATGGGGCACAAAATTGAATTTATATTCTTCATTAAAGTTATGTACATATGTAAGACCAATATATTATTGATATAATTAATTAATCATTAAAACACATATTTTTCATAAAAATATACGATTATATATATATATATTTAGAAAAACAAATTTCATCTCAAGCATTTTAAACATAAAATTTTATAACAAGTAACTAATTTTTTTTTTAAAAATTAAATAATAACATTAATAAATTTTATAGTATAATAAAATAGCTCAATATATGTAAATAAATTGTAGTGACTTAAATAATTTTGAAAGATTTTGTAAAAACACAAAAGTGGAAGAAGGGTATATTGGGATGAGCATTTATGAGAGTCATAATGATGACTTTTTTTTTTTGATACGTTGTCATAATGATGACTCTAGTAGTCATTGAAAAGTACAAATAAGTGGAAAAAAAAGTAGCTTTTTCCAAAACCATGGTTTTAGTGGAAAAAGTGTTTCTGCAGAATTTTAGCCTATTTGGCTGCATTATAGCAAAAGCATGGTTTGGGGCTCTAGAAGTGGTTTTTTAGAGTTACCCAAGCAAGCTTAGTCTGGAGGGTGAAGCTTCCATAGTTTACCATGTTTCTATTTAGTTCATACAAGCGGACATACCCATTGTTTTTCCTTGTGTTTTATAATTTTTTGAAGTTTGATTTGAGTTTTGCTTTGTAGTTGCATCAATGCAATTGACTTTTCATGATTGTACTCCTTGGCTGCTCGACATTGAATAACTGGTAATTACAGTTTGACCGCCGATTTGTAATTTTTCTGTTTTTTCTCAGAGTGCAGTAACTTGGTTGTGCTTTACCCCAAATTCAGAGCAAATAATCACAGCTTCCAAGGATGGGACGATAAGAATATGGAATATCAATGGTATGTAGAAGTTACATATTTTTGTTCTGCACAATTGCCAAAGAGTTATATGTGCAGCAGAACCTAACTATAGAATTACTCTGCGCAATCACTCACTAATAGCCCCACCTAAGAGATTTGAACTCACTCGAGGAACTCAGGTTTTATATTATTCGGAAAGAACAGGAGCGTAACAATCCAGAAAAAGGTATTGGGAAAGATACATACCATAACACAGTGAACCCAGAGAAATCTCACAAAGAAAGTACAACAAAATGAGGGAAGTGTAAAGAAATGAAAGCAGAAGCTGGCTTTTAAGAGGCCAATCGCTCTGGCATTGCTCTGTCAAGCTATTCAGCACGGATATTTCAGTAAAGTTTATGTGCTCATATTGGATACTCCTGATATGAATCAGATATGATGTGTCCTGTACTTTATGATGAATACAATTCATAGTAATTTTGCGGAGACTAAGGCCTTGTTTACACCCTAATTTATTGTCTAATGGCCACAGCTTTGGTGAGGTTAAAATTTTAAATAGTCCTGCCCTTTTGCTCAATCTTTAGCCAAATAGGTTTTTGTTTTTGTTTGTTTTCTTTTTGTGAAACAGTTTTTAGGAAATACCAAAAACCTTGGTTATTAGCCATCAGATTCTTCTCACTTGTATTCTTTCTTTTACATTGAAGTGCGCTATCATCTTGATGAGGATCCCAAGACTTTGAAGGTTTTCCCAATTCCTCTTCATGACTCAAGCGGTGTGGTTTTGCCATATGATCGCCTTAGTATTTCCCCTGATGGAAGGATTTTGGCCGCTACCCATGGTACCACATTGCAATGGTTGTCTGTTGAGAGTGGAGTGGTTTTGGATACAGCTGAAAAAGCCCACGATAGTAAGCTCAAGCAAAAATTCTTTTACTAGCACTGTAAAATCATGTTCTTGACCTTCTAGTTATTTATTATTTTCTTCATTTGCAGGTGTTATAACATGCATTTCATGGGCACCTAAAACAACTCCAATGGGTAAAACTCATCTGAGTATCTGACTCTAATTTTGGTTAAAGTTTGTAGTGTATTTCTGATTTTGATGCACAATTCCTTCCTTGTCACATTGTATCTTTGTTTTCCTATAAACGTTAGAAGAGAACTAATTTGTTGAAACCTTATAATGAATTTAGATTTCAAATGCATGGTAGACATGAGAACATACCTTGTGTGTGTGTTTTAAAAGTTTCTAGATATGAATCTGATTAGTAGTGTTATACCTCGGACATATCTAATCCTAATCAGCACGTCTTCAGTATGTTTGCTTTAATCATGAAAATTCGAACCATCATCCATATTTTTAACGGTTAATAGTTGTATTCTTCTGCAGGAAATGAACAGGTTTGGGTTTTGGCCACATCCAGTTCTGACAAGAAAGTTAAGTTATGGGCGTCTCCGTTGCTCCATTCTTCCTGAACTATCATTTCAGCGCACAAACAAATCTCTAGCTGGAGCTATTGAGTAATTTCCTCTCCATTATGTGCGAGAAGGATCATCGAGAAGTTCTGAGTTTTTTGTTCACACTCATTTCTCTACAACATGAAGCCTGCATACTTATGGAAGAATGGGGAAGAGTTAAATCGATATGTTTGCTCAGAATCAAATGGATTCTCTAGGAGTGGGAATTTGTTTAATACACCAATGATACTGGTTTTGGCCGCTAATGTGAATAACTTAATGATGTGAGAATGGTAATTTTAACTGTGGAAGAAGACATGACTGGTTGGTTAGGTTCTTGCAAAATTTTGTGCCCACCGAGTTATTCTTGCTGAGGCCTGAATCATCATGGGTTATGGTGCTGATTAATATTTAAATGCATTATTGTTGATTGTTTAATCTTTACAAATAATCAAGGTTTGGAGCACTATAAAGCATTGCACTGATTAATCTTTAGAAATAATTATATACCTCTACATGGCCTTCTTCTTTATTAAGCATTAGTAGCTGATTCCATTCACTGAAACGGCGTGTCAATATATATAAACTAAATGCAATGGTATTATAAGTATTCCTGTATATATGCATATATGAGTATATATATATGTGTGTATGTATGTGTGTTAGCAATATATATATCTATTGCATGTAAAATACCGTGCATTTAATTTCTCAAGTAAACTAAAAATTATCATTTGTTACGATTCAATTTGGTGAAACATATATTATAAATTTGTTTCTATTCTGTTGCAGTTGATTTTATTTTGAATATGGTATATCCATTTAAATTGGGACGATTTATATATTTTTGTGGTGTGACATGATTTGGTCGCCTTTGCGTAGGGGTGTTCAAGTACCGGGATGAGACGGGGACACCCCTATCCCAAGTCTTGGTACCAAAAGAAGGCCGTGATGCAATTTGCCTCAGTCATGGTCCTGGTACCAAGGGGGTTCCGGTACCATCGGGATGGGACCGGGATCAGGGTTAAGAAGTTTCAATTTTCTTGGACACAATCTCATTAACCAAGAAACATTAAAAATAAAGCACATGGTATTTATACTTTGGTTACTAATAATATAGTATAACTAATTTTTCTTATATAATTTCGTGTAAACAAAAGATTACTCGTTCAATTTATGTGATGTTTTAACTTTGTTTCTTATTGAAGTGTATTCTTTATTTATTTATTTATTTTTTGGATGAAACATAGAACATGCCCTACACTAGTCAATATGAACCTCTCATTCTTGCCACAACATCAGCTGGATCTCCTCGAGAAAATTCATTTGCTGCCCCTTGGGCATCAACAAATACTATTAATACTAATGTAAAATGTTGAATAAACAAATTTAATTATTTAAGTCGTATAATGTTGATAAAGATGCCTAATGTTTTTTTAACTAACATTTTTATATTTAAAAATTAAAATAAACTTGCGTTTGACAAATAGAAATACTCTCCTACTCTTCTTTGATCTTTACTTCTCTGACAATATGTGCGACTATTGTAATTGCAGCTATTGTAACTTCTCTGACAATGTAGCACTGACAAAACCTAAGTGGATAGATAATGGCAATTGTTCATATTTGAGCATAAACAACCTGCAGAAGGGTTGTCACAAGTAGTACGGTTAAGAAAATGTCGTTTATATATAAAAAAAAACTAAGACAAAAACAAGCTAATTATGGCAGTTATGTTTTTAAAAGCATGTTTAAAAAATAAAATTGATACCTAAACTAACAGAGAATTAGAGTCTCGTATGACCTATCCCTATTGTACTTCACAAGACTAACTAAAATCACTTTCATTCAACTTATTAATTAAATCATGTGCTTATCTAAGGTTTAACATCGATAAATCTTTCTCAAGTCAAAACTCAAAACATCCTTTCTACCTCTTTGGCAAACATAACCTCATTTTATCTGTTACATGTATAGTAAAAGATAAATATTTTTTGTTTTAAAACATTATTCCATACAAACTCAACGTTCATTATGGTTATAAAAGGATTTAAGTTATTTCTAAAAGTTACATAATTGGCATGCTATCAATGTTATATAGAATTAATGTTATTTCTTAATATTGAAAAAAGGTTAGTTACAACTAACATAAGCTAGAAGTAGATACCCTTCCGATGGAGGAACATGGCATGACAAAAGTTTTAAAGGGGTCAGGGTTTGGGGTTTTAGAGTCTGGGGTCTGGGCTTCGGGGTTCGAGGTTCAGGGTTTTGGGTTTGAGGGTTTTGGGTTTAGGGTTTCGGGTTTTAGGGTTTAGGGGTTCAGGGTTTTGGGTTTGAGGGTTTTGGGTTTAGGGTTTTAGGGTTTAGAGGGTTCGGGGTTCGGGGTTTCTGGTTTCGGGGTTTGGGGTTTTGGGTTCGGGGTTCGGGGTTCGGGGTTTCTGGGGTTCAGGGTTCAGGGTTCAGGGTTTAGGGTTTGGGGTTTGGGGTTTGGGGTTTGGGGTTTGGGGTTTAGGGTTTAGGGTTTAGGGTTTAGGGTTTAGGGTTTAGGGTTTTTTTAGGGTTTAGGGTTTAGGGTTTTGGGTTTAGGGTTTTGGGTGTTTTTAGGGTTTAGGGTTTAGGGTTTAGGGTTTAGGGTTTAGGGTTTAGGGTTTAGGGTTTTAGGGTTTAGGGTTTAGGGTTTAGGGTTTAGGGTTTAGGGTTTAGGGTTTAGGGTTTAGGGTTTAGGGTTTAGGGTTTAGGGTTTAGGGTTTAGGGTTTAGGGTTTAGGGTTTAGGGTTTAGGGTTTAGGGTTTAGGGTTTAGGGTTTAGGGTTTAGGGTTTAGGGTTTAGGGTTTAGGGTTTAGGGTTTAGGGTTTAGGGTTTAGGGTTTAGGGTTTAGGGTTTAGGGTTTAGGGTTTAGGGTTTAGGGTTTAGGGTTTAGGGTTTAGGGTTTAGGGTTTAGGGTTTAGGGTTTAGGGTTTAGGGTTTAGGGTTTAGGGTTTAGGGTTTAGGGTTTAGGGTTTAGGGTTTAGGGTTTAGGGTTTAGGGTTTAGGGTTTAGGGTTTAGGGTTTAGGGTTTAGGGTTTAGGGTTTAGGGTTTAGGGTTTAGGGTTTAGGGTTTAGGGTTTAGGGTTTAGGGTTTAGGGTTTAGGGTTTAGGGTTTAGGGTTTAGGGTTTAGGGTTTAGGGTTTAGGGTTTAGGGTTTAGGGTTTAGGGTTTAGGGTTTAGGGTTTAGGGTTTAGGGTTTAGGGTTTAGGGTTTAGGGTTTAGGGTTTAGGGTTTAGGGTTTAGGGTTTAGGGTTTAGGGTTTAGGGTTTAGGGTTTAGGGTTTAGGGTTTAGGGTTTAGGGTTTAGGGTTTAGGGTTTAGGGTTTAGGGTTTAGGGTTTAGGGTTTAGGGTTTAGGGTTTAGGGTTTAGGGTTTAGGGTTTAGGGTTTAGGGTTTAGGGTTTAGGGTTTAGGGTTTAGGGTTTAGGGTTTAGGGTTTAGGGTTTAGGGTTTAGGGTTTAGGGTTTAGGGTTTAGGGTTTAGGGTTTAGGGTTTAGGGTTTAGGGTTTAGGGTTTAGGGTTTAGGGTTTAGGGTTTAGGGTTTAGGGTTTAGGGTTTAGGGTTTAGGGTTTAGGGTTTAGGGTTTAGGGTTTAGGGTTTAGGGTTTAGGGTTTAGGGTTTAGGGTTTAGGGTTTAGGGTTTAGGGTTTAGGGTTTAGGGTTTAGGGTTTAGGGTTTAGGGTTTAGGGTTTAGGGTTTAGGGTTTAGGGTTTAGGGTTTAGGGTTTAGGGTTTAGGGTTTAGGGTTTAGGGTTTAGGGTTTAGGGTTTAGGGTTTAGGGTTTAGGGTTTAGGGTTTAGGGTTTAGGGTTTAGGGTTTAGGGTTTAGGGTTTAGGGTTTAGGGTTTAGGGTTTAGGGTTTAGGGTTTAGGGTTTAGGGTTTAGGGTTTAGGGTTTAGGGTTTAGGGTTTAGGGTTTAGGGTTTAGGGTTTAGGGTTTAGGGTTTAGGGTTTAGGGTTTAGGGTTTAGGGTTTAGGGTTTAGGGTTTAGGGTTTAGGGTTTAGGGTTTAGGGTTTAGGGTTTAGGGTTTAGGGTTTAGGGTTTAGGGTTTAGGGTTTAGGGTTTAGGGTTTAGGGTTTAGGGTTTAGGGTTTAGGGTTTAGGGTTTAGGGTTTAGGGTTTAGGGTTTAGGGTTTAGGGTTTAGGGTTTAGGGTTTAGGGTTTAGGGTTTAGGGTTTAGGGTTTAGGGTTTAGGGTTTAGGGTTTAGGGTTTAGGGTTTAGGGTTTAGGGTTTAGGGTTTAGGGTTTAGGGTTTAGGGTTTAGGGTTTAGGGTTTAGGGTTTAGGGTTTAGGGTTTAGGGTTTAGGGTTTAGGGTTTAGGGTTTAGGGTTTAGGGTTTAGGGTTTAGGGTTTAGGGTTTAGGGTTTAGGGTTTAGGGTTTAGGGTTTAGGGTTTAGGGTTTAGGGTTTAGGGTTTAGGGTTTAGGGTTTAGGGTTTAGGGTTTAGGGTTTAGGGTTTAGGGTTTAGGGTTTAGGGTTTAGGGTTTAGGGTTTAGGGTTTAGGGTTTAGGGTTTAGGGTTTAGGGTTTAGGGTTTAGGGTTTAGGGTTTAGGGTTTAGGGTTTAGGGTTTAGGGTTTAGGGTTTAGGGTTTAGGGTTTAGGGTTTAGGGTTTAGGGTTTAGGGTTTAGGGTTTAGGGTTTAGGGTTTAGGGTTTAGGGTTTAGGGTTTAGGGTTTAGGGTTTAGGGTTTAGGGTTTAGGGTTTAGGGTTTAGGGTTTAGGGTTTAGGGTTTAGGGTTTAGGGTTTAGGGTTTAGGGTTTAGGGTTTAGGGTTTAGGGTTTAGGGTTTAGGGTTTAGGGTTTAGGGTTTAGGGTTTAGGGTTTAGGGTTTAGGGTTTAGGGTTTAGGGTTTAGGGTTTAGGGTTTAGGGTTTAGGGTTTAGGGTTTAGGGTTTAGGGTTTAGGGTTTAGGGTTTAGGGTTTAGGGTTTAGGGTTTAGGGTTTAGGGTTTAGGGTTTAGGGTTTAGGGTTTAGGGTTTAGGGTTTAGGGTTTAGGGTTTAGGGTTTAGGGTTTAGGGTTTAGGGTTTAGGGTTTAGGGTTTAGGGTTTAGGGTTTAGGGTTTAGGGTTTAGGGTTTAGGGTTTAGGGTTTAGGGTTTAGGGTTTAGGGTTTAGGGTTTAGGGTTTAGGGTTTAGGGTTTAGGGTTTAGGGTTTAGGGTTTAGGGTTTAGGGTTTAGGGTTTAGGGTTTAGGGTTTAGGGTTTAGGGTTTAGGGTTTAGGGTTTAGGGTTTAGGGTTTAGGGTTTAGGGTTTAGGGTTTAGGGTTTAGGGTTTAGGGTTTAGGGTTTAGGGTTTAGGGTTTAGGGTTTAGGGTTTAGGGTTTAGGGTTTAGGGTTTAGGGTTTAGGGTTTAGGGTTTAGGGTTTAGGGTTTAGGGTTTAGGGTTTAGGGTTTAGGGTTTAGGGTTTAGGGTTTAGGGTTTAGGGTTTAGGGTTTAGGGTTTAGGGTTTAGGGTTTAGGGTTTAGGGTTTAGGGTTTAGGGTTTAGGGTTTAGGGTTTAGGGTTTAGGGTTTAGGGTTTAGGGTTTAGGGTTTAGGGTTTAGGGTTTAGGGTTTAGGGTTTAGGGTTTAGGGTTTAGGGTTTAGGGTTTAGGGTTTAGGGTTTAGGGTTTAGGGTTTAGGGTTTAGGGTTTAGGGTTTAGGGTTTAGGGTTTAGGGTTTAGGGTTTAGGGTTTAGGGTTTAGGGTTTAGGGTTTAGGGTTTAGGGTTTAGGGTTTAGGGTTTAGGGTTTAGGGTTTAGGGTTTAGGGTTTAGGGTTTAGGGTTTAGGGTTTAGGGTTTAGGGTTTAGGGTTTAGGGTTTAGGGTTTAGGGTTTAGGGTTTAGGGTTTAGGGTTTAGGGTTTAGGGTTTAGGGTTTAGGGTTTAGGGTTTAGGGTTTAGGGTTTAGGGTTTAGGGTTTAGGGTTTAGGGTTTAGGGTTTAGGGTTTAGGGTTTAGGGTTTAGGGTTTAGGGTTTAGGGTTTAGGGTTTAGGGTTTAGGGTTTAGGGTTTAGGGTTTAGGGTTTAGGGTTTAGGGTTTAGGGTTTAGGGTTTAGGGTTTAGGGTTTAGGGTTTAGGGTTTAGGGTTTAGGGTTTAGGGTTTAGGGTTTAGGGTTTAGGGTTTAGGGTTTAGGGTTTAGGGTTTAGGGTTTAGGGTTTAGGGTTTAGGGTTTAGGGTTTAGGGTTTAGGGTTTAGGGTTTAGGGTTTAGGGTTTAGGGTTTAGGGTTTAGGGTTTAGGGTTTAGGGTTTAGGGTTTAGGGTTTAGGGTTTAGGGTTTAGGGTTTAGGGTTTAGGGTTTAGGGTTTAGGGTTTAGGGTTTAGGGTTTAGGGTTTAGGGTTTAGGGTTTAGGGTTTAGGGTTTAGGGTTTAGGGTTTAGGGTTTAGGGTTTAGGGTTTAGGGTTTAGGGTTTAGGGTTTAGGGTTTAGGGTTTAGGGTTTAGGGTTTAGGGTTTAGGGTTTAGGGTTTAGGGTTTAGGGTTTAGGGTTTAGGGTTTAGGGTTTAGGGTTTAGGGTTTAGGGTTTAGGGTTTAGGGTTTAGGGTTTAGGGTTTAGGGTTTAGGGTTTAGGGTTTAGGGTTTAGGGTTTAGGGTTTAGGGTTTAGGGTTTAGGGTTTAGGGTTTAGGGTTTAGGGTTTAGGGTTTAGGGTTTAGGGTTTAGGGTTTAGGGTTTAGGGTTTAGGGTTTAGGGTTTAGGGTTTAGGGTTTAGGGTTTAGGGTTTAGGGTTTAGGGTTTAGGGTTTAGGGTTTAGGGTTTAGGGTTTAGGGTTTAGGGTTTAGGGTTTAGGGTTTAGGGTTTAGGGTTTAGGGTTTAGGGTTTAGGGTTTAGGGTTTAGGGTTTAGGGTTTAGGGTTTAGGGTTTAGGGTTTAGGGTTTAGGGTTTAGGGTTTAGGGTTTAGGGTTTAGGGTTTAGGGTTTAGGGTTTAGGGTTTAGGGTTTAGGGTTTAGGGTTTAGGGTTTAGGGTTTAGGGTTTAGGGTTTAGGGTTTAGGGTTTAGGGTTTAGGGTTTAGGGTTTAGGGTTTAGGGTTTAGGGTTTAGGGTTTAGGGTTTAGGGTTTAGGGTTTAGGGTTTAGGGTTTAGGGTTTAGGGTTTAGGGTTTAGGGTTTAGGGTTTAGGGTTTAGGGTTTAGGGTTTAGGGTTTAGGGTTTAGGGTTTAGGGTTTAGGGTTTAGGGTTTAGGGTTTAGGGTTTAGGGTTTAGGGTTTAGGGTTTAGGGTTTAGGGTTTAGGGTTTAGGGTTTAGGGTTTAGGGTTTAGGGTTTAGGGTTTAGGGTTTAGGGTTTAGGGTTTAGGGTTTAGGGTTTAGGGTTTAGGGTTTAGGGTTTAGGGTTTAGGGTTTAGGGTTTAGGGTTTAGGGTTTAGGGTTTAGGGTTTAGGGTTTAGGGTTTAGGGTTTAGGGTTTAGGGTTTAGGGTTTAGG